>CM073533.1:18777500-19367500 GCA_037074615.1 Leucaena leucocephala
ACTTTATGTAAAAGTATATAGCATGATGGCATGTCACTAATCAACGAAAGTTAATGAAATTACATATCATGCATTAGCATCCATCTTGCATATTTAAGTGGTAATGTTTGCTACTGAGATTCCCTAGAATCTCACTCTCCCATAACCAACCAATTTAGGTCAAGCATGATGGATAATGTATGCATGGAGAAGAGTTAAAGCATGGAAGAAGAAAAGTGAAGTATTTAAGATGTTAGCATATGCTATGCACTTTCCATGTATGTCAAAGCCATGTAAAGTATCTATTTATGTGATGAGATTGTATGAATCAATTATTGTATAACCCCATGATGTATATAAATTCAGAAAAAGCAAAAGAGATGATTTATGTATGCTGGAACAATTATGGAAAGTGAAAGAAAGGAAACTGAAATGGTAAAAAACTAGGTCCTGAAGCAGTTTTGTTGTGGCTTCAGTCTGACCTAGCAAATGAAGGAATTATTTCAAGAAATTTTATGAGCATGTAGTACACATCTAGATCTTTAAGTTCATAGGTAGAACGTTTTATTTGGATGTGTATATCAAGAGAAATGAATTTCCAAAATAAGGGACCAGAAACTGTTTCCAGAGTTTTTGACCAAATGAACAGTAAACTTCAACGAATAAACTGTATCAATTGGCTAATCATTTGGTCTGGAAATTATTTTTCCCTTAAATTTAGAGATGTTATATTCATGTAGATTTTTGAACCACTTCATTTTGAGTTTTGTAGAATTAATTTTGATTTTTCAAAGTTCATTGCGTAATCTGGAATACCATATGAACAGTAACCCAAGAAAGAGTAAAATTCCAGATTTGGCTAATGGACTTCCAAGGTCTTGTGAGTGGTTCTAAATGCTGCTGAATGGTCCCTAAGACGTATAAAAGTAAGGATGTTACATGAATGCTATTGATTATGCTGTTGAAGAGACTAGGGATAAGCATGAAATTCGTTTGCATGATGGGTATGATTTTAGGTTGCATAATTCCAATAAGTCCCATGAAGCATCTCAGAAGCATGTAGATTCAAATTCATCTTTGTGTGCTTATGATGATTATTTTGAATCTCTTTCCTCTATTTATTCTTTTCCCTATTCTTGTGTAAGCAATGCATCATGTGTTAATTGTTTTGATGATTATAGCATGCTTTCACCTTCTATAAATTTCTCATTGTCACCAAATCTTGATTCTATTTCATCAATTGCAGTGACAATGCTTTTGGGAAGGAGTTTGTGAGTGATTTTTTAGGGTCACAAGATAATTTGGGAGCCACAAGCGGAACAAATGAAGCAAGGTCGAGTATAAGTGATCCCAAGTTATGACACGAAGACCTTCAAGTCGTAACTAAACATCAATTTCCTGAAGGAGAGACTCTGTGAAAATGGATCGCGACATGAGAATGATAATGTCGTGACTGAAAACTCTCGAGATTGTGTCGTGACCTATGGATGAAAATGTCACAACCATAAGATCAATAGAAACTCTCTATGAAGCAGAGCCATGACAAGATGTCAGTAAGGTCGTGAAACAAAACTACCAAGACTTTTAGTCGTGACTGAAAGACCACGACGTCACGACCAAAAATTTCAGAGACATTGTCAGTTTGAGTCATGACTAGAAGTTGACAATGAACCTAATAGGTCACGTCCAGGAATAGCAGACACAACCAGTGACTCTCAGATTCCTTCAGTTCCATATTCCGCTATTTTGGTTAAAGGGCCAATATGTTCTATCTTTACTCCTCCTCCCTAACATTCCAAAATTACCTCTCATACCTTAAAATTCTTAAAGGATTTGATCTTGACTAATGACACAGGTATGAAGGAGAGTGATTTTAACTATGTTACAGCTGCAGACTAACCTCAACTTGGCACAACATTTGAGAAAGTAAGCGGCAAGATAGAGAATCTAAACAAGTTAGATAAGATTGTTTCAAGAATATACAAAGGATGTGAAAGGAACACCACCCAAGCTTGTTACTTCTACACATTAACCATAGTTAGGAAAGTTCAAGTTTAAAGGGGGAAATTTTGAGACAAGCTTGGATGGACTTCATGATGGAATCAAAGTGCATGATATTGGGAGGCTAAAATGGAGGGAGAAGACAATTGGGGAGGCTTTCTGTTCACACAACTGTTCCTTGAAGTCTTATAAGTTCCCACCTCCTCCCTGAGGCCAGGTTGTCCCTTTCCTATCTCTTACCTTTTACAAATTTACCTAATGTAATATATGCTTGACATTTTGGTTTGATGATTTGGAAAGGGATGAACCAGTAGAAGTAGTAGTTAATTTTTTTCAGCTTGATGACTTAATAGGATAGTGTTTCATCTTAGTTTGTTTCTATTTTTAAATAATACCCCTTTATTTCTTCAGTGATGGTTATCTGAGGGTGACACACTAAATTGCATGCTATAGTTTACCCATCTTATCATCTTTGCTTTCTTTTTATTGCAATGTATGATTTGAATGTGACTGCGTACTTTATTGCTAAATTTGCATTGAGTTGTGTGTTAGTTTATTGTGGGAGAAATCTATTCTGCTGACAGTGAGGACACTGTCAAGTTTAAGTGTTGGGGAGATGTTATTGTTTCTATGCTAATTAATGCAAATTCTTCTATTAATCCAATCTTTCATCATAAAATTTTTAGTTTTTGATTTTAATGAATGATGAATTGCTAAAAATTAGAACCCCACTTTCAACTATTTTGCAGTTAGCTAAAAAGGTTTAAGTATAAAAGAAGTTTTTGGCTTTGAAAATCAGTAAGTGGTAGTCTCTGTGGTGTTTTGTCATAACCTATGTATTGTATAGTCATGACCTTACATGGAATTTTGGACTTAATATGCTTTCTGTGAAAATAAGTTGCCACATGAGTGCTTTAGGTCACGACAATATCTCTCTATATACTTTAGTCGGGACATATGTGTTGTATGGTCGTGACTACTTGTTAGTTCAGGGCAAGCACTGACTATGAAATTGGGTCGCGACTTTCATTGCTTTCAGTTGTGACCTTAGTGTGGAAATGTCTATGTACCTTCTCTTTGCTTCTGCAATATTGTATAAAAGGATTCTATGTAAGCCACTAAGGTACTTTCATAAATGATTCATTGCCCGCTTGTTGTTTTTTAACCTTTTGCATAAAAAGTTTATAGAAACCATAGTCATACATGAATATTTGAAAATGGAAATTGAATTGGAAACACTTAAGTTTTTACTGTTAGGTTTGGGATTATTACATGAATGAGTAATTACTTTGTAACTTTTATTCCATCATTCAAGAGGGTGAGTAAGCCAGATGGAAGGATTTTAAGCCTCCAACATATATTCAAAACCATATTGGCTTCTTGAAATTGTGAAAGTGATAAGGGCATTTCTTTCAAAACCCTGTTAACCAAACAGTAGCCACTAAAAAACTAAACCCTTTTCTTAAACCCTTGAGACCTTCATTTTTTTAAAATTCTATTATTAATTAATGAATATTGCACAAGATAGTTGTTGCTACATTAGTTCCTTAATTGTGCAATAATTGTTAGAGTTCAAATCATGTGTTAAATATTTAAATCTCAATGTATTGTCATATGGCTCAAGAGTGAAAGAAAAACAAATAAATATCAAATAGGAAAAGAACATGAAAAAGAAAAATAGTATATTACAATATAAAATAAGAGAAAAGAGAAATAAGAGAAAAATAAAGAAAAGATAGACCAGATGATAAGAAAGATGTGCTATTCAACTTGAATGTGAAAAAGGAAGATCATGTGCAATATTTTAGCAGTAATTGACACTTACTTTCATTTCATCATTAAGCCTTTCTAACATTACAACCCTAATAAAGACCTTTTGATTCACAACCTTTATGGCATTTAGTGATGGAAATATAGGTGGTTACAAGCCTATGGGGAGCCTAAGCTAGATGGTTGAGTGAAAATAACCTTGATAAGAGAATGAGTGAAACACTAAACCTTGTGAGGAAATCTCAACCTAGTTGGTTACTATAATTTATTTACATGAGTTAGACCTTTTGATTGATATGAGATTAGTATAGATAGAGGTGCATACTGACTTTCAAATGATTCAACCATTCACTCATTCCATTGCTCCCTTATAGATCATGCATTCACTTAAATTCATGCACGTGTTGAAAGAGAGGTTCACGCTATCCTTGCTAAAAGGGGGAGCATCCATTCATTGATACACCCGTTCTGTTGCCACGCCATCTCTCACCCTCTCTTTCTGATCTAACACCTCTCCCATATCATTCATTCATCCATCATAGCTCTAATTCACTCACACCATTCATAGCTCTCTTACTCAAGGCCATCACCATATCTCTCATCTCATTTGTCAACTTCCTCTATTCTAAACAATAAAACTAGAGGAACCTTCTATATTCCATGTTCATCTTGTTTCTTCTTCATTCATCATGGTTGTTGTTGTTATACCTATTGCTATTGTTAAAGTTTTGATAGCAATGAAAGGTTAGATCTACTCTGCTCTCTTAGGGATGAACTTGAACAACAGTCCTTGATCTGCAAATAGGAGTTTAATTATTTCATTAATTCCATATTTAATTGTATTTGTTGCTATATTTCATACTAGATTTACTGATTTAATTAGAGTTAGTAGATGATGAATATTAGGGAACTGATTTGGATTTCTTGTTATATGTAATTGAGCTCTAATTGATCTTCATCCTTGAACTAGTTGGGCATGGTTGTGGTTAATTAAAGCATTATATAGCATAGTAAATTGTACCTATTTAATTTTTCTTCTTCCTCCTCTTAAGTTGACTAATTCATATTTCTCTATTCATTCTATGCTAGCAGTAGCTTGATAGAGATTAAGCTAACAAGTTGTTAGCTAATTCATTTTAATTCAACTAATTAACTCCTCATTTTTTATGGACAATGAAGGTAAGGTAATCTCCAAGAAAACACACTTGTCATTAATTCATAACATCATCATTAACACCTAAAATCATAAATATAGAATAGGATTTACATTCATAATTTTTCAAACATTTCATCTCACAGATCATTGCATTAATTTGTTAAATTGTGGGTCATTAGATTAGTTAGGAACTTTAACATCCATTTAGGCTCCTTGTGAATCGATCTAGGTTAGCTTCACTTTACTATAATCATGAGACCATCGTTTACAAGATCACAAGCTTGAGTGAAAGAAAATTTCTATGTAACAAATCATGAGTTTATAAAGATCTTTCAGCAAATAAGATTATGCTATATATTTATGAAGATCATTCATTCGATCAAATCAAAGTAATTCATAAGGTCAACAAAATCATTCACAAACTATCTTTCAGATAGTTCAATTTAAGCTTACAAAGGATCTTATTGAAAGTCATTTATTAGTGCTTTTGATAAAATGAAAATTTTCTCCATTTATCGAAGTGTTTTTCAATAAGTCTCTTTATTGAATAGTCTTTCGATAAATAAGCCTTTGAAATCAGAATTATGTCTTTTGAAAATAGAATTGGCTAATTGAAGTCCTTATCGATAAATTGCTTGATCGATCAATAATTCGATGTGAGCTTTTTATAAAATTCATTTCCAAATTGAGTCTGTGCCATATTTATGAAGGCTTCTTCAATAAATATCCTTATGGAATAAGTCTTCGACTAACTCCACTTTCAGGGAAATGACTTAGAATTTTCAAAATCAACTACTGATTGATTTATCAAAGTCTTCATTGATAAGAGTCCTTATCGAATATGTCCTCGATAAATGGTTTTCAAAATAATATTTTTCTTCAAAGGTTCTTTCTCATCTATCGAATAACTTATCGAATAAGTGCCTTCTTGATAAATGCTCTTTACCAATTAAGTTTCTTTTTGAAATATTTTCTTAATTAATTGTCATTATTAAAACATATGAGTCCAACGTTTCTCCCCATTTTTGATGTTGTCAAAACTTAATTGAGAAGCTTTAAAAAAACACTGAATTATAATTAAGCACTGATCAATGAGTCACTTAACATTAGAATTTCACATACGAAAGCAATATTAGAAGCAAAGTAAGTTTTCATAAGTTTTCATTGATTTCAAATATTGTACTTGCAACATATTAAAAACAACAATTACAAAAGCACAAAAAATAGATAATTCCTGAAACAATTAATCTATCTCCCCTTTTATGACATCAATAAAAAATGGGGTCCTTAAATCCTAAAAATATAACCTTGGGGAGGAGGTATATTGTATGTAGGTTGAGATCTTGATGGGTGAGTTGGATTAGAGGGATTTAGACCATGAGGGTTATTTGCAATTTGGTTTCTCACCCATAATATTTTTAATTTGGAGCAATTCTTGTTACTTGTGAAATAATATTATGTATAAAATTGCACCAAACTAAAAAGTTTATGGGTGAAATTGTACCAAATTAAAAAGATTATGTGTAAAATTGCATCACAAATAAGATTAGGATATTAGATGCATATGAGAAATAAGATTAAGATCTTAGGTGCTATATAACCCAATATTCTAAAGAGAGGATTTAGAAATACTCATTTAGTTATGGAAGTCTAAGGAATTTAGCCATGAAAATCTTATTACCTCCCCTTTTTTGTTGTGTTTGAGCATCTTTTGTATTGGCATAGATGCTGATCCTTTTTTATTGTTGCCAATTGTCTTTGCTATTCCAATGCTCATTGTATTATATCTCAAGCTCGATGTATGTTCCATGAAATTCATTGAGGTATATCCTTATTCTTCTGTCATAAGTACAAATCTCTTGCTTTCTTGAAGAATATATAGTTAGTGTAACATCCTTAATTTCTTACATCTTAGGGACCAAACGGTAGCACTTATAACCACTTTTAAGGTCATTAAAGTCAAATTATACAATCTAAAATTTTACCTTCTTAGTTACTGTTCACTATTCAAATTCTAGACTGGTAACCTGACTTCAAAAAATTATAATTACTTCTAAAAAAATAGAAACAAAGTGGTTTAAGTTGCTACGCAAAGCTAAAATAGTCATACTTAATAGAAAAATATAAGTTTGACCAAATTCTTTGCCAATTAATACAGTTAATTTGTTAAATATTATTATTTATTTGGTCAGTTTTCCCTATTTCCAAATTCGGTCCCCTAACTTTGGAAAATTGTTTCTCCTCATATAGACATCTAAACACAATGATCTTCATGTCAAATTATAATTTAGGATGTCTATTTTCACTATATAAAATCTCATATTTATTTGATCATTTCCTATTTTTCCTAGGTAGATACAAATTATTGCTAGATTCTGAACATAAACAATATTTACTTATTATAAATTATAACATAAAATACAAATAATTCATACTATCCATTTCCTAACTCCTTTTCATGAATATTCACCTTCTCCATTATATTAATGTTGTCATATCCTAATTTTTCCCTATCTGTATAGTACTGATAGTGGAAAGAGGTTTAAGAAGGATTATGACAAAGATCAGAAGAAATAATAAAGGTTAAATGAGTCTTGAAGGAAGAAAGGGACCTAAACAAAAATTGGAAAAGTGTAAAGGCCAAAAGTTAAAGTAGAAACAAAAGTTGGGCCAAAAGTTGTAATTTCCAAAAGTTTAGGGACCTAAATGTAAATATCCAAAAAGTTAGGGACATAAATGTAATTAAGCAAAAAGTCAGGGACATAAATGTAATTATGGAAAAGTTCAGCCAGAAAAGGTTTATAAATGCCTGTAAGTATTTCAGTCCCACATTCCATCAGTAAATAGAGGAAGTCATGGTGGGTAATCTGGCATGATACAGAAATTTTATTAGGGCTCCAGACAGCAGAAAATTATCTGATAGTCTAAAAGTTATTTGAATTTTTATCAGATTCTATGGACATCAGATATATGTGGGTAAATTACAGGAAAGTGTGCCCTACAGTGTCAGATGTCCTGGATCTGACAGAACTCCAGAAGAAGTTATGTATAAAAAGTTATTCACATATCAGTGAATTTTGACGGGAGTTTGTTAACACCCGTGATCCGATAATGGAACTTATCGGTATGTAAGCCTGGATAGAATGAGATCATATGACCTCATATATAGGCCCATAATGTCACCAAGGAAGGCCCAAAACCCAGGGTACCAGTCTATCAGTAGAAGGGGCCAGTGCCAGAAAAAGTGCACAATTACGAAAATGCCCCTGGATGCCCAGATTATACCAGAGATGGATGAAGGGCATTTTGGTTATCCGGGACAGGCTAAAAACGTGACACATGGTATAAATATGATTATTTGAGCCAATATATGCCTTGAGGCAGTACAAAAGGGGTGAAATGACAATTATGCCCTTAGGGTTAGTATAGTGCAAGAAAGGACACCAAGGGTATTTTGGTCATTTTCCAAGGGATGGATGGAAGATAAATACTCAGTCTAACATTTTCAATGGTATGATAAGCCTATACATTAATTTCCAGGATAGAATACATATCCTGGTATATTATAAAAAATTAGGAAAAGAACACAGTCCGGTTGTTGTGAAACTGCACTAATCGGTACCGGATTGGACTGGAATTTCTCCATAAGGTTCCTTGCATGGGCAGCACGCCACCTAACCCCTTGAGGTGTCCCTTGAGCTGTCCCACATGATGTCATAATTATTATTTTATGAAAAAGTTAAATCCAAGATTTAATGTGGGCCTTTAGATCAAATAGTAACCAAATCAATCTTGGCCATTCATTTTTCTTGGATTTTGGCTATAAATACCCCCTCATTCTGCAGCAAACCGTAGCTTCATGGACCCTTGGGGAAACTCTTGCAAAATGGAAACTCAAGCCAAGACAAAGAAGATTCAAGGTTCCAAAGTTCAAGCAAGCTAGAGATTAAAGGTAAGCAATCTTTCCTAACTTATTCTCCTTTGATTTGGGAGCTTGAACTTAGGGTTTTCATGGGGAAAAAGTTGAGTTTTCTCTAAGGGAAGGTGCTGCCCAAAAACCTTAGATGAAAGGGGAAAGAAGAAATTAAAGTTAGAACCATATGATTAAAGCTTAAACAAGCTAGTTAAGTGGTTGGTTGTTGAATCAAATTGATATTCTTGACTTTGCCATGGTGTGCCCTGTTCAGTCTGCACTGTTCATGAGGGAAGGAAATTGAATTTCAATGATTTAATGCTTCCATTGAGTTTATATGATGATTTTGTGTAGGATTGGAAAGGTTTTAAACCTTGGAAACATTAAAATCTCAAGGTTATAGTCTTTGAGATTCCTTACAGTTACTGTTCACTCGCATGAACAGTAATTGGAATTTCATGATTTTGATGGTTCCAATGGTTTTAAAATGAAAAGTTGTGTGGGGTAAAGTGGAGAAACAAGTATGGGAAGCATTAGAATCAAAATGAGAATTTTTGAAAGAATTGTATGCTTATGTTCAGTTCTGTACAGCAGGCCATGATGGAGCTGGAATTTCATGATTCTAAGCTCATAAATGGATTCAAAAGATGAAATTGTGTAGGGTAAAGTCAAGACATCAATTGATTCAAGAGCCAAGTGGATTAGTGAATATTAGGGAAAGTTATGACAATAAGGAGTGTACAAAGTTAATCTTGAACATGGTTGGGGTTCATGAGTCCTAATGAATTATGTATGAATATGAATGTGTTTAGGACCTTGAAACATCCAAGAACATGTTGGGAAGTGATTGGCATAAAGGTTTATTGGTTGGAAAGCTAGGAAGCAAATGCTAAAGATCAAGAGGGAAGCTTAAGTGCAAGGTAGTGAACTTATCTCTTTATGTGCTTGATGTGGTATGCTTATGTGTTGACATGTATGTGATATTTGAATGATGTTGTGACATGATTAATGATGTTCAATGTATTGTGAATAACATGTTTTCCATGGCCATGCACTTTATTTAAAAGTATATAGCATGATAGCATGTCACTAACCAAAGAAAGTTTAATGAAATTACATACAATGCATTAGCATCCATCTTGCATATTTAAGTGGTAATGTTTGCTACTGAGATTCCCTAGAATCTCACTCTCCCATAACCAACCAATTTAGGTCAAGCATGAAGAAAAGGTATGCATGGAGAAGAGCTAAAGCATGAAGAAGGAAAGTGAAGTATTTAAGATTCTAGCATATGATATGCATTTTCCATGTATGTAAATGCCATGTAAGGTGTCCATTTATGTAATGAAACTATTGTAATACTTATGGCATATGTAAATGATGTATATGAAAGTTAAGAAGCTTATTTGATGGCCTGTGCATGCTGAAACAATTATTGGAAATGAAAGAAAAGAAACTGAAATGGTAAAAACGTAGGTCCTGAAGCAGTTTTGTTGTGGCTTCAGTTTGACCTAGCAAATGAAGGAATTATTTCATGAAAATTTATGAACA
The DNA here is from genome assembly GCA_037074615.1 of Leucaena leucocephala. Classification (NCBI taxonomy): domain Eukaryota; kingdom Viridiplantae; phylum Streptophyta; class Magnoliopsida; order Fabales; family Fabaceae; genus Leucaena; species Leucaena leucocephala. The sequence goes on from CM073533.1 coordinate 18,787,871, forward strand.
TGTAGCACACATCCATAGCTTTAAGTGAATAGGTAGAACGTTTCATTTGGATGTGTATATCAATAGAAATGATTTTCCAAAGTGAGGGACCAGAATCTGTTTCCAGAGTTTTTGACCAAATGAACAGTAAACTTCAACGAATAAACTGTATCAATTGGCTAATCATTTGGTCTAGAAATTATTTTTCCCTTAAACTTCAATATGTTATGTTCATGTATCTTTTTGAACCACTTCATTTTGAGTTTTCTAGAATTAATTATGATTTTTCAAAGTTCATTGCGTAATCTGGAATACCATATGAACAGTAACCCGAGAAAGAGTAAAATTCCAGATTTGGCTAATGGACTTCCAAGGTCTTGTAAGTGGTTCTAAATGCTACTGAATGGTCCCTAAGAGGTATAAAAGTAAGGATGTTACATTTTGGTATCAGAGCATCGGATTCTGGCTTAAGAAATGCTCTAAATAGATTATTTATGGATTGATATGAGATTATACCCAGACCCTAACCCTAAACAGTAAGTATTTTGTCAAGTTAGGGTATGTTATGGGATGGTTAACATTGCTTAATTAAACAAATGTTGCAGGAATATATATGAGATTCTATAAGATTAAGTCAAAGGCTTCAGTTAATAAGGAAGATTTCAGACCAATAGTGATATATGAAGATGATATATATCCACATCCCTTAGACAATGAAGAGAGTCCATATGAGAGTTTAGGGGATCAGTCAGGAAAATCTACAGTGGAATGTCCCATAGACATTTCTGTAGACTTAAACCTGCAGTCTGGAGGTGATATAGAGATTCAGCCTAAAGCCTAATATACACCAGTTGATGTTGAGTCTAGTGACTCTATACGGTATAAGTTTGTTGGAATGCCCTCTAACCTTGATATAAGCTTTATCCCTCTTACGAGATGATAGATTACGGCTGAGGAAGCTGAGTATTGGTACTAGATTATGGGTAGACCATATATTATTCCTCCTCTACCAGAGTTTGAGGATAGATTTAAGATAATTAAGATACAACAGTCCCCTAATTCAGACATCCAGTCAGAGCCTATGATAGTTCTTGTCCATTCCCAAAGTCCAAGAATATGTGACTTTATAGAGAAAGATCAGTGGGATGTTCCTAGTCCTAGTCAACCCCAGCCTTCTTCATTAAAGATAGATAGTGTTGACCATATTGGTCTGAAGAAAGCTGTGAAAAGTGAATTACTCAGTCTAGGTCAAGGGATGGACAAAAGTATAGATTAAGAACAGTTAGTTATCTGCAGTTCCTCAATGCCGTAGCAGGAATGATAAACAGACATCCAGTAGAGGGCATTAACCTAATATACTTTCGAGGATTGGTATGAGATGATAGTAAGTCAAGTGTCATGAGATTAAAGATGCCAACCTCATTGAAGTCTATCAGTTAGAGATTTAGCACAGAGTATAGGCAAGTTAAATAGTACGAAGCACTAAGATACAGAAGATCAGTTTAAGAAGATGTTCAACAGTAGATCCTCCGTATGATCATCAGGAGTTGATCTATAGTACGAAAGACTTTGTTCAGCTAGTCTTTACGGAAAAGAATAATGAGAAGTTAGAATGAGACTTGCCTAAGAATGATTTAATACACAGCCTAAGGTTAAAGACGTGATGGTTAATAGATAGAAAGTTAATGTTCCCAAAGTAAAGGGATTATATCACGAAGAGATAGTAACCTAACGCTCTAACCTAGAGAACATAAATAGTAATATTAAGTGATGAATGAGATCCAAGTGACCTAAATTGGTCAGGACTAGAGGTAAACCAGAAAAGAATCACAATCTAGTCTAGAGTAGATTGAGATTGATAGACAGAAAGAGTTAAGAGATACAGAGAGGCACAAAAGTTACTCTATATGAGATGGAGAATTATCCGCTCACTTGAGAAGTTTTTCTCAAAAAGTTTAAAAGAAGCATTCCTCTCAATTAGAGAAAGGTGGGCATGAAGTTAAGGGTTAGAGCTAAGGAAAGAGAACTCTTTTGATGGATACTTAATCGAGTTCATTCATATGAACCTTGAGGCTTAATAAGAGATACTTTCTTGCATGTTAGTAATCCAAGAGGATTAGGGAGAAACATAAAAGTACAGATGGCATAAAGATAGGAGCCAAACCTTCCTCAGTTAGCTGAAAGAGAATAACTGACTCAGTTATGGATTGTTGTGAGGCCAAGGACACATAAATCCTTCAGGCTAGAGACATAGAAATCTTACAGGCAATAAGGGATGATATGATAGAATAAATATGGCCTAGTAAGGTAGCCATAGATTCAAAGATGAAGTGACTCCCCTATTCCTTATGTAAGAAAGAGTAAAGAAGGGTTAAGCCTATACAATAGTAAGAGGGTGATGTGGCAGCCTAAGTGAAACAAGTAAATGACTCAGGTACCTGAATAAATGATCAGGACCTAGTGATTAAGGTGATAAGGGATGGTTGAGCAGTTGTATGTAATAATGATATTGCTTACGTTGTTATAAGTTATAATAAGAATTGGCATATCATTGCAGTTGTCATGTGATGACACACATACTAGAGAGTGCTTAACTGATTGCATCTATTTGCATATTATGCATGTTGAGTATACTATGATAAATGAATACTCCCCTTATGCAGTACGTACTGGGTAGAGTATACCAGATGAGAAAGTTATGTTGCTCCCATGCCTTATGACATGCAATTAAATAATTCAACTTAGCAAGAATGAAGCAATAGCAAAGTGCTAAACTAGAAAGTTGCTATTTGATTCTCAGAAGATAGAAAGAGAATTTATGATCAGACTATGATAGTCAATGGGATAGAGAATGAGATTAAAGATGAAGATTAGTAGTGAGCCTATAGATAAATGATTATGATACTTAGGACATATTCCTTTAGTAGGGATAAGATAGATAAAAGGAAATGAGACGCAGTTATGAAAGATGATATGGCTCTAAGAAAGAGCAGTTTTTAAGTAATATAAGTTAATATTTTTGCAATAGAGCTAGATTGCTCTTGCAATAGAGTAAAGTCCCTCTGATGAGATAAATAGATGATGACAGATATGTGCATGGTAGAGCTTGTGTAGCTCCCTGCAATGTTAAATGTAATAAAGTTATAAAGATAAGAATGGTATATGAAGTTCCTGAGTGATAGAGGAAATGAGTGAAGTCTTGATAGATAATATTGGCTTCTGTGACCATTTTTGGGGAATTATTTGTGGAGTTAACAACTATGTGGAAGTGACTAACCTTGTAACTTTGTCCATTGGTTTAGGTCTTCCAGAGATGAGAATACAGTACAACAGAATCCAGTAGATTCTGGAGGATTACAGTTAGATCCTAGTATGGCTCACAGGGTCGCAGTTAGATCCTGAAGAGGCTTACGGTTGATCACAGTAGATCCTGAGGGTCGCAGTAGACCAAGCCTAGAGGAAGAAAGTAATGAGCCATAAGTACAGTATTTCTTTGGAAGGACAAATACCAAGGAAAAGTTAAGGTATAGAAGCTTCACAAGTTGATTAACTCATAACAGAGAGAGTACCCATGATGCTAGTTTCAGATAGCCTTATTACTATCAGGGATTGAACTCAGAATCTCCTTACACGTATCAGGAACTAAGTGATCAAAGTTAAAGTTGTTAATGCTGAGTCCTAAGGATTTATGGGAATATTATGTAAGATATAAGAAGAGATCCTTATGATAAGATTACAGAAAATAAGAGACAAGTAAATCCACTATATAAGGATAAAGAGATTAGGAGGCCAGATATACCCAAAAGAGATAGTATAAGATGGGTCTAAGATAATAAAGTACTAGGGTTAAAGCCTGTAAGCACCAGTGCTTTAGATTTTTATCTGCACATTTCAGTTAAGCGTGCTCAGGTAAGGGTAATTCAATGATGGGTGACCCCCTGGGAAGTGATGGAAAAGTGTGTAAATGCCATTGAAATTGGCATATATGCACAGAGCTATGTAAGATGATAGAAAGAGCTATGAAAAGCTAAAAAGGGTTATGAATAATAAGAGACTAGAACCCTTATGTTAAATCCAAATGAAATGGATTTGAAAGATAGACTATGATATAGCCAGATGTGGCTAGATATGTCATGTTATGATATAAAAGATACAAATTGAGATATGTTATGAGAAAGGTATATTGAGAAATGCAATACGAAGTGGCATAATAGCTAGCCTTGTAAACAGATAGAGAGGCTCCCTGCTAAAAGGGGTAAGACATTTGAATAATACGTTACGTATGAAAGAGAAAATGAGAGCTTTTACTCCTTGCATAAAGTGCCAGGCATTATGTTATGTTATGTTATGTTATGTTTGTAAAATATGCTAAAGCTCCGAATGTTAGAGCAGTGCAAGCTTTATATGATAAAGCTGTGCAAGCTCCGAGTGTTAGAGCTGTGCATATTAAGAGAAGGAATGCTTGAGCTCCGATGTTAGAGCTTTGCATTCGTAAGCAGGTATGTAGTCCTGGAGCATGTTGTCCAGGCATTATGCATGTTAGAGTATGTGCTCCTATATGCTCCTATGTGCTCCTATATGCTCCTATATGCTCCTATGTGCTCCTATTTAGTAGTAGAGCATTGAAAGAAAGAATAATGATATAACTCCTCTCTCTGTATTATGATGAGTTATTAAAGATGATAAGAATGCATGATGATATGGGAATGAGAGTTAAAGTGTGCGGATACTCAAAGAATTCCGCTAGATACTCAGATGAGAAAGAAGTAGTTGCACTAAAAAGTATGATGAGTTGTTAATAGAAACTCCTGAATATAACAGTATTCGAGAGAGTTTAATATGAAAGAAATGGACACTACTCACAATCCAGTATAGTGAGGAGTCCATATATAGATAAATGCATAGCAAGAAGGTAAGTAATAGAATGAACTGGAGTTCAACTCTGAGTGAGTTGATTCATGACAAAAGGATGATCATAGTAAGATATGAAGAATTGCGGATATAAAAAGAACTCCGTTAATATGTCACGATAAAAGATAAGAGATAGATACCCCAATCATTGACTAAGGTGCTAAGTAAATTTCGAGGACGAAATTTATTTTAAGGGGGTAGAAATGTCATATCCTAATTTTTCCCTATCTGTATAGTACTGATAGTGGAAAGAGGTTTAAGAAGGATTATGACAAAGATCAGAAGAAATAATAAAGGTTAAATGAGTCTTGAAGGAAGAAAGGGACCTAAACAAAAATTGGAAAAGTGTAAAGGCCAAAAGTTAAAGTAGAAACAAAAGTTGGGCCAAAAGTTGTAATTTCCAAAAGTTTAGAGACCTAAATGTAAATATCCAAAAAGTTAGGGACATAAATGTAATTAAGCAAAAAGTCAGGGACATAAATGTAATTATGGAAAAGTTCAGCCAGAAAAGGTTTATAAATGCCTGTAAGTATTTCAGTCCCACATTCCATCAGTAAATAGAGGAAGTCATGGTGGGTAATCTGGCATGATACAGAAATTTTATTAGGGCTCCAGACAGCAGAAAATTATCTGATAGTCTAAAAGTTATTTGAATTTTTATCAGATTCTATGGACATCAGATATATGTGGGTAAATTACAGGAAAGTGTGCCCTACAGTGTCAGATGTCCTGGATCTGACAGAACTCCAGAAGAAGTTATGTATAAAAAGTTATTCACATATCAGTGAATTTTGACGGGAGTTTGTTAACACCCGTGATCCGATAATGGAACTTATCGGTATGTAAGCCTGGATAGAATGAGATCATATGACCTCATATATAGGCCCATAATGTCACCAAGGAAGGCCCAAAACCCAGGGTACCAGTCTATCAGTAGAAGGGGCCAGTGCCAGAAAAAGTGCACAATTACGAAAATGCCCCTGGATGCCCAGATTATACCAGAGATGGATGAAGGGCATTTTGGTTATCCGGGACAGGCTAAAAACGTGACACATGGTATAAATATGATTATTTGAGCCAATATATGCCCTGAGGCAGTACAAAAGGGGTGAAATGACAATTATGCCCTTAGGGTTAGTATAGTGCAAGAAAGGACACCAAGGGTATTTTGGTCATTTTCCAAGGGATGGATGGAAGATAAATACTCAGTCTAACATTTTCAATGGTATGATAAGCCTATACATTAATTTCCAGGATAGAATACATATCCTGGTATATTATAAAAAATTAGGAAAAGAACACAGTCCGGTTGTTGTGAAACTGCACTAATCGGTACCGGATTGGACTGGAATTTCTCCATAAGGTTCCTTGCATGGGCAGCACGCCACCTAACCCCTTGAGGTGTCCCTTGAGCTGTCCCACATGATGTCATAATTATTATTTTATGAAAAAGTTAAATCCAAGATTTAATGTGGGCCTTTAGATCAAATAGTAACCAAATCAATCTTGGCCATTCATTTTTCTTGGATTTTGGCTATAAATACCCCCTCATTCTGCAGCAAACCGTAGCTTCATGGACCCTTGGGGAAACTCTTGCAAAATGGAAACTCAAGCCAAGACAAAGAAGATTCAAGGTTCCAAAGTTCAAGCAAGCTAGAGATTAAAGGTAAGCAATCTTTCCTAACTTATTCTCCTTTGATTTGGGAGCTTGAACTTAGGGTTTTCATGGGGAAAAAGTTGAGTTTTCTCTAAGGGAAGGTGCTGCCCAAAAACCTTAGATGAAAGGGGAAAGAAGAAATTAAAGTTAGAACCATATGATTAAAGCTTAAACAAGCTAGTTAAGTGGTTGGTTGTTGAATCAAATTGATATTCTTGACTTTGCCATGGTGTGCCCTGTTCAGTCTGCACTGTTCATGAGGGAAGGAAATTGAATTTCAATGATTTAATGCTTCCATTGAGTTTATATGATGATTTTGTGTAGGATTGGAAAGGTTTTAAACCTTGGAAACATTAAAATCTCAAGGTTATAGTCTTTGAGATTCCTTACAGTTACTGTTCACTCGCATGAACAGTAATTGGAATTTCATGATTTTGATGGTTCCAATGGTTTTAAAATGAAAAGTTGTGTGGGGTAAAGTGGAGAAACAAGTATGGGAAGCATTAGAATCAAAATGAGAATTTTTGAAAGAATTGTATGCTTATGTTCAGTTCTGTACAGCAGGCCATGATGGAGCTGGAATTTCATGATTCTAAGCTCATAAATGGATTCAAAAGATGAAATTGTGTAGGGTAAAGTCAAGACATCAATTGATTCAAGAGCCAAGTGGATTAGTGAATATTAGGGAAAGTTATGACAATAAGGAGTGTACAAAGTTAATCTTGAACATGGTTGGGGTTCATGAGTCCTAATGAATTATGTATGAATATGAATGTGTTTAGGACCTTGAAACATCCAAGAACATGTTGGGAAGTGATTGGCATAAAGGTTTATTGGTTGGAAAGCTAGGAAGCAAATGCTAAAGATCAAGAGGGAAGCTTAAGTGCAAGGTAGTGAACTTATCTCTTTATGTGCTTGATGTGGTATGCTTATGTGTTGACATGTATGTGATATTTGAATGATGTTGTGACATGATTAATGATGTTCAATGTATTGTGAATAACATGTTTTCCATGGCCATGCACTTTATTTAAAAGTATATAGCATGATAGCATGTCACTAACCAAAGAAAGTTTAATGAAATTACATACAATGCATTAGCATCCATCTTGCATATTTAAGTGGTAATGTTTGCTACTGAGATTCCCTAGAATCTCACTCTCCCATAACCAACCAATTTAGGTCAAGCATGAAGAAAAGGTATGCATGGAGAAGAGCTAAAGCATGAAGAAGGAAAGTGAAGTATTTAAGATTCTAGCATATGATATGCATTTTCCATGTATGTAAATGCCATGTAAGGTGTCCATTTATGTAATGAAACTATTGTAATACTTATGGCATATGTAAATGATGTATATGAAAGTTAAGAAGCTTATTTGATGGCCTGTGCATGCTGAAACAATTATTGGAAATGAAAGAAAAGAAACTGAAATGGTAAAAACGTAGGTCCTGAAGCAGTTTTGTTGTGGCTTCAGTTTGACCTAGCAAATGAAGGAATTATTTCATGAAAATTTATGAACATGTAGCACACATCCATAGCTTTAAGTGAATAGGTAGAAAGTTTCATTTGGATGTGTATATCAATAGAAATGATTTTCCAAAGTGAGGGACCAGAATCTGTTTCCAGAGTTTTTGACCAAATGAACAGTAAACTTCAACGAATAAACTGTATCAATTGGCTAATCATTTGGTCTAGAAATTATTTTTCCCTTAAACTTCAATATGTTATGTTCATGTATCTTTTTGAACCACTTCATTTTGAGTTTTCTAGAATTAATTATGATTTTTCAAAGTTCATTGCGTAATCTGGAATACCATATGAACAGTAACCCGAGAAAGAGTAAAATTCCAGATTTGGCTAATGGACTTCCAAGGTCTTGTAAGTGGTTCTAAATGCTACTGAATGGTCCCTAAGAGGTATAAAAGTAAGGATGTTACAAATGTCCTACTAGGATACTTTGACATGGGCAAAGGGTGATATTTTGGCAAAAATCATAGTAGCAAATGGCACTATAACAATGTATGCAACTATATATATGTATGCTTAGTGTTAATCATACTTGCTTACTATCATGCTTGCATGATGACATGCTTCCATGCTTCTTGCTTATAACATATGGCTATATCGTAAAATAAAATAGAGCTTTCTCAATCATACATGCATCACATAATCAAGTCAAGACAACAACACATGAACAACACTCAAGCATGAAGCATACAAGTTTAGGTATAAGTTCACTACCTCTTTAGCTTGATTTTCCTTATCCTCTCCCTTTACCTCTTGCTGCATACTTGGTGCCCTCTTGGCCACAAATTTCCAATCCTAAATATAGGATCACCACATATACATTACAATTTAATCAATTAAGTTTATAAGCTTGGTTCACCTCCGGGACTAATAAACCCCTATCTTTCTTTAATTTTAGTTAACTCTTTTACACTATGAATTAAATTGTGCCTTGACCATATTCCATATGATTTTCAAAAGGAATCCAAATATGAAGTCATAATGAACAAATTACAACTCCTCCTTGGTGTTATGGATAGAAGAGGACTGTGGCACTTTTTAAGAGTGCCAAAAATTCCTTTTTTGATTCCAATGCTTCCAATACTTATTTCTCTTCTTTACCCCACACAATTTTTCATTCTAAATCTATTGGAAGCATCAAACTCATAAAATTCCAGCTTCATTCCATGTGTATGAATAGTGACAGCAAGGTTCCAAAAATTACATTTCTGATTTTGATGCTTCTAACTCTTGTCCTTGGCTCAATCCTATACAATTTTTCCTTTTGGACTTAATGGAAGCATCAAAACCATCAAAATAAATTTTGTTTGTACTATTCTTACTTTGGCCAAAAAAGGCCCCTTAAAGTGGGAAATCAAGGATTACACAATTAATTCAAAGTATAATCATTATTCAATTTCATGTTTTAACTTTGATTTTGTCTTCCCCCAAAATTCCAGAATTTTAGTTATGTAACATCCTTACTTTTATACATCTTAGGAACCATTCAGTAGCATTTAGAACCACTTACAAGACCTTGGAAGTCTATTAGCCAAATCTGAAATTTTACTCTTTCTTAGGTTAATGTTCATATGGTATTATAGATTACGCAATGAACTTCAAAAATTATAATTAATTCTATAAAAATTGAAATAAATTGGTTCAAATTGATACACAAAGCTACTCAATTCTCTTTCAGGGAAAAATAACTCATTGACCACATCTTGACTAAGTCAACATCGGGCAATGTTCCAATATTACTGTTCCTCCAGCGTCCTACCCCTGATTCCAGTATTTCTGGTCCCAACTTTGATAAATCATTTCTTTATGTGTAGACTATTGGAAAATGTGCCCTAGGGGCCAATCATTGTCTTATAAATATTATTAATTTATGAGTTTATCAATTGTATTATCATATTATTTGCATGTTTAATGTGATGACCATCCTTGGATAATTCATGATCTTATCCTAAATGTCCCTAGTCGGTCATCTATGTGGGAGCAGAGATGAAATAAGACCAGTATGACTTTGAAGATGTATAGAGATATAAATCAAAGTCATAGGCACATGTAAGAGTACAAGGTGTTGGACTGACCCGCTATGAGAGAGCTGCATGGGTTACGTCATAAGCTTCTCTCATATACAAACCATGTCGCTATGCCCTTTGACCTGACATCATCATGGATTCCTACATTACAAATGCTCAGCTTTGACCTAGTCAAAAGTCACTTTTGACCGAGTGATCATAAAGACTATGTTCGGGCTTAGTGATTTTTCATGCAGAGGAATGTGAATGGTCAAGATGGAATTTGTCCCTCACATTCATAGAGGGATATTACTGGGCCCCTCGATGAGTGAGTCTGAGAAATGTATGGCCATACTGTAATGGAAAGGTAGTTCCATTTCTATAGTCATACTACTCAGGGATTGAGAAGGTAACGGTCAGGAATAGGAGGATGATATTATCCATGCCGCATCCATGACTAAAATATCGCGTGACAGAAGGGACATGATATGGTTGTATAAAAGGTTATATCATTTATCGATCCTCATATGATTTGGGTAGTCGTTATGTCTTGCTAGAGACCGCTTGCGATTTGTGGGCGAGTATAGCAAATGGCCCACTGCCAACTTCATATGGGCCTACAGGGTCGCACACAAAATAGCCCAACACGAGCTATGATGTCCAGATTCATTGAATCTAAGACGTGTCTAGATTCAATGAATGATCCAGGGTTGGTGTATATATTTATTTATATTTAAATTCGTATATATATATATATTATATATATAAGGGATATATAGGATTTAATTTATAAGGATAAATTAAATCTCTATCATGTTTGAATTTGAAATTCAAATTGATAGGATATCTCATATAAGAGATATTTATAAGATTTAATTTATAAGGATAAATTAAATCTCTATCACGTTTGAATTTGAAATTCAAATTGATAGGATATGTCAAATTTGATTTATGAGAATAAATCAAATATAGTCCAATCTTATCTTTATTTATATATACGATATATAGGATTTAATTTATAAGGATAAATTAAATCTCTATCACGTTTGAATTTGAAATTCAAATTGATAGGATATCTCATATAAGAGATATTTACAAGATTTAATTTATAAGGATAAATTAAATCTCTATCACGTTTGAATTTGAAATTCAAATTGATAGGATATCTCAAATTTGATTTATGAGAATAAATCAAATATAATCAAATCTTATCTTTATTTAAATTAAATAAATACAAGAATTAAATCTCTGGGACTGATTTAATATAAATATTATTTATTTAATTAGTTTCTTATCAAATTATACAATATGTGATATTGTATTAATTTTGGAATTAATATAGATTAATTCTAATATCTAATTCGGTTGAGAAAAACGTAGAGCATCCTATATATCTGATTTTAGGAGCTATATTTTGGCACATAATACACAACACAAAAGGCCAAACAGAATCTGTAAAATGTTTGCAGATAAGAAACTGCTGAAGTAGAGACAGAGAGGACGAATTCTTGAGAGAGCCTTAGAGGGACAGGAGACGCTAGCACGTTATTCGTGGTTGGAACGCTGTTCGTGTGGATACCAGTAGAGGAAGCTGACCTGAGGCATCGACTTCTTGCGATCAGCAAGAGAGCACGAGCAGCGAAGAGAAGCTATGGACATCTTCTTGCGATCGGAAAGAGATCACCAGTCACAGAGAGAAGCTGTGGAAGTCGCTGAGGAACACCAAGGGTAATGCTTCTTTCCACTTGACTTAAACACATATGGTAGATCCTGGCAAGGAATGAAAAAAAATTTTAAATTAATTTCCGCTGCGTGTCTTCCAATTCCTTACAGTGGTATCAAAGCCGTGCCATTTGGGTGTTTAAGTTAGGCTTGATTGTTGATTAATATGATATGTGTTAGTTGTAGCCATTCATATAATATACGTTTTATGTATGACATATAAGGAGTCCGTGTTATGTATGACATAAAAGGAATCTAAAAGGGAATTGAAATCGGTGGTGATGCGTTTTGATTTAATCAATTAACATAGATGGGGTCTAAGAAAACTGAATGCAGATTCATGATTATTTATGAAACAAAATTTTCTTCTTGGGGCGCTGCCCCAGACCCCGCCCGCTAACCGGCTAGCAGGATCACCGTGGCTACCTGTTCATAGCGCAACATAATTGTAACATATGTTATTTGATGAATGTTTTAGATATGAAACATTAATTGCCCTTGAATTAAATCTGAATATTGATTCTTGAATGTTTGGGTATGGTGAACAATATGTCTCTAGATTGCAAGTGTTGTAATTTTTAAATACGGCCTGTGTGTCGTGCCTTCCTTTATATACTCTCAATGTACCTTCTCTTCTCATCTCACTCTCCTCAAATGTTAAAAGAGGTTTCTATATGTAATTTCCCTTTTCTTACTAGAGAGCTCCTCTCATTGGCTTGAGGGGACTTAGGATAGGTGAGCCATATTGTATCACGTTTAAATTATGCATCTTATGATTATATCAGAAACATGCATATTACTTGTATGAGATACAAACTGAGAAACATGCTTTCTTATAATCCAGATAGTTAATTAAGCCCTCTAAATGAAATCTTAAGTCATAATGCCGTCAATTTATGAACACTTGTCAAAACCTCGATCGCTCAATTGTAGACTCCACCAAAGTTGGTGCTTTTGAGTTATCTTGGGGAGATAGGCAAGAGTAATAGTGCTACTCTCACATGTTTATTATTGTTTGACTTAATTAAGATTAACAAAACAGTTTTGGGTCTCAAGGCATTAGATGGGATTAAAAACATGACAGATCATATGATGATACAATCCCATGAACATCTAAGAGTTACATTTGATGTAATTGGTAAAGGTGTTACCTACCTAAATAACTTAATTTAAGCATCCTGCTAAAGCGGACTTAAGTTTGAGCCAAATATGGATCTTAGCCCACTAACTATTGCATTGAGGGTTCTTTATTTAGTAGGAGATTGCTAATTAAATTGCATATTTTTAATTGTAGAATCATGACGACTAGTAATACTGCTACATTATCGATGCGATCTGTCCTTGAAAAGGACAAACTTAATGGGACAAACTTTCTTGATTGGTTTAGGAACTTGAGAATTGTTCTCAATCAGGAAAGAAAGGCGCATGTCCTAGATCAACCCATTCCTAAGGAGCCAGCAGCCAATGCTCCTAGAGCTCAGAGAGATGCTTACACGAAGCATAATGAAGACTCTGTCGATGTGGGATGCTTGATGCTAGCCACCATGGTTCTGGAGCTCCAAAGAGATATGGAACACATAGAGGCTTATGATATGATTGTGCATTTCAAGGAAATGTTCCAGCAACAGGCAAGGCAAGAAAGGTATGAGACCACTAAGGCCTTACATTCCTGCAAGATGGCTGAAGGTGTATCAGTCAGTACTCATGTCTTAAAGATGAAAGGGTACATTGATTACCTTGAGAGGCTTGGATTTCCCATGAGCCAGGAGTTAGCTACAGATTTGATCTTAAACTCACTCCCGAAAAGTTATGACCAGTTTGTCATGAACTACAACAAGAACAACATGGAGAAATCTATTTCTGAACTGCATGGGATGCTTAAAACTGCTGAGCCCAGTCGTAAGAAGAAGCTCAGTGCTGTTTTGATGGTTCAGAAAGGAAAGGGTATGAAAAAGAAAGGCAAAGGCAAGGGGAAGGGTCATGGCTCATCAGGTAAGACCAAAGAGTCAGGCAAGCCCAAAACCAAGCCTGCACCAAAGAAGGCAAAGCCTTCGAAGGATGGAGTCTGCTTCTTCTGCAATGAACCTGGTTATTGGAAGAGGAATTGCAAACTCTACCTCGAAGATCTTAAAAAGAACAAGAAGGATAGTGGGGCTATCGCTTCAGGTATTTATGTTATAGACATTCATCTTTCTACTTTCACTTCATGGGTATTAGATACTGCATGTGGTTCTCACATTTGTACAAATGTGTAGGGACTAAAGGACAGTAGGAAGATGAAAAAGGGCGAGGTTGACCTACGAGTTGGAAACAGAGCAAGGGTTACTGCGTTAGCTGTAGGCACTTTTGAATTAGTTCTGCGCACTGGGCTTTTGTTAGTTTTGAACAATTGCTATTATGTTCCTGCTTTAAGTAGTAACATTGTTTCACTTTCTTATTTGGATAAGGAAGGTTTCACTTCCATTGCTGGGAATAGTAGATGTTCTATTTATCGTAATGATGTTTTCTATGCTTATGGTGATTTGCATGTTGATCATTACATATTAAATTTGGAACAACCCAATCATGAAAATATCTATAACATAACCACCAAAAGGGTCAAATCGAATGATTTGAATCCGACATACCTCTGGCACTGTCGTCTTGGCCACATAAATGAGAAACGCATTTCCAAACTCCATCAAGATGGATTTCTAAACTCATTTGATTTTGAATCATATGACACTTGTGAGTCTTGCTTGTTAGAAAAGATGACAAAGTCACCATTCACTGGGCACAGTGAGAGGGCCACTGATTTATTGGGCCTCATACATACAGATGTGTGTGGATCGATGAACACAAATGCCATAGGAGGTTATTCATACTTCATAACATTCATAGATGATTTTAGCAAATATGGGTACATCTCTATGATGAAACATAAATCTGAATCTTTTGAAAAGTTCAAGATATTTCAAAATGAAGTACAAAACTAGCTTGGCAAAATAATTAAATCCCTTCGATCTGATCGGGGTGGTGAATATTTGAGCCAAGAGTTCATAGATGATCTCAGGAGTTGTGGGATAGTCTCACAATTGACTCCTCTAGGGACACCACAATGGAATGACGTTTCTAAATGGAGGAATTGAACACTATTAGATATGGTTCGATCCATGATGAGTCGAACAGATCTTCCGCCCTCCTTTTGGGCCATGCCCTAGAGACAGCTACGTTCACACTCAATCGTGTTCCATCTAAGGCAATTGAAAAGACTCCATATGAGATATGGATTGGGAGGACGCCTAGTTTGTCTTTGCTCAAGATTTGGGGATGCGAGGTCTATGTTAAGTAACAAGCCTCAGACAAATTAGTGCCCAAATCCTCAAAGTGTCTTTTTGTGGGATATCCTAAGGAAACCAAGGGATATTACGTATACAACCCTGCTGATAACAAAGTGTTTGTTGTCAGAAATGGTATCTTTCTCGAACGAGAATTTATCTCTAAAAGAACCAGTGGGAGTAAGGTACACCTCGAAGAAGTTCGAGAGCCACAAGACACCACAGAACTGCAGATGGAAAATAGAGAAGACTCACAACAAGTTGTTGAGACTCCTCAAGTCAAGCAAGGTCCACGGAAGTCTAATAGGACACGACTTCAGCCTCAGAGATATGGATTTCTGATTTCTGACAGTCGTGATGTGTTGTTCATTGAGAATAATGAGTTGACTACCTATCGAGAAGCTATAGTGGGACCAAACTCTGAAAAGTGGCTTAATGCCATGAAGTCTGAAATGCAATCCATGTACGACAATGAGGTTTGGATCTTAGTCGACCCGCCTGAAGGTGTAAAAACCGTCGGGTGCAAGTGGGTTTTTAAGGAGAAAACTGACATGGATGGCAATATAAATGTCTTCAAGGCACGACTGGTTGCAAAAGGATTTAATCAAACTCATGGTGTGGACTATGATGAGACCTTTTCCCCAGTTGCAATGGCCAAATCAATCATAATCCTCTTTGCCATAGCAGCATATTATAACTATGAAATATGGCAGATGAACGTCAAGACAGCTTTCCTTAATGGAAAGCTCCTTGAGGACGTGTACATGACACAATCTGAAGGGTTTGTGCGTTTTGAGGACTCTGGTAAAGTGTGCAAGCTTCAAAGGTCCATTTATAGACTGAAGCAAGCCTCTCAGAGTTGGAATCATCATTTTGATGAAGTAGTCAAAGAGTTTGGATTTCCTCAAAACATTAATGAACCTTGTGTGTACAAGAAGGTTAGTGGGAGCACAGTTGTGTTTTTGGTACTCTATGTTGATGACATCCTACTTATTGGGAATGACATTCCTACCTTACAGATTGTCAAGTCTTGGTTAGGAAAGTCTTTCTCGATGAAAGACTTGGGTGAAGCCACCTACATCCTAGGAATCAGGATCTATAGAGATAGATCTAAAAGACTTATAGGACTCAGTCAGAGTACATACATAGACAAAATACTGCATAGGTTCAGTATGCACGAATCAAAGAGGGTTTCATACCCATGTCTCATGGTAGTCACCTCAGCAAAGATCTGTGTCCTAGTATATCTAATCAGCAAGGTCACATGAGTAAAGTTCCATATGCCTCGGCCATAGGATCTATCATGTACGTTATGTTATGTACTCGACCGGATGTCTCGTTTGCCTTAAGTATGACTAGCAGATATCAACAGGACCCTGGTGAGGCCCATTGGACTACTGTCAAGAATATCCTTAAGTACTTAAGAAGGACTAAGGACTTATTCTTGGTCTATGGTGGATTGGATGATGAACTATGTGTAACTGGTTACACAAACGCGAGTTTCCAAACTGACCAGGATGACCAAAAATTGTAGTATGGATATATATTCCTCCTCAATAATGGAGCAGTAAGTTGGAAGAGCTCTAAGTAGGGCACTGTAGTAGATTCTGCAACGGAATCTGAGTATATAGCAGCATCTGATACAACTAAGGAAGCTATTTGGATCAGGAAGTTCATCACAGAACTAGGGGTGATACCTACCATCTCAGATCCAATAACTTTGCTCTGTGACAATAGTGGTACCATTGCACAGGCTAAAGAGCCTAGGTCACATCAAAGGACCAAGCACATACTCAGGCGATTTCATCTCATCAGAGAAATCAACGATAGAGGTGATATAAAAATATGCAAGGTAGTAGGAGAAGACAATGTTGCTGATCCTCTAACAAAGCCGCTTATGCAGCCAAAGCATGAGCATCATGTTAGGTCAATGTGAATTAGTCAAATTAATGATTATACCTAGTGAAAGTGGGAGGTTGTTGGAAAATGTGCCCTAGGGGCCAATCATTGTCTTATAAACATTATTGATTTATGAGTTTATCAATTGTGTTATCATATTATTTGCATGTTTACTATGATGACCATCCTTGGATAATTCATGATCTTATCCTAAATGTCCCTGGTCGGTCATCTATGTGGGAGCAGAGATGAAATAAGGCTAGTATGACTTTGAAGATGTATAGAGATATAAATCAAAGGCACATGTAAGAGTACAAGGTGTTAGACCGATCCGCTATGAGAGAGCTGCATGGGTTACATCATAAGCTTCTCTCATATACAAACCATGTCACTATGCCCTTAGACCTGAGATCATCATGGATTCCTACATGACAAATGCTCAGCTTTGACCTAGTCAAAAGTCACTTTTGACCGAGTGATCATAAAGACTATGTTCGGGCTTAGTGATTTTTCATGCAGAGGAATGTGAATGGTCAAGATGGAATTTGTCCCTCACATTCGTAGAGAGATATTACTGGGCCCCTCGATGAGTGAGTATGAGAAATGTATGGCCATACTGTAATGGAAAGGTAGTTCCATTTCTATAGTCAGACAACTCAGGGATCGAGAAAGTAATGGTCAGGAATAGGAGGATGACATTATCCATGCCGCATCCATGACTAAAATATCGCGTGACAGAAGGGACATGATATGGTTGTATAAAAGGTTACATCGTTTATCGATCCTCATATGATTTGGGTAGTCGTTATGTCTTACTAGAGACGCTTGCGACTTGTGATCCAGTATAGCAAATGGCCCACTGCCAACTTCATATGGGCCTACAGGGTCACACACAAAATAGCCCAACACGAGCTATGATGTCTAGATTCATTGAATCTAAGACGTGTCTAGATTCAATGAATGATCCAGGGTTGATGTATATATTTATTTATATTTATATTCGTATATATATATTATATATAAGGGATATATAGGATTTAATTTATAAGGATAAATTAAATCTCTATCACGTTTGAATTTGAAATTCAAATTGATAGGATATCTCATATAAGAGATATTTACAAGATTTAATTTATAAGGATAAACTAAATCTCTATCACGTTTGAATTTGAAATTCAAATTAATAGGATATGTCAAATTTGATTTATGAGAATAAATCAAATATAGTCCAATCTTATCTTTATTTATATATACGATATATAGGATTTAATTTATAAGGATAAATTAAATCTCTATCACATTTGAATTTGAAATTCAAATTGATAGGATATCTCATATAAGAGATATTTACAAGATTTAATTTATAAGGATAAATTAAATCTCTATCACGTTTGAATTTGAAATTCAAATTGATAGGATATCTCAAATTTGATTTATGAGAATAAATCAAATATAATCCAATCTTATCTTTATTTAAATTAAATAAATATGTGAATTAAATCTGTGGGACGGATTTAATATAAATATTATTTATTTAATTAGTTTATTATCAAATTATATAATATGTGATATTGTATTAATTTCAGAATTAATATAGATTAATTCTAATATCCAATTCGGTTGAGAAAAATGCAGAGCATCCTATATATCTGATTTTAGGAGCTACGTTTTGGCACACAGCACACAACACAAAAGGCCAAACGGAATCTGCAAAATATTTGCAGATAAGAAACTACTGAAGTAGAGATGGAGAGGATGAATTCTTGAGAGAGTCTTAGAGTAACAAGAGACGCTAGCACGTCGTTCATTGTTGGAACGCTGTTCGTGTGGATACCAGTAGAGGAAGCCGACCTGAGGCGTCGACTTCTTGCGATCAGAAAGAAAGTACGAGCCTCGAAGAGAAGCTGTGGATATCTTCTTGTGATCGGAAAGAGTTCACCAGTCGTGGAGAGAAGCTGTGGAAGTCGCTGAGGAACACCAAGCGTAATGCTTCTTTCCACTTGACTTAAACACATACGGTAGATCCTGGCAAGGAATAAAAAAAAATTTTAAATTAATTTCCGCTGCGTGTCTTCCAATTCCTTACATAGACATCCAAATGAGATGTTCTATATATCAAATCGAATCTTGGCATGTCTACTATCTACTGGTAAAATATCATATATTTATTCAACCATTTACTATTTATAATTACAGCTCAAAGGTCATAGCCTTTCCACGAGCTACTGTTCATAGTGGTAAATTCTAGCAATTAACATTGCATACATACATCAATCACATATCAATAATGCTAAACAATTCTTCATGCATCTTCATCTCCTCCATCTTGAGAAGACATGCGGTAATTGGATTGATATGGAAGGGGTGAGATTTTTTAGGAAATCTCAGTAGCAAACAGTACTAAATAATGCATGCATTAATGTGAATACTTGTGCTTGCTTGTGAAAGTGTTAACATTGCGTAGTGTGCATGCTTCCATGTAACATATAAAATACAATTGGCCAAAGTAATCATAGCAACAGAGCTTCATACATAAGCACATATGCAACACAATTTAACAAAGCCATAGCACATTAAGCATAACATTCAATGCATACAAGTTTAGGATAAGTTTACTACCTAATGTGTAGCATTTCCTCTAGCCCTTAGACTTTACTCTAAGGTTCATTCTTTCCATATGTCAGAGCTTATACATAGTATAATAATATCTTCATTATTATTCTATCAGTATAGCTCTACTCAGCTCATGCTTAACTTGAGATAATACCCTCAGTCTGACAATTCCCTAATCTTCTTTCCTTCCATGGCTTAATCTTATCAAGAGAGATATTTCTCTATTTTAATCATTAATAACAATCCTCTAATTTATTAGATCAGAGACTAGAATAAATTACTTATCTCATTCCTAAGCTTTCCAAGTCCCTAAGCTCCTTGGACTGCTCCTAGCTCCACTAGAACTCCTCCTTTCTTTCTTTCTCTCTTTCTCTTTTTCTCTCTTCTTTCTCTTGTTTTGCCTTTGCTTGGCCATGAATGGAATAGAGGGAGGGGTGGTCTATTTATAGTTGAGTGGAGGTGGAATGGATGGCTCAGATTGAATCACGATGAATGGCTCAAATCGCTTAGCTTCCTCAAGAAGCTTTGCCTACATCATCACGATAACATCATCATCCTAGATGACTCATCAAAATAACATCATCCATGGGACACCTCACATGTAAGGTGGCACAATAGTAGGGACCTTAGGACACCTCACTAGTTGACTCAGCCCTTCCAGAGAATTCTAGTCTTTTTTTGGAATGAACGACTGATATTATGCCACGTGTCCTTTAGCTTTTTCACCTTTTCCTGGAATCATGCCATGTGTCCTTAGCTTTTTTTCTTTTCCTAAAATCATGCCATGTGGCACCTTGTGGGTCCTATGAGGACACCTTTCATGCCACCTCATAGTCTAAAGCTTTATCTGATCACTTTTTCTAGTTCTATCTTTAACCAGGTAACTTTACTTTACTCTGTGAGTTATAGGTTTAATTAAGATTTAGCTAGTGAGTTGTTAGCTAACATATTCTAATTCAATTGATTAACTTCTCATATTCTGTGGATAATGAAGGTAAGGCAATCTCCAAGGGAACACACTTGTCATTCATTCATCTCATTATCATAAACACTTAAAATAATAAACAATATCATATAATTTACTTTCACAAGTTAGATAAAATCTCATCACACACCATCTCTTTAACTCGTTAATTTGTGAATTATTAGATTAATTAGGTATCTTAGCATCCATCCAAGCTCCTTATGAATCGACCTAGGTTAGCCTCTACTTTACTATTGGTTAGCTTAGTTTTGTTTGTTAAGGTTTCCTGAGCAATCTACTGGGCCTAAAAATCATAAAAAGTATATAGGTGTTTCAGTTTTTTTTACGAATTTAGTGTTTTTGTTTTGTTGAGTCGTGACCAATTGCCTTTCTTGTCGTGACCAAAGTACTTAAGATTGATTTTTAAGCATCTCTGTGAACTTTCATCGCAACTAGAAACACATTTGGTCACAACCAAAAAATTGTTTACAACTCATTTTGCTATCTATTACATTTATTCGTGACTGGACTACTTTGTGGGCACAACCAAAAATATTCTTCAATCAGTTTTCTTCTCTATAATTTCTAGTCGCAACTAATTTGACACTTAGTCACGACCAAAAATCATTATTTCAATCGTATTTACTCTCTGTGATTTTTAGTCACAACCTAAGTGACAGTTGGTTGCAACTAGAAACTAAAAACTTCACGTATTTTACTCTCTGTGATAATTAGTTGCCACCTGGTGACTTGTTAGTCGCGACCTTACTATTTTGAACTACGATTATTTGATATGAATTTCTTGAATTACTGCATCTGTGATATATTTGATATCCTGCATCATTATTGAGTGTGATTTGCATGAATAAAAGCTCTGTATTCTTTCCTTTGGACAAAGAAATTAATAGAACACTTAGGCAAATTAAGAAGGCTAAGATCTTAAATCGAGCTAGTGTTGCATCTTCTGTTGAGTCTAGTTCTTCTGGTGAATCTATTACAGGTGAAACTGATTGTGCATCTGGTGCTATATTAGATAATCATTTTATCATAGAGTATGTTAATAAAGGAGAAGCTCATACTCATAATCAAAATTTTCAAAATGAGCAATATAGAGAGAATGACATGAACAATAGAAGAGCACGTAGGAGCTTAAAAGACTCACTTCATCTAATGCAAACTTTGATCATTTTTGCACTTGTCCTGCTTTAGATGTTAACTTTGAGCTGAAAGGTCCTTTGTTAAATAACTTACGAGAGTTTTATGGATTGGCAGATGAGGATCCTTTCAATCATTTGAAGATAATGTAGTGGGTTTGCTCATCCATAAAACCTGTAGATGTTGACATGGATGCTATGCAGAGGCAAGTATTCTATTTTACATTTGAAGGAAAGGCAAATGAATGGTTTTATATGCTACCACATCATACACCTCAAGCCTTAGACTCTTGGAGTAACTTGAGGACTACTTTCTTAGAGAGATACTTCCCTATATCAAACACTGTTATATTGAGAAAGGAGATTTTTGTTGCCAAATAGTATGATCAATAGTCTTTCCATGAGTTTTTGGGAAAATTTAAAGAGCTGCTAGCTAGATAAATGTCCATATCATCATATTCCATCTGAGCATTTGGTGTAGTATTTTCAGTTAGGATTGCGTTATGCATGCATAAAGAATTTACATGTAGCTGTTAAAGGTTCCATTAATGATTTAACTCCAGATGAAGCATATAACTTGATTGAGAAGATAGCAAGCAATGGCCAGTAGTATGAGGGTTATGATTCTAGGCAACTACATGAGGTTTCTACAAGGCCCTCTCAAGATTACAGTTGCTTATCTTCTCAAGTTGCTGCCATGAATATTCAGATCAATAATCTAGCTACTTAGCTGGGCAATTCACATGTTCAAAGCTCATACTCTCAAGCTCTTATTGCTCCTAGTTATTAGCTTTGTTATTCTCCTATACACACCACTGTCATTTGTCCTGCACACTGTGCAGATGTATTAGTCATCTATCAAGGCAAATAGAAATAGTATCCAAAAGGGAATATATACTCCATCACATATAATAAAGGGTGAAGAGATCATCCTCATATAAGATGGAGGGATAGAGGTACAGACAAGAATTATAGGCAGAACAAATTCAACAATAATAGATAAATGGTTGAATCTTCTAGAGTTATAGAATTGCCTACTGTTGCAAATGATGATGGAATATTTGAGATAATCAAGAACATTAATGTGATGAATCCAAATATAAACTCTATCAACACAAACTTATGCTCTAAATTCAAGGACTTGAGATCTACTATGGAGAACAATCAAGCAATAACATAATCCATGTTTGTTGCCTTGGATGATAAAATAGAACACTAGGAAATAAAAGCTACAAACATGAATGGCTATGTGTCACAGCTAGCCAATTCAATAAGTGATGTTCATGCAAGCATTAGTAAAAATCTACCTTCAAACACAGTTGTTAATCCCAAATCTGTGAACATTATAATTTTATAAGTGAAGAACAAGTTAGAACACAAAGTACAGTTATTAAAAGTAAAGAGGAATGTGAGGTAGACAATGATTCTAGCATAGTATTGAGAAGTCTGAAAGAAAGGAAGAAGAACGACTACTTGGGAAGGAAAATGCTATAGAAAGTCAAATAAATTCTACACCAGATTCAGAAGGTTATGGACAGCTAAACAACAAGGAAATTGAGTTACTTGAAGCTATGGATTCTGATTTAAGGAATCCTAGAGTGGACATAACTGAAGAAACACAACTAGTAGTAAATTCAGAGCTCAAGCAGCAAGAAATAACCTCTGGTGTAGCTGAGAAAAAGGTGCATTTGAAGGAACTACCTATCCCAAGGGAATTCATGAGCAACAAGAAGAAAGACTTAGATGAGCAGATTGAAGTGAATGTGCCTATACTGGAGAGAATTCAAAGAGAGTCAAAATATACAAAATGTTTGAAGGATAGTTGCACATAAAAGGAAAGACATGAACCTAATGAACTGGTGCAAGTAGGACCTAAAGCTTCTGTATTCTTCAACTCTCAACTTCCAGTGAAGTGTAAAGATCTAGCTGTATTTTCTATTCCTTGTACAATTGGAAAGATAACTATTCCTAAAGCATTGCTAGATTTAGGTACTGCTATAAATGTGATGCCAATTCCATTTATCATACCTTGGGAGTAAATATGATTAAACCAACTAGTGTTTTACCTCAATTGGCTGATAAGAGAATTATAAATCCTAAGGGAATTTTAGAAGACATTTTAGTTCAAGTTAAGGAACTTGTTTTTCCTATTGACTTTTATATTTTAGATAGGTAAAACAAGTCTCTTGATGACAATACTTTTATTCTATGAAGGTCATTCTTGAAAACAACTAACACTGTGATTTGCATGAAAAATGGAATTATTAAAATAGAATTTGGTAGGCACATAATTCAGTCTAACATGTATATACACCCATATCAGGATCATTCTCTCCTAGGACTTAACATGATGGGTGCATGACTTGGAAATAAGTGTGATAATATTCATGAGCTTGAAAATGATTATGAAGTTAAAGAACCTTCCATTTCTAACTCCTCTACAGATTTCTCTGCTTTTTCTTCATCCAATGGTGATACATTATGAACTAATTCTAAAGTTGATGGCTGGCTTACCACTGTGGGTATTTTTCTTTATCTTCATCTAATATTTTTTCTATTGGAACTAACCTCACTATTTCAAGTGATGAACAATATCTAGGAAGGTTTATAGCAGATTTAATAGAATTATAGGACAAGGATTATGTAGCATACTTTGAGAGACAAGGAGTTAGAATCTGTGAGCTAGGGAGTTTTCAATTCAATAATTATATCCTGCTTTCTAACCCTATTCATGAGAGCTTTGATTTGGAATTTTTAGATATTTTAGGAATGCATAAATTGAAGGATATTATCCAACATCAATAGAATTTCATGACAAGGACAAATGTCATATCCCCAATTTTCTTACCAAATGTAACTGTACAGTTTATATGAAATAGACATGAGATTCTTGTAATAAACTGTGTTAGATTGAGGTAAGAAAGAAAAGTTAAGCCAAAAGTGGTAATTATCAAAAGTTTAGCGACCTAAATGTAAATAAGCAAAAAGCCAAGGACCTAAATTTAATTATGAGAAAGTTGAACTGAAAAAAGCTCAAAAATGCCCAAAATTAGTTCAGACCCAAATTTTACTAGTAGATAGACAAAATTATTCCGGTCAGTTTAAGGAGACATAGAATTTTGATTTGAGGTCCCGATTAATTGATATAAATTCCTAAAGTCAGAAGGAATTATTATAGTATTTTTCAAACCTCAGAATTAGATGAAACCTCATAGTAAATTCTTATATTTAATATAAGAATTTATAAAATTGGCAGAGTCATAAAAGGATTCCTGTAGAATTCTTACATGATTTTATGGTGGAATAAAATACTCGATAAATATGGTCAAGAGAGATATATTGGGATTTATGCTATAAAGGCAATGAGCCATACAAAGGCTCAAATGGCATTATAATAAGCCCAATAAGGTGACTGGACAGTGAAGTGGGCCAGAGACCCAGGAAAAGTGTGAAATTACAAAAATGCCCCTGATGACGGGCTTATACTAGTGATAGATGGAGGGCATTTTGGTCATTTTAGATAGGCTAGAAACATCCCATATAGTATACATATGATTAGTTAGAGGTAGTACAAAGAGGGGTAAAATAAAAATTATGCCCTTAGGCTTAATATAGTGCAAGAAAAGACACCAAGGGTATTTTGGTCATTTCACAAGGGATGGATAGAAGATAAATACTCAGTCGAACAATGTCAATGGTATGAGGAACCTAGACACTAGTTTCTATGATAGAATATATATCCTGGAATATTATAAAAATTAGGAACAGAAAACAATATGGTTTTTGAGAAACTGCTCCGATCGGTACCAAACTGGACTAATTTTTTTCCTATCAATATATTTAACTTTTTTTAGACAAACATGGCCTTGGGTGATGTCATGCATGGCTTCAAAAGGCATGGCTTCTAGGGCAAGTTTGTTCAAGAATGAATATAGACCATTAGATCAAATAGTAACCAAATCAATCTTGGCCATCCATTTTCACCCAAATTTATCTATAAATACCCCCTCATTTCAGACCCCATTTGGAATGCTTCAGAACCATAGGGAAACTCTTGTAAAATTTCCATTCAACCAAGAAAGAAGCACACAACTTGAAGTAACAAGCAAGGTAATCATCTCCTTTGCTCTTGAGCTTTATTCTAGCAAGCTAGCTCTTGATTTTAAGGGATTTTTGTGCCATATTTCCCTTGTGTTTGCTGCTGAAAGTGCTGTCCATATGTGGTTAGAATATGAGTTTTATGTTATGGATAGTTTAGATAAGCTTAAACAACTAGAATTAAGTGGTATAAGCTTGGGAATTAAGTATGCATGTGAATAGAAGTGTGTTCATGGATGCTACTGTTCATGACACTGTTCATATGTTGGAATTTCATGATTTTGATGCTTCCAATGTGTTTAAAATGGAAAATTGTGTGGGGATAAAGTAGGAGAACAAGTATTGGAAGCATTAGAATCAAAATGTGAATTTTGAAAAAACAAGGGTTTCACTTCGGTTTGACACAGCAGCTCATGGGATGTTTTGATTTTGGAAATTATGGTTTCATATTTGGATTCTATATGAAAAATTATGTGGAAATGAACCATGAGAATTTATTTTGAAAAGGTGAAAGTATGAAACATAAAATAGAGAAAGAATGGAAGTTAGTGAAAACATAGTCTTGGTTGTGTTCAAGTTGAGTTATAACTTGATATTACTTTGTAATGGCTAGGTTTTGACATTTTTGAAGGAAGGAAATAATCTCAAGAAGACTTTGACAAGGATAGCTAAGAGGTAGCAAGAATACCTAACTATAGTTTCATGTTTGCTTGATTATATGCTTGCTTGTTAGTTATGATGTTTGGTTGAGCATGAGATTGTGTCATCATGTTGATGATGAGATATGAATGATTGCAACTCCTTACAACTTATGTCATGAAAATATGCATGTTAGAATTTTCTTATGTACAATTATAAAGTAGCTCCCATCTCATGATAACATGTTAAGCATCCAATTAATCATGCATGATATTATATTTTGTATGCCTTGCTATTGGGATTTCCATGAAATCTCATTCTTTCCATATGCATAACAATGGCATAGGTGCTAGAACTTCACAAGAAAAAATGGTAAACATAGATGGATGAGTTGTATAATAAGTTACATTACTTACATGACACTATGGAAGGATATAATAGTATGCATGGTGTATGTTCAAGTAGTGTTATTTTGAGGCTATGACCTTGTGATGATGATTATAATGCCTTAATCAATGATTTTGAACTTGAAATTTGGTATGATAATATTTAAGATACAGAGCTTTAAATGAACACCAAGAATGCCTCAATTGGTTAAGTATTCGAATTGTTATGATTTTTCTAACTTGAAGTAAAAATCTGTAATAGAGATAAAGTAAGCAATTGGAGGCAGTAACGTTCTGACATTAATTTTGTATAGTAAATGAATGATTTTTCCATGAAATTTGGTGAGCTTAAAGATCACGTATAGAGATTTAAATACATAGGTAACATGGTTCATTTGGACAAGTAATGAAGGAGAAATGAATTTTTGAAATTAAGGCAAAGAAACTAGAACTTCCAGATTTTACCAAATAAACAATATTTTCCAACGAATAAACTAATTGTATTGGGATAATGGAACCCCATTTTCATATTTTTTTTCCTCAAATTTCAATGAAATAGATTTCATTAGAAATTGGAACTAACCTATTTCAATTTTTCTACATTTAATTATGGATTTTCAAAGTTGGGTACATGTTCTAAAATTATCAAATGAACAGTAGCGTGAACAATACCCAAGAGCAAATCTTTTGAAAATGAATGTTTCTAAGGTAAAAGGCTATGTAGTTGGTTCCAATAATTTTTAAATGAGTATAATTGAGGGTAAAAGTAAGGATATGACAACAAATTTGGATAAAACAACAGTTATATCAATAAGACCATTTCCACTATCTGTTAACTATGCCTATATTCTTCTAGATGTGGATTATCGCTTAAGAGGGGTAAAGGCTATATGAATGAGACAGGATAGAGCAGATAGTACAGTATTTCAGGAAAATGGCCAATTATTCAAGCTGTACAAGGAGAACTTCAGACCCCATGATACTCAGGTTGTCTCCTTCTGTGTTTTCCCACTTACAATAGTCTACTTTAATTAGTTTACTTATATACTTGAGTTGTTAATTGTTAATTAAGTGTGGGGGAGGAGATCAAGTTAGTAGGAGTAGATAAAAATTAATAAGTTCATCTTGGATTATAATTCAGCTTTGTCTTCTTGATATTTATGCCTTTGCATGTGCCTAATCACTTCTTCACATTGAAGATAATGTAGAAATTAAGTGTGGGGCAGTAGTTTGTGAAATTGGGTAAATAAAATCAGATAATTGCTGTGATTTTGTATTGTGGTCATGACCTTGTGATGTTTTCATTGTGACTAATATCTGTGAAAATGTCAAGTTTCTTTTCTGTGAAAATTAGTCGCGACCTATGCATATGCTTATCGCACCCAGTAATTCTTATTTTCTGATGTTCATTTATCTGTGATGTTTAGTCATGATATGTGCTTATCTTTGTTGTGACTGTAACTCTCTGTGAATTTTGGTCATGACTAGATTGACACTTGGTCGTGACCTAAGATTGTATGTTTGGCAGGATTACTCTCTGTAATCATGAGTCGCGACCAATATCCATGTACATCGCGACCAATATTCCCTGTTTTCTAAAAATTTCCTCTTTGTGTAAAACAGTCGTGACATAAAGTCTTAGTTGTCGCGACTAAAATTGGTCCTCAGTTGAAAAATTCTTCTGTTTCATCTGATTATTTCTTGGTCTAGTTGAATTTACTGTCAGGGATTTAAAATTTAATTTTGAACACATATTTTTGAATATTGGCAAGCTTGATTAAGTATGAGTTTTTGAATAAAGTGCACCACTTGTTGGATATATGAATTTCAATATATTTGCTATCTTGTTCAATAGTTGAAACAAAAGAAAAGCAAAAAAGAAAAAGTATAGTAAAGAGAAAAAAAAGGAAAGAAAGAAAGAAGAGTCAGACCAGATAAAAAAATGTGTTATATTCAACTTATATGAAAGGAAAATATTTGGTGACTTGTGATACTTTCTTCAGTTGCCAGTTCAAATTACGAAAAAGTGTTGAAATAACTTGAAGAAGTCAGATCATGTGTAGTATTTCATTAATAATTGATATTTATTTCCATTTTATCACTTAGCCTTTCCAGCATTACAACCTAATAAAGACCTTTTGATTCATAACCCTTGTGGCATGCAGTGGTGGAGTGTAGGATGGTTACAAGCCTCTCGGAAGCCTAAACTAGATGGTTAAGTGAAATTACCTTGATAAGAGAATGAGTGAAACACTACACCTTGTGAGGAAATCTCACCTTGCTGCTTACTATGATTTAATTGCATGAGTTAAATTCTTTGATTGATATGAGATTAGTTTGGACTATTGCTAATTGATGGGAAAAGATCGATGACTACAAGTACTTATGCTAAATCTTTTGCCAAATTTGCTGAACAAGAGTGTTTGAATTTCAATTTGGATCCATACTTTTGCTCGGAGTGCAAAAGCTAAGTGTGGGGGAGTTGATAAACTCATATTTGTAGTGATTTTAGTATGTTTAAAATGAGTTTTATTATTGATTTTATCCCCATTTACCAATATGAAGAGTAATTAATTAATAAAATTAAAATTGAACAAGTGGAAATTAATTGATTTGATTTTAGTGATTATTTGGATAAATAATCTATTAAATTTCTATTATGCAGTGACCAATCAACATATTAGATCAATTGACAATTGGACATTAGACATGTGCTGGACTGAACAAGTAGGCTTACATATTGCAAATTGGGGGACTTCACATACACTACATACCCTGATACCACTGTACTGCATATCATCCATCCATTCTTCATTCCTCTCCACACAGCTTCCACCAGTCACACCATCCTTCCATTCTTTCTCCATCTCTATTTCTATTCTATCATCTGCAACTTTCCTCTGTTATAGACAATAGAACCAGATGGAAGTTCAGCTATCATCTACATCTTCTTGCATTTTCACTATGACTACAACTGTGTTTTTTGTTGCTACTGAAGTTCAAACGGCAATGCAAGGCTAAGATGTTGTGCTCTCTTAGAGATGATGCTGAACTAGAATCCTTGAGCTAAACAAGGAGTTTCATTATGTCTTAAGTCAGATTTAATTGAATCAAGTTGATGTAGTTACTTTTGATTTATTGATTCAATTAGAGTTAATAGGGGACAAAGAAGTAGGAAAATGAGTTGGATTTCTTATATCTACATTATTGATGTTTTGATTGATTTTCATCCTTGGGCTGAGTTGGACATGGTTGTAGTTAATTAGAGTAATAAAAAAACAAAGTATAGTTGTATCTATTTACCTAATCTTCTTCTATCTCTGAGTTGAATGATTCATAATATTTATTAATTTCTACAAGTTGTAACTTTGATTAAGATTTAGCTAGCGAGTTGTTAGCTAACATATTCTAATTCAACTGATTAACTTCTCATATTCTGTGGATAATGAAGGTAAAGTAATCTCCAAGGGAACACACTTGTCATTCATTTATCTCATCATCATAAACACTTAAAAGCATAAACAATAGCATATGATTTACTTTTAGAAGTTAGATAAAATCTCATCACATTATCTCTTTAACTTGTTAATTTGTAGCTTATTAAATTAATTACGAATCTTAGCATCCATCTAGGCTCCTTATGATTCGACCTTGGTTAGCCTCCACTTTACTATTGGTTGCTTAGTTTTGTTTGATAATTAAAATGACAGTTATTAGCCACGTGAAGATAACATCTTGAATTTTAAGGGAAAAATAAATTCCTAACCAAATACTTAGTCAATTTATACAGTTTCATTGTCAAAGTTTACTGTTAATTTAGTCAAAAATTCTAAAAGTAGATTCTGGTCCCTGCCTTTGGAAAACTTGTTCTTTTCGTAAAGACATCAAAATTTTCTTGGTGTCAAAATGAAGCTTAACATGTTAACTAAATGTATATAAAATTTCATATATTTATTCCATCATTTACTATTTTTCCTTATATCATGAACATTGTTGTTCAAACTTGTCGTATAACATCATTACATGTAACAGTTGTTCATATAACATTTATACTATCCAATCGCTAACTTCTCTTCAACATTCTTCATTCTCTTTTATCATTATTGAACCTATTGGGATTGGGATTACATGGAGGGGTGAGATTTATAGGGAAATCTCAATAGCAAACAATATTAAATAATGTATGGATTAATGTAAATACTTGTGCTTCCTTGTGAAAGTGTTAATATTGTGTAATGTGCATGCTTCCATGTAACATATGAAATACAATTAGCCAAGTAATCATAGAAGCAGAGCTTCAATCATAAACACATATGCAACAGAATTCAACATAGCCATAGCACAACTAAGAAAAATATTCAATACATACAAGTTTAGGATAAGTTTACTACCTCACATGCTTGACCTTCCTTTACTTTATCTTTGCCTTTTCCTTCTTATTTCCTCCCATGAGAAAACCAATTGGGGGATATGAATTCTTTATACTCACTCCCGCAGAGAAAGTCTAGGCACACAGGCATGTTTTGATAAATTGTAGCCAAGTTGAACCCTTCATGCAGTAAGTATTATGCGTTCATAAACTTTTACACTTTATTATATTCCTCACTTTAACAAGTTACACTTCATTGCAGCGAGTTTAGAAATCATGTCAAGTGACAGCTACAAGGGCATGCATATTCCACTAACATTGATAAAAAATTCCATAGAGAGTTCCCCCGTTGGTTTACACATCAAATATGTAATGTTAGCCTTTACACAGATGAACTCAAAACCCTTTTCCTTAGTCAGTTAGACCATGCAAGAAGGTATATCTCGCATAATGTTAATGGGTTCAAGTTTTGTATGGTTACATTTATCAAGGAATCCTCATACAAAACTTTAGAGTTTATGGCACATTTGGGACGAGATGTTATGCTAGAGTAGTGATGCTGACATGCATTTGCGAGGCATCACTTACTATAGAATGTTTATTGTCATTGTTATGTTACCCGCTTTTCACTGTAACCCTATTTAAGTGCTCTTAGTCATATACAAAAACTTCATGGAGACTCACGATGAAACATCCTTACTTTCATATGTCTTAGGGACCATTCAGTAGCATTTAGAAACACTTACAAGACCTTCGAAGTCCATTAGCTAAATTTGGAATTTTACTCTTCTCGAGTTATTATTCATATGGTATTTCTAGATTAGGCGACGAACTTCGAAAAATCATAATTAATTCTAGAAAATTGAAATAAAGTGATTCAAAAAGATACGTGAAGATAACATCTTGAAATTTAAGGGAAAATAATCTCTAGACCAAATACTTAGTCAATTAATATAGTTTAATCGTCAAAGATTACTGTTCATTTGGTCAAAAATTCTAAAAACATATTATAGTCCCTTAATTTGAAAATTCGTTCTCTTGGTACAAACATCAAAATAAGGTGTTCTTGGTGTCAAAAAGAAGCTTGACATATTAACTAAATGTCTGTAAAATTTCATACAATTATCTCATCATTTACTATTTATCATTACATCATGAGCATTGTGGCTCAAACATGTCATATAACATCATTACTTGCAACAATTTATACACTCATCATATAACATTTACATTATCCAATCCCTAATATCTCTTCATGCTTCTTCATCCTATTTAATCATTAATAAACATATGAGATTGGGATTACATGGAGGGGTGAGATTTCTAGGGAAATCTCAATAGTAAACGGTACTAAACAATGCATGCATTAATGTAAATACTTGTGCTTGCTTGTGAAGGTGTTAACATTGTGTAGTGTACATGCTTACATGTAACATATGAAATATATAAAATCCTCATTTTATTACATCTTAGGGACCATTCAGTAGCATTTGGAACCACTTCTAGGGCCATTGAAGTCAAATCATACAATCTGAAATTTTACTCCCAGCGAGTACTGTTTACTGTGTAAATTCCAGCGGAGTGACCTGACTTTGAAAAATCATAACTAATTCTAGAAAAATCTAAATGGAGTGTTTCAAATTTCTACTCAAATATAACATAATGATCTTTCAGGGAAAAATGACTTGTTGACCACTCCTTGACCAGGTCAACATTGGTCAACGTTCCGAAATCACTGTTCCTCCAGCGTCCTATCCCTGATTCCAGCATTCTGGTTCCAACTTTGATCAATCATATCTTTATGTGTAGATATCCAAATGAGATTTTCTATATATCAAATCGAAGATTGGTATGTATACTATTTACTGGAAAAATATCATACATTTATTCAATCATTTACTATTTATAATTACAGCTCGAATGTCACTGCCTCACCAAGAGTTACTGTTCATAGTGACAATTTCCAGCAATTATACATACATGAATCACATATCAATCATACTAAGCATTTAACATCTCTTCATGCATCTTTGTCTCCTCCATCTTGAGAATACCTGCTATAATTGGATTGATATGGAAGGAGTGAGATTTCTGGGGAAATATCAGTAGCAAACAGTACTAAACAATGCATGCATTAATGTGAATACTTATGCTTGCTTGTGAAAGTGTTAACATTTTCTAATGTGCATGCTTCCATGTTACATATGAAATACAATTGGCCAAAGTAATCATAGGAATAGAGCTTCATATATAAGCACATGTTCAACACAATTCAACAAAGCCATAGCACATCAAGCATAATATTCAATGCACACAAGTTTAGGATAAGTTTACTACCTGGCATATAGCCTTCCTCTAGCTTTTAGCCTTTGCTCTAAGATTCCTTCTTTTCATAGGTCAGATCATATACATAGCATAATAATATCTTCATTATTATTCTATCAGCATAGCTCTACTTAACTCATACTTAACTAGGGGTGATATCCTTAATCTGACATTCCCCTGTCTTTCTTTCTACCTTTAGCTACATTTATTAATAGAGATATTTCTCTATTATAAGCACTAAGAGCAATCCTATACTTTATTAGAGCAGGGACTAGATAACTTTCTTACCTCATTCCTAAGCTTTATCCAGTCCCTCGGCTCCTCAGACTACTCTTGGCTCCACCAGAACTCCTTCCTTTCTTTCTCTCTTCTCTCTTATTTCTCTTCCTTTGGCTTGCTTTGGCCATGGGAATGAAGTGAAGGGGAGTTGGCTATTTATAGGTGAGTGGAGGTGGAATGAATGGCTCAGATTGATTCGTGATGAATGGCTCAGATTGCTTGCTTCCTCAAGAAGCTTTGCCTGCATCATCACGATGACATCACCCTCCCTGATGACTCACCACTCATGACATCATCTAGGACACCTCAAGGGACACCTTAGGGGTATATGTGGCAAAATGTGGGGCCCTTGGGACACCTCACCAACTACTCAGCCTTTCTAGAGAGTTCCAGAGTCTTTTCCCTGAATGGACTGGCGAGATCGTGCCATGTGTCCTCTTGCTTTTTCTCCTTTTTCTCTAATCATGCCATATGTCCTTTGCTTTTCTTCTTTTACTATAATCATGCCATGTGGCGCATTGTGAACCCCATTTATATCCTCTCATGATTCCAGATCACTTTACCCAGTTTTATCTTGGATCGGGTCACTTTACTTTATTGAAAAAGCACTAAAATAATATTTCAATGCCTCTTGGACCCACATTACTCTTGGGCTACGTTTTTGGGCCTTGGATTGTCATCTTGGGTTTCTAACCAAGTCCAAGCACTCTAGTGGCTCGGTTCCCAAGGAACATCCTTAGTAAATTACCATAATGCCCTTAGTTCCTTTTTAGTACTTATAGGAGCACTATTATCTTTTCATACCTTATCAGAGTATCTCTTGACCCTGGTTAACTATCTAGATACCCTTTCTTAACTGTCTAACCTTAGTCAAATGATCATAAAACCCTTCGTCTGACTCTGACTTAATGACACAACACAGTGGCATTTTTGTAATTCTTCATTTTTCTCGGTCTTTATTAGCCCTGGCCCACATACTTATCTGAAAATATCATTGGGCCCATAAGGTGCCATTCTGGACCCTTTGTATGATCCACTATTTTCATGGGCTCAATTCCCAAGAAATTCCCCCAAAACCTATTTATCGGGTCTTTTAATCCACTGTAAATTCTGTAGTAAATTCTACAGAACTCCTTTTTGAGCTCTATCAGTTTCAGAAATTCTTATATTAATTATAGGAATTTACTGCCACATTTCATCTGATTTTGAGGTCTAGAGAATACTGTATAAATTTTCCTTCTTTTCAAAAATTAATATAAATCTTTCGGGACCTCATATCAAAACTCTGTGTTGCATCAAACTGATCAGCATAATTTTCTCTATTTACTGAGACCTTTGCTCAACAGGGTCTAGTAGCATCCCTTTTTCAGGCTATATACTGGGCTTCTAAGCTTAAAAATTGGGATATGACAAAATACAATTGGCCAAAGTAATCATAGAAATATAGCTTCAATCATATACACAAGCAACATAATTCAACATAGTCATAGCACAACCAAGCATAATATTCAATACATACAATTTAGGGTAAGTTAACTACCTCATATACTAGACTTTCTTTCACTTTATCTTGCCTCTTTCTTCTCACTTCTCTTTGATGTGTGGCTGCCTCCTTGGAGTCCACCATCAAATTCTAACATCACATAATCATCCTTCCATTGCAATCTAACTTCCTTGGACATTAAACTTACTTTAACTAACATAACTTCCTTTGATCTGTACTAATTGACTTGACCTTTAAACCAATTGATGTCTTGACTTTATGCTACACAATTCCACCTTTTAAATCCATTTATGATCTTATAATCAAGAAATTCTAGCTCCTTTGCACTATTCTGGACATATTTGAAAAACATACATAATTATTCCAAAAATTCTCATATTGATTTCAATGCTTCCCATACTTGTTTCTCTACTTTATCCCACACAACTTTTCATTTTAAACCCATTAGAAACATCAAAATCATGAAATTCTAATCATTGTTTATGTAAATGAATAGTAATAGATAATAACTTTAAAACCTACAACTTGGAATTCCAATGCTTCCAAGGTTCAAAACCTATCCAATCCTACACAAAATCATCATATGAATTCAATGGAAGCATTAGATAATTGAATTTCCATCTCCTTCTATCATGAACAGTGCAGACCAAAATGGTTCAACCATGACAAAGTCAAGAATATCAACTTGATTCAACAACCAATCACATATTTATAACTTTAATTTCTTCTTTCTCCTTTCATCTAAGGTTTTGGACAGCATATATACCTTAGAGAAAACTCAATTTTCTTCCATGAAAACCCTAAGTTCAAACTCCCAAATTAAAGGAAAATAAGTTAGGATAGCTTGCTTAACTTTAATCTCCAGCTTACTTGAACTTGGACCTTGGATTCTTCTTTATTTTGGCTTGAGTTTTCATTTTACAAGAGGTTCCCCAAGGGTACTCCTTCACGATTTTGAGAAGAAATAATGGGGGTATTTATAGAAAATCTCATGGAAAATGAATCGCCAAGATCACTTTGTGCACTATTTGATCTAATAGCTCATAATTGCTCTTACATCAAACTTTCCCACCAAGCCAATTTGAGATAACATCACATGACAAAAATAATCTCTTCCCCTTGTCTTAGAAGCCATGTGAGGTCTTATGGGTCCCACCACGTGCAAACCCTAATTCTCACTTTATTCCTTTTTCTTTTCCTTTTCAAAAATTCATAAATTATTCATTATTGGACTTAGGCTCCAAGAAAACTTTTGGGACTTATTGGGCTGCCCTAGGCCTTCCTTGGGTCTAATAGCTAATTGGGATAAATCCCAAGGAACTTTCCTTATACCAATATCCTTAAATTATCCTAGTTTTGAAATAAATACTAGACACCTCTTTTAATGGTTCTAACATTTTTAAAAATTTATTCTAATATAAAATAAAGGGAAAAAGACATAAAAAGACCATTTGAATTTCAAAAGGACAAATTGGGCTTCTCAAATTTCAAAAGGACAGATTCGGCAGGAGGCCCAATCTGTCATTTCTAAATTTATGTGCAAAGACGATATTACCCTTCACTTTCCCAATATTTTGACAATACGATTTACAACTTGGCCAATGATATTTACAACTCTGAAAATGGTATTTGCAACTGTAAGAAATCAAATTCTGGAAATTGGGAGAAACACTGTAGCTTCTTTGACAATACGATTTACAACTTGGCCAATAGTATTTACAACTCTGACAATAGTATTTGCAACTGTGAGAAATCAAATTCTGGCAATTGGGAGAAACACTGTAGCTGACACTGTAACTTATTTTGAGAATACGATTTACAACTTGGCCAATGGTATTTACAACTCTGACAATGGTATTTGCAACTGTGAGAAATCAAGTTCTGGCAATTGGGAGAAACACTGTAGCTAACACTGTAGCTTATTTTCACAATACGATTTACAACTTGGCCAATGGTATTTACAACTCTGACAATGGTATTTGCAACTGTGAGAAATCAAGTTCTGGCAATTGGGAGAAACACTGTAGCTGACACTGTAGCTTATTTTCACAATACGATTTACAACTTGGCCAATGGTATTTACAACTCTGACAATGGTATTGGCAACTGTGAGAAATCTGTTGGAAATCGTGCCCTAGGGGCCAATCATTGTCTTATGAACATTATTGATTTATGAATTTATTAATTGAGTTATCATATTATTTGCATGTTTACTATGATAACCATCCTTGGATAATTCATGATATTATCCTAAATGTCCCTGGTTGATCATCTATGCAGGAGCACAGATGAAATAAGACCAGTATGATTTTGAAGATGTATAGAGATATAAATCAAAGTCATAAGCACATGTAAGAGTACAAGGTGCTGGACCGACCCGCTGTGAGAGAACTGCATGGGTAACGTCATAAGCTTCTCTCATATACAAACCATGTCAATACGCCCTTTGACCTGAGATCATCATGGATTCCTACATGACAAAACGCTCAGCTTTGACCTAGTCAAAAGTCACTTTTGACCGAGTGATCATAAAGACTATGTTCGGCCTTAGTGGTTTTTCATGCGGAGGAATGTGAATGGTCAAGATGGAATTTGTCCCTCACATTCGTGGAGAGATATTACTGGGCCCCTCGATGAGTGAGTCTGAGAAATGTATGGCCATACTGTAATAGAAAGGTAGTTCCATTTCTATAGTCAGACTACTCAGGGATCGAGAAAGTAACGGTCGGGAATAGGAGGATGACATTATCCATGCCTCATCCATGACCAAAATATCGCGTGACAGAAGGGACATGATATGGTTGTATAAAAGGTTACATCATTTAACGATCCTCATATGATTTGGGTAGTCGTTATGTCTTGCTAGAGACCGCTTGCGACTTGTGGGCTAGTATAGCAAATGGCCCACTGCCAACTTCATATGGGCCTACAGGGTCGCACACAAAATAGCCCAACACGAGCTATGATGTCCAGATTCATTGAATCTAAGACATGTCCATATTCAATGAATGATCCAGGTGAATGTATATATATTTATTTATATTTATATTCGTATATATATAAATTCGTATATATATACTATATATATGAGATATATGAGATTTAATTTATAAGGATAAATTAAATCCCTATCACGTTTGAATTCGAAATTCAAATTGATAGGATATCTCATATAAGAGATATTTATAAGATTTAATTTATAAGGATAAATTAAATCTCTATCACGTTTGAATTCGAAATTCAAATTGATAGGATATCTCATATAAGAGATATTTATAAGATTTAATTTATAAGGATAAATTAAATCTCTATCACGTTTGAATTCGAAATTCAAATTGATAGGATATCTCATATAAGAGATATTTATAAGATTTAATTTTACGGATAAATTAAATCCCTATCATGTTTGAATTTGAAATTCAAATTGATAGGATATCTCAAATTTGTTTTATGAGAATAAATCAAATATAGTTCAGTCTCATCTTTATTTAAAGTTAAATAAATAGGTAATTAAATCTGTGGGACGGATTGAATATTATTTATTTAATTAGTTTCTTATAAAATTATACAATATATGATATTGTATTATTTTCAGAATTAATATAAGATTAACTCCTAAAATCCTTTTCGGTTAGGGAAAACGCAGAGCATCCTATATATCTAATATTAGGAGCTATGTTTTGAAACAGACACACACATAGAACACAGAAAGGCCGAAGGGGACTCTGCAAAAGGTTTGCAGATAAGAAACTGCCGAAATAGAGACGGAGAGGACGAACTCTTGAGAAAGCCCTGGAGGGACAAGAGACGCTAGCACGTCATTCGTGGTTGAAAAGCTGTTCGTGTGGATACCAGTAGAGGAAGCTGACCTGAGTCGTCGACTTCTTGTGATCAGAAAGGGAGCACGAGCCGCAGAGAGAAGCTGTGAACGTCGTGACCGAAAGCTGTGGAAGTCGCTGAGACACACTGAGGGTAATGCTTCTTTCCACTTGACTTAAACACATACGGTAGATCTTGGCAAGGAATGAAAAATTTTTAAGATAATTTCCGCTGCGTGTATTTCAATTCCTTACAAAATCAAGTTCTGGCAATTGGGAGAAACACTGTAGCTGACACTGTAGCTTATTTTCACAATACGATTTACAACTTGGCCAATGGTATTTACAACTCTGACAATGGTATTTGTAACTGTGAGAAATTAAATTTTGGCAATTGGGAGAAACACTGTAGCTGACACTGTAGCTTCTTTGACAATACGATTTACAACTTGGCCAACGGTATTTACAACTTTTACAATAATATTTACAACTGGGAGGGTAAACCCGATGGAGGGTAAACGTGCAGAAAAGGAGTGTAAACCCAATAGTATCTGCACGTGTACCCTCCATCAGGTTTACCCTCCCAGTTGCCAATGCTACTATCAGAGTTGTAAATACCGTTGGTCAAGTTGTAAATCGTATTGTCAAAGAAGCTACAGTGTCAGCTATAGTGTTTCTCCCAATTGCCAAAATTTGATTTCTCGCAGTTGCAAATACCATTGTCAGAGTTGTAAATACCATTGGCAAAGTTATAAATCGTATTGTCAAATAAGCTACAGTGTCAGCTACAGTGTTTCTCCCAATTGCCAAAATTTGATTTCTCACAGTTGCAAATACCATTGTCAGAGTTGTAAATATCATTGGCCAAATTGTAAATCGTATTGTCAAAATATTGGGAAAGTGAAGGGTAATATGGTCTTTGCACATAAATTTGCAAATGACAGATTGGGCCTCCTGCCCAATCTGTCCTTTTAAATATTCAGAAGCCCAATTTGTCCTTTTGAAATTCAAATGGGCTTTTTATGTCTTTTTCCCTAAAATAAATCCCCTACAAAGTCTCTTAATTTTTTAAGACCCATAGGTCCTAATAAAATTTCCTTATATTTCATCAAGACCCTTTATCGATGTCCGTTTCACTTTAATTTTTCAAATGGCATTATTATTTTTTCACACATCATTAGAGTATTCCTTGACTGTGGTAAACTATTTTGTGAATTCTCCTTGACTTTCTAACCTTAGTAAAATGACCAAAATACCCTTCATTTATCTCTGGCTTATTGACACAACCTAGTGGCATTTTCGTAATTTTATATTTTTTCGGTCTTTATTAGCCTTAGCCCACGTACTTATCTAAAAATATTATTGGCATATAAGGCACCATTTTTGACACTCTACATAGTCCACTACCTTTATGGGCTTAACTCCCGAGAAATTTCCCCGAAACGTATTTATCGAGTGTTTTAATCCTCTATAAATTCCATAATAATTTCTACATAACTCCTTTTTGAGCTCTGCTAGTTTCATAAATTCTCATATTAATTATAAGAATTTAATGCCAAATTTCATCTGATTCTGAGGTTCAGAGGATACTATATCAATTTCCCTTTCTTCAGAAATTAATATAAATTTTTTGGGACCTCAAATCAAAATTCTGTGTTACGTCAAACTGATCAAAATAATTTTCATTATTTACTGGGAAAATTTGGGACTAATATAATTTTGGGCATTTTGGGCCTTTTCCGGCTGCACTTTCAATAATTACCATTTTGCCATTAACTTTTAAAAATTACACTTTGCACCATAAAACTTTTAAACTTTTCATTTTAGTCCCTTATCTTTATACCTTTGTCTAATCATTTTTTTCCTTTCTATTCATTATCACAATCCTTTCTAAATCTCTTTCCACTATCAGTATTATACAAATAGGAAAAAATTAGGATGTGACATTTTTACTATCTTAGACCTTCTCATACTGTTTCTCTTAGGTTTATATGGCCTTCTAATCTCTTTATCCTCATCTAGAGGATCTATTTGTCTCTCATTCTTATTCTCTATATTCTCATCTTAGGGATCTCTTTATTATTATTTGACCCCTTCTCATATCTTATGAGATATTCTTTTTTTCTTCCTTAGACGTATTATGTACAAACTCATAAATATTTGTTACTCAGGACTAAAAACTTTAACTTTGATTACTTAGTTCCTATTACATGTTAGAAGATTATGAGTTTAGTCCCTAATAGTAATAAGGCTATCTGAAATTAACATCATGGGTACTCTCTCTATTATGAGTTAACCAACTTGTGAGGCTTCCTTACCTTAACCTTGTCCTTAGTAATCGTCCTTCTAAAGAAATAATGTACTTACGGCTCATTCATTTTTTTAGGCTAGGTCAACTACACCCTCAGGATATACTGTGATCAACTGTAAGCCTCTTCAGGATCTAACTGTGGCCCTAGAATTCTATTATCTGTGAGCTATGCTAGGATATAACTGCAATCCTTTAGAATCTACTACGATTTTGTTGTACTGTATTCTAATCTCTGGAAGACCTAAACCAACGGACTAAGTTACAAGGTTATCCACTTTCACTTAGTTTTTAACTCAACAGATAATTACCCAAAAATGATCACAGAAGCCAATATTATCTATTAGGACTTTACTCATTTCCTCTATCACTCAAGAATTTCTCATATTATTCCCATCTTTCATAACTTTTCTATGTCTATTATTGCAGAGAGCTACATAGGCTCTACCATGTACATATCCATCATAATATGTTCATCTTATCTGGTGGACATTACTGTACATGAACTGCACTGTCCATTCTCTTGGCTCTATCTCAAGAGCAATCTGACTCTATTATGAGAGCAATCTAGCTCTATTGTGAGAACGTTAACTTCTATTGCATAGACACTTCTCCCTCTCAGAGCTACATCATCTTTCATAAATGTGTCTCATTTCATTTCATGTTCATGGCACATCATTCATGTATCTTATCCCTACTGAAGGGATATGTCCTGAGTACTGTAATTATTTGTCTATAAATTCGCTACTAACCTTCATCTCTAATCTCATTTATTGCTTTTCTATTGCTTTATCATTACCAAGTTAAATTATCTAATTGCATGTCATATGGCATGTGAGCAATAAATTTTGTTTTCAAAACTTTCTCATCATATCTACTCTACCCTGCATGTAACGTAAAAGGAGTGTGTTCATTCATCATAGCATACTCTAACATGCATAATATGCAAGGAGATGCAATCATTTAAGCATCATGTGATCATATGACAACTGCAAGGAGATGCAACTGTTCATCATAACTTATGCCAACATAAGCCATATCACATACTTTGCTCAACCATCCCTCATATACACATTGCAATCAAACAATTAACTAGGTAAACTTTAAAGCATTCTTTCCTCTATCACTATAACTGCCAGATTATCTATCATATTATCTAATTAGGATCTGACAATTCATTCAAGAACCTAAAATAACTATTCATCTAACTTGGGCTACCATGTTACCCTCTTACTAGGGTATGGACTCAACCCTTCATTACTCTTTCTTATATAGGGAATAGGGGAGTCACTTTATCTTTGAAACTGTGGCTACCTTTCTTTCTCTAGACATCATAAACTTATTTTTCTAACCTTGCAAACATTTCTGGGGAAATCTTAGTAGCAAATCATACTAAATAATACATGCATTAATGTAAATACTTATGCTTGCTTGTAAAAGTGTTAACATTGTGTAATGTGCATGCTTCCATATAACATATGAAATACAATTGGCCAAAGTAATCATAGAAATAGAGCTTCAATCATAAACATATATGCAACACAATTCAACCAAGCCATAGCACAACTAAGCATAACATTTAATACATACAAGTTTAGGATAAGTTTACTACCTCACTTGCTTGATTTCTTTCACTCTAACCTTGCCTCTCTCTTCTTACTCCTCTTGGATGTGTGGCTACCTCTTTGGAGTCCACAATAAAATCCTAACATCACATAATCATTCATCCATTACAATCTAACTTCCTCTTGAACATTGAGCTCATGTAACTACATTAACTTTCCTTAATCTTAGCTAATAGACTTGGTCTTTGAATCAATTAATATCTTGACTTTACCCTACACAATTTCATCTTCTAAATCCATTTATGAACTTATAATCATAAAATTATAGCTCCTTCATGTCCTGCTGGATAGAACTGAAAACATGTACCGTTCTTTCAAAAATTCTCGTTTTGATTCCAATGCTTCCAATACTTGTTTCTCTACTTTATCTCACATAACTTTTCATTTTAAAACTATTGGAAACCTCAAAATCATGAAATTATAATCACTGTTCATACGAGTCAACAGTAACACAGAAGAATTTGAAGAATTATAACTTCCAATTACAATGTTTCCAAGGTTCAAAACCTATCCAATCCTACACAAAATCATCATATCAATTCAATGGAAACATTAGATCATTGAATTTCCATATCCTTTTATCATAAACAGTACATACCAAAATGGTTCAACCATGGCAAAGTCAAGAACATCAACTTAATTCAACAACTAATCTAACTAGCCTGTTTAAGCTTCAATCACATATCTCTAACTTTAATTTCTTCTTTCTCCTTTCATCTATGGTTTTTAGATAGCATATACACCTTAGAGAAAACTCAACTTTCTTCCATGAAAAACCTAAGTTCAAACTCCCAAATCAAAAGAAAATAAGTTAGGATAGATTGCTTACCTTTAATCTATAGCTTGCTTGAACTTTGGTACCTTGAATCTTCTTTGTCTTGGCTTGAATTTTCATTTTGTAAGAGGTTCCCCAGGGGTTCTCATGCCACAATTTTGACAGAAATAGTAGGGGTATTTATAGAAAAATCTCATGGAAAATGAATGGCCAAGATCACTTGTGCACTATTTGATCTAATGGCACATAATTGCTCTTACATTAAACTTACCCATCAAGCCAACTTGAGATAAGATCACATGACAAATATTTTTGATCTAATTCTCACTTTATTCCTTTTTCTTTTGTTTTTCAAAAATTCATAAATCATTCACTATTGGACTTAGGCTCCAAGACAACTTTTGGGACTTATTTGGCTGTCCTATGATGAAATATTGGACTGCCCTAAGACTTCCTTGGGTCCAATAGCTAATTGGCACAAATCCAAAGGCACATCGATATCCTTAAATTATCCTAATTTGAATTAAATGCTAGACACCTCTTTTAATGGTTATAAAGTTTTTATAAATTCATTCTAATATAAAATAACTCCTCTGCAAAGTCTCATAATTGTCTGAGACCCAGAAGTCCTTATAAAAATTCCTTATATTTCTTCAAG
This sequence comes from Leucaena leucocephala, assembly GCA_037074615.1. Taxonomy (NCBI): domain Eukaryota; kingdom Viridiplantae; phylum Streptophyta; class Magnoliopsida; order Fabales; family Fabaceae; genus Leucaena; species Leucaena leucocephala. Next base: position 18,832,405 of record CM073533.1, read on the forward strand.
ACCCTTTATCGGTGTCCGATTTAACTTTAATTTCTCAAAAGGCATTATCGTCTTTTTACACCTCATCAAAGTATTCCCTGACCTTGGTAAACTATTTTGGGAACTCTCCTTGACTGTCTAACTTTATTCAAATGATCAAAATACCCTTCATTTATCTCTGGCTCATTAACACAACATAGTGGCATACTTAGTAGCATTTTCATAATTTTATATTTTTCCCGGTCTTTATTAGCCCTGTCCCACATACTTATCTAAAATTATTATGAGGCCTATAAGATGCCATTTTGGGCCCTCTATATGGTCCACTACCTTTATGGTCTTAACTCTCAAGAAATTTCCCTGAAACGTATTTAACGAGTATTTTAATTCACTGTAAATTCTATAATAAATTCTATATAACACCTTTTTAAGCTCTATTAGTTTCATAAATTTGCATATTAATTATAAGAATTTAATGCCAAATTTTATCTGATTATGAGGTCCAGAGGATACTGTATTAATTTCCCTTTCTTCAAAAATTAATATAAATTTTTCGGGACCTCACACCAAAATTCTGTGTTGCATCAAACTGATCAGAATAATTTTCTCTATTTATTGGGAAAACTTGGGACTAATATATTTTTTGGCATTTTTAGGTCTTTTCTCGCTCAACTTTCTCATAATTACCATTTTGCCCTTGAACTTTTAAAAATTACACTTTACACCATAAAACTTTTAACTTTTCATTTTAGTCCCTCTTCTTTATACCTTTGTCTAATCATTATTTTTCCTTTCTATTCATCATCACAATTCTTTTTAAACCTCTTTTCACTATCGGTATTATATAGATAGGGAAAAAGTAGGATGTGTGACACCCTCCTTCATTTCTTTCCTTAAAATTCCATCTTCTCTTATCCTCCTCCTCCTTTTTTCTTACATGGTAGGATTTTTTATTCTGTAGATCTTTATTTATTTTATTTATCTTTATTTATAATTTACTAACATACTTATATTTTCTTTCCTTATCTCAACCAATCTAAGCACATCTTCAACTTATGAATTGATGTTCAACACTACGAACTATCTCATCTCGAATTCTTGCAGCTCTAACTCAATTACCTTATCAAATTCAATTAAATTCATATGCTACAATCATAATTTAATTACTTATTATTTATCACAATATATTTTTTTATATAAAATGTAATATATTTCTATTACACATCAAAATAATCATTTGATATAATCTATTTAATAGTTTCTTAATGAATAATATCATAATTTCTAATAATAAAAAAATCACATTTTTATTTGTTCACCTAGAATGAACTTTATAGCGGTCTTGTAACCACTAGAAAATAACAAAACTGACAAATATTTACCCAAATTCAAATTTTTGACTCTAAATGTGGGAAAATTTTTAGCCACATTCAAAATTTTGCTTCACATTTCTAGCGGTTCCTAACTGGTAGAAATTTTGACACCATCCTAAAAATTTGATTTAAATATTTTCTAGTAGTTCTCAACTACTACTAATGTTATCCCTTTGGCTTCTACTACCACATTTATTTCCAGCATTTTACTGAACTACTAGAGAAGTTCTAGAGTTTTGACCACTATGCATAGTAGTTCTCCATAACTTCTAGAAACTATTTTCTAACACATGAATTTCAAGCATTTTACCCAACCAATAGAAAGCAATTTCTAGTGGTTAAAACTGCTAGAAACACCATAAAATAACTGCTACAAAATACTTCTTTTTTGGTGGTGCATAATGTAAAAGGAACCCAAATAATGCAACATAATACCAAGGCAATCAATGCTAAACTTTGTGACATTGGCTGGGCAAAAGGGGAACTTTGTTCCATATCTTTTTAGCCAAAAAGAATGTAAAAGGAAGTTAGTTGAATTTGTTATTTGTGATGAGATGCCATTTAGGATATTTGAGAAGCATGGGTTTAGGAGCTCTGTGAATAAGTTAGAGCCAAAATTTAAAATCCCTTCATGAACTACAGTTGCTAGAAATTTTTGGAAACTAAACCTTAGAGAAATAAAGATATTAAAGCAAGTGTTAAAGAAGTCTGTACATCAAATTTGTTTAACAACCGATTCTTGGACATCCTCTTAGAACTTCAATTACTTGTGCTTAACTGGTCATTTCATTGATACTAAATGGATTTGAATAAGAAGATACTAAATTTTTGCATGATTGAAATCAGGGTGATACAATTGCCTAATCAATTGAAAAACGCTTCTTAGAGTAGGGAATAGAGTCTGTTTTTACCATAACCATGGATAATGCATCATCTAATGATATTTCCTTGTCATGTCTAAAAAGGAAATTTAGGAATTAGAAGGGTATGGCTTGTGGGGGTGATTACCTTTATCTCATATGTTCAGCACATATACTTAATTTTGTGGTTAATGATGGGTTGAAAGAGTTTGAGAATAACTTGATTCAAATCATAATGCAGTTAAATATGTTTGTTCTTCTCCATCTTGTATCCGTAAGTTTAAACCTATAGTTGAATTAGAGAAACATAATACATTTAGCCTTGTGCCTCTTGATGTTAGTACTAGGTGGAATGCAACTTACTTGATGTTGGAATCTACCATAAAGTTTCAAATGGCTCTTGATTAGTTCGAAGATGAAGATGCTGATTGTGTAGCATACTTTACTAGATGTTCTAAGAATAGAAAGGAAAGTTCTAAATGGGATAGTCTGAAGGGATTAGAAAGTTCTACAAAGAAGATACTTAAGAGTCAGCTGCAATAGATTCACCAGAAAAACTAAGCTCAACAACATATATAACACTAGCTTGATTTAATATTTTATCTTTCTTAATTTGCCTAAGTTTTGATTGATTTCTTTGTCCAAAAGAAAGAATTTAGAGCTTCTGGTCATGCAAATCACATTCAATAAATTATGTAGGATATCAAGTATATCAACAATGCATCAATTTCAGAAATTGAGATCAAGTAAACGAAGTACAAAACACTTAGGTCGTGACAAAAAGGTCTTTAGGTAGCAAAGAAAAATCACAGATAGCATATATCATGACAAAAATAAACTTCAAGTAGTGACTATTAGTCCCAGAAAGCAAATTTTGAAAATCAGGATTTTTGGTCACAACCAAATGTTGTTATATCCTAATTTTTCCCTATCTGTATAGTACTGATAGTGGAAAGAGGTTTGGAAAGAATTATGACAAAGATCAGAAGAAAATATAAATGTTAGATGAGTCTTGAGGCAAGAGAAGGACTAAAACGCAAAGTAGAAAAGGTTAAAGGCAAAAAGTGAAAGTAGAAACAAAAGTTGGGCCCTCAAGTATAATTTTCAAAAGTTAAGGGACTTAAATGCAAATAGCCAAAAGTTCAAGGGCTTAAGTGCAATTATTCAAAAGTTCAGGGACCTAAATATAATTATGAGAAAGTTGAGCTAAAACAGGCCAAAAATACCTGGAATCAGATCAGACTCAAATTTTACCAGTAGATAGACAAAATTATTCTGGTCAATTTAACACAATACAGAATTTTAATTTGAGGTCCCGATTAATTGATATAAATTTCTAAAGTAAGAAGAATTATTACAGTATTTTTTAGACATCAAAATCATATGGAACTTTACTGGAAATTCCCATGTTTAATGTAAGAATTTATAAAATTGACAGAGTCAGAAAATGAATCCTGTAGAATCCTTAAGGGATTTTACGGTAAAATAAAATACCCGATAAATAGGATTAGGAGAGTTGTCTTGGGAATTATGCTATAAAGGCAATAAGTCCATACAAAGGCCCAAATGGCTCCATTATGAGCCAAATAAGGTAGTGAGACAGTTATGTGGGCCAAGAGTCCAGAGTAGTCCAGAAAAAGTGTAAAATTACAAAAATATCCCTGGATGCCCATATTGTACCAGTATGGATAGAGGGCATTTTGGTCATTCTATACAAGACGAAAACATGTCATATAGTATAAATATGATTAGTCAGAGTCAGTATATGCTCTGAGGTAGTGCAAGATAGTGAACCAAGGGCATTTCAGTCATTTCTCAAGGGATCTGTAATTAAGTTATGGCCCAGTACAAGAATTTTAATGGTAAGGAGAATCCAAATACTGGATTTAAGGTCAGAAAGTATATTATGAAATTTTAGGAAAATTAGATGTAGAAAACAGTCCGATTTTTGGGCAACCGGACTGAGCCAGTATCGGATTAGACTGGAATTTTTTCATAAGCTTCCCCTATTAGAATTTTGCCACATAACCCCTTTGAGGTGTCCCTTGTGATGTCATGGATGATGTCACAATTACCCTTTTTGAAAAAGTTAAATTCAAAATTAAATGTGGGCCTTTAGATCAAATAGTAACCAAATCAATGTTGGTCATTAATTTTCCATGGATTTTGGCTATAAATACCCCCTTATTTCTGCATCAAAACCATGGCTTTGTGATACCTTGGGGAAACTCTTGCAAAATGGAAACTCAAGCCAAGACAAAGAAGATTCAAGGTACCAAAGTTCAAGCAAGCTAGAGATTAAAGGTAAGCAATATTTCCTAGCTTATTTTCCTTTGATTTGGGAGCTTGAACTTAGGGTTTTCATAGGGGTAAAGCTGAGTTTAATCTAAGGTGTTGTGCTACCCAAAAACCTTAGATGAAAGGGAAAAGAAGAAATTAAAGTTAGAAACATATAATTGAAGCTTAAACAAGCTAGTTAAGTGATTGGTTGTTGAATCAAGTTGATATTCTTGACTTTGTCATAATGGAACCTGTTTGGTATGTACTGTTCATGAGGGAAGGAAATGGAATTTTAATGATTTAATGCTTCCATTGAATTTATATGACGATTTTGTGTAGGATTGGAAAGGTTTTGAACTTGGAAACATTAAAATCTAAAGATTGTAGTTTTTGAAATTCTTCACTGTACTGTTCACTCGCATGAACAGTGATTGGAATTTCATGCTTTTGATGCTTCCAATGGTTTTAAAATGAAAAGTTGTGTGGGATAAAGTAGAGAAACAAGTATGGGAAGCATTGGAATCAAAATGATAATTTTTGAAGGAAGTGGGTGCAGTTTTGGTTCTGTACAGTATGTTATGAAGGAGCTGAAATTTCATGATTCTAAGCTCATAAATGGATTCAAAAGATGAAATTGTGTAGGTTAAAGTCAAGATATCAATTTATTCAAATTCCAAGTCCATTAGTTAAGATTAAGGAAAGTTAATGAGCTTAATGTTTAAAAGGAAGATATATTAGTTAAAGTGAGTTTAATGCTCAAGGAAGTTAAATTGTGATGGATGAATGGTTATGTGATGTTAGGAATTGGTTAGTATGCTCTAAAAGTGGCAGCTACATGTTCAAGAAAAGTGGAAAGAAAGAAGCAAGAGGAAGTGAAAGATAGTCAAGTATATAAGGTAGTAAACTTATCTTAGACTTGTATGCATTGAATGTTATGCTTGATTATGCTATGGCTTTGGTGAATTGTGTTGCAAATGTGTTTATGTATGAAGCTCTATTTCTATTATTACTTTGGCCAATTGTATTTCATATGTTACATGGAAGCATGTACATTACACAATGTTAACACTTTCACAAGCAAGCACAAGTATCTACATTAATGCATGCATTGTTTAGTAATATTTGCTACGAGATTTCCCCAGAACTTTCATCCCTTTCCATGTAATCCCATTCCCACAGGTTTACGAATGATGAAAGAGGATGATGAAGCATGAAGAAAAGCTAGGAATTTGATAGTATATATATGTTATGTGAAGAATTGTTATGTGTAATGTTGCTATATAACCAATATAAGTGATGAAGGTCATAATGTAAAGAAAAATAGTAAATGATAGAATAAATGTATGAAATTTTACAAACATCTAGATGACATGCCAAGCTTAGTTTTGACGCCAATAATGCCTTATTTCAATGTCTGTACAAAGAGAAATGAATTTTCAAAGTAAGGGACTAGAATCTGTTTTCAGAATTTTTGACCAAATGAACAATAAACTTTGGCGAATAAACTGTATTGATTGACACATCATTTCGTTTGAAAATTATTTTTTCCTTAAATTTCAAGATGTTAGCTTTTCATAGCTTTTTGAACCACTTCATTTTGATTTTTCTAGAATTAATTATAAGTTTTTGAATTTCTTTGTGTAATCTGGAAACCATATTAACAGTAACCCAAGAAAGAGAAAAATTCCAGATTTAGCTAATGGACTTCCAAAGATTTGTAAGTGGTTCTAAATGCTACTAATTGGTCCCTAAGACATATGAAAGTAAGAATGTTTCAAATGTCACTTTGGTTACGACTAAAAATCATAGAGAGCAAATGCTTGAAGTTAAAAAAATTTTGTTATGGCCAAAAGGTCACTCCAATCGCAACTAAAAATCACAGAAAGTAAATATAAATTAAACAATAATTTTTGGTCGTGACTAAGTGTCAATTTGGTTATGACTAAACTCACAAAGAAGAAAACTTGATGAATAAGAGTTTTGGTTGTGACTAAAATGCACTACAGTAGTGACTAAAAGTTACAGAGATCAAAATGAGTTAAAAACTAATTTCAAGTTGCGACCAAATATGTATCTGATCAAACTAAAAATCACAGAGACTCATAATTCAATTTTTGCACTATAGTCGCGACTAAATAGTCAATTGGTCATAACTCAAAGAGACAAAACACTAAATTTGCAAAAAAACTAAAACACCCATATACTTTTTATGTTTTGGAGGCCTAACATATTGCTTAGGAAACCTTAACAAGTAAGGCTCCTCGACAATGGCACCAGTTTGATAAATGTTATTTTAATTACCAAAAGAAACTAAGTTAATCAATAGTAGAGTGAAGCTAACTGATAACTGTCATTTTAAATATCAAATAAAACTAAGTTAACTAATAGTAAAGTGGAGGCTAACCTAGGTCAATTCACAAGGAGCCTAAATGGATGTAGAAGTTTCTAATTAGTCAAATGAGCCACAAATTAACAAGTTAAAGAGATGGTGTTTGATGAGGTTCAATCTAGCTACTAAAAGTAAATTCTATGCTATTGTTTATGTTTTTAGTGTTTATGATGATGAGATGAATGAATGACAAGTGTGTTCCCTTGAAGATTATCTTACCTTCATTATCCACATAATATGAGGATTAGATCAGTTGAATTAGAATATGTTAGCTAACAACTCGCTAGCTAAATCTCAATCAAAGCTACAACTCACAGACATTAAAAGAGATTAAGAATCATTCCACTCAGAGATAGTCGAATATGAATTAAACAGAATCACTTCAATTAATCACAACTATGTTCAACTCGATCAAAGATGCAAATCAATCAAAGGATAGTTATGCAGAAATAAGAAATCCAACTCGGTTCCCTACTTCTTTGTCCTCTAATACTCTAATTGCATAATTAATTATAGAATTAACTACATCAACTAGATATAATTAACTCTGAATCAAGGACACAATGAACTCCTTGTTCAACTCAAGGATTCAGGTTCAGCAACATCTCTAAGACAGCACAACAGCTTAGCCTTGTATTTCTATCTGAACTTTAGTAGCAGCAGTCATGGTGAGAATGATAGAAGAAGATGAAGATGAACTGCAAAACTTTCCTCTAGTTCTATTGTCCAAAATAGAGGAAAGTGCATAATAGAAATAGAGAAGGAAATAGAGAAGGAAGTAGAGAAGAATGGCATGTGAATGGATGGAATGAGTGCAGATCTGAATTGGAATGTCTAAATATAGAAGGAAACAGAGTCTAGGTGTCTCTCATCTGATATGTGATGGTTTGTATATATAGGTGTGGAAGGATGTGAAGTATAGTTGGAATAGTGAGAGTGATGTGTGGAGTGCATGAGTTGTTGTTGAAATGTGTAATTCTATTGTGTATGCGTGAACAGTGCCATATGTGTGTGAATAGTGCTGTTACGTGAACATTGTTGCTCCATGTGCCAGCATATGCATGATCACCCACTTGCAATCTTTTCCTTAATTCTTGGATCTAGACCATTTGCTGTCACATGTCATCAACTCCTTTAGTCCAGCTGTCATTCTCCCTTAATGCATTGGTCTATGATAGAAATTATAACAAATAGATTATTTGTTCACTTTAAGCACTAAATTGATATAAATTAATTCTCAAGTGTTCTGAATATTATTTATTTAATAATTGCTCAATATATTGATAAATGGGGATAAAATCAATAATAAACTCACTTTAAACACACTACAAATCACTACAAATATGAGTTTATCACTAACCTAGGTCAATTCACAAAGAGCCTAAATAGATATTAAAGTACCTAATTAATCCAATAAGCCACAATTAAATATAATTCGGTTCCCCAATCATTTATCATCTACTAACTTCAATTGAATTAGTAATACCAAAATTAACTACATCAATTCGATACAATTAAATCTAAATTAAAGGCATAATAAACTCCCTATTTTAGATTAAGGACTCTGGTTCAGCATAATCTCCAAGAAAGCACAACAACTCTACTTTTCCATTGCTATCAAGAATTTAAAGCAGTAGTCATGGTAAGTGTAGAAGGAGAAGATGAAGATGGAAGTGAATGTTCCTCTGGTTCTCCTACCTAGAACAGAGTAGAAGTCCAAATAAAGAGAGAGAATGGAGATTTTGAGCGATTGGAGATAGAGTCAGATGAAATATGTGTGAAGTGTCTTACATGTGATCAGTTCCTTCTTGAAGTCTGTAGATGACATGAATATATAAGAGAAGTATAGAATGAGTGATGTGGTCTAAATGGAGTGAGTTAATGAATCAGTTCTGAAGTGTGTGTGTCATGTGTGAATGAATCCTCTCCTTTGCAGCACACGAGTCCAACAATATGTTAGCCTACTTGTTAGCTCCTTATAGTTGTCAGCATGTGCATCATTCTCTGTTATTTTGCATAGATTCAGATCTGAATGGCGTGTCCTTAGCATGTGCATGAATGAACCTCTAGCCTCAACACGTGCAAGAATCTCCTAATGCACTCATTCCATGTGATTTATGTTAGCAACTAGTTTACAATCTGTTAGCCATGTGCCCAATCTATTATCCACTCTATTCATTCCAGTTGTCCTTACTTGCCATTACATTTTGATTAATCTTATATAATTCAATTACAGTAGCAAGTTGATTTGGTGCTTAATGAACATTTTCTACAATGGTAATTTAAAAGATACAAATTATTTATCTAATAAGATAATATTCCAATATATGACCAAAATTATATCAATTAATTCCCAACTATTCTAATTTTATATTATTAATAATTGATCAATAGATTGATAAATGGGGACAAAAATCAATAATAAAACTCTCTTTAAGCATACTAAAATCAATACAAATAAGAGTTTATCACTTAAGGGATTGTAAACTTCTACGTATAAGAGACTTAAAGGATTGCAAAATTCTCCATGTAAGAACCCTAAGGCCCTCCTAAAGATAGTGATTGGGATAAGGTAAGTGTACTTCTTAAATTCTTGAAGGTGTTGTATTACTTAACTTTCATCTTATCAAGCTCACTAATTGTGACATCTAACTTTTGTTTCCATAAATTGCTCTAATTCTTGAGATATCCCATAGCATGAGAAGTAAATATGAGAAATATTAAGGTTAAATAGAGAATAAGAATCCTTTACTCATTGTAGATGTTATTTTGGATCCTCACTATAAGTTTGACTATGTGAATCTTATATTTGAAATACTTTTTCATGTAGAAGTTTCCATGACCATGAAATTAAAGATTAAAATGTTTGTTGAGTATTTTGATATACAAGCAAGTAGTACTTTAATAAATACTTATTTTCTACACCTGTAGTAGGTACAGATTTAGATTAAGGGGGTAGAGATCTAGATCGCAAATGGCTACCTTCTAAAAAGGAAAAATCAGAAATGACAAATTATCAGAATTAGATTGATATCTTTCTTCTAATTTAGCTTATGATGATACTCCTATTGATAATGAGTTCAATATATTAGCATGGTGGAGAGATAACTCTGCAAATACAAAATTCTTTCTAAGATAGCACATGATGTCTTGGTCAGAGTTAACCTTCAGCATAGGAGGGCGTATACTGGACTCTTATAGAAGTTCACTACCACCATCAATTATTGAAGTACTTATATGTGCCCATAATTTGCTACTTCCTGTCCAGTTTATTTCTCTATTTGCATCACCACTTAAAGATTTTGACAACTTTCAAGAGAATGATGATATGGTGAAGACTGGTCATAATGTTATTCTTATTGACTATTTATATTTTCTATAAAGTTTCAAATAAAATTTAGTTATGCTTGTAGTCATTTCTTAGTATGTGTTGTATTAATGTATTGTAATGTTAGTACATTATGTGTTATGTATACTTTTCAAATCATTCAAGTGTTACTGATGTTGGAGAGGATAAATGATACTCAACATTTTAGTTTTATATTTTTTGGGCTAATATTACCATTATCTCTTGTTTGTTTCATGGTGGTAGACTAGTAGTTTGATTTTTGGATACATGGTTGGATTTTTTGGTTGATTCAATTTGGCAGGTTCATGATTTTTGGTTGGTTAATGGATCTTTTTGTTGGTTCAATAGTTGGATCATGGAAGTTATGACTTACTGGTTAGTAACTTAATATGGTGACCTATATATTAAGGTACTTAGGATTTGTGTATAGCAAACTTGCATAGACTTTTGTATTTACTTTGGAGTTTGGAGGTTGGCGCATTTAACTGTTACCATTTAATGATAAATTCTTATATGTAGACTCAATGACTAATGATGATTTAAAGTCATGTTAATATTATAATTTACAACTTGTCTTTTTTTTCTTGTTTACTTGAAACAATAAATTTTTATTTTAATTATATTGTTTAATAGTTTTGTTTACTTTATATTCATTATATAGATTTCTAATTAAGGATTTTCATTTTTCTTATAGCTTAATGTTAGCATTACTATTTAATTATTTAATCTTGACCAAATATGCAGGTTTGCTGCTTTCAGATTTCTAATTGCTTTCTATTCTCTATATTAATAATAATTCTTCATTTTTATTACAAAAAAACTTTGCAATTATATGATTGACTAGATTCTAAACAATGATTCTAAGTTTTTTTCCAAGTGATATAAGTTTATGTTCTTTTATATTGAAAGTTTGGACAGTAGAGTTGTTATCAAAATGAATGAGACTTTTGGGAATGGTAAAAAACAAGGCAACTTGGACCATCAAAGCACAGACAATAAATTGACCTTAAAAAATAAAGGCAACCTAGACTATTTTAGTATCCTGGTGGACCAAGTCAAATTTGGTTTTGGTCCCGAGTCTAACAAGATGGGGTTAGTCTCATAGCGTGATCATTTATTAGACCATACATCGAACTGATACCTAAACCAGTCTAACCTAATCTTTGTACAACCCTACTAAATATAACTAACGATTATTATATTGGTTTTATAACATTACTTTTAAATATGTCTAATTTGAATGTCAAAAAAGAGTCTGGAAGCCTATAAGAATGGCAAAAAGAGGGCCACCACTATCCCATCTTTTCTTTGTCGATGACTTGACAAGTAGATATCCTTCAACAAACATTAGAGGAATTTAATGATGCATCAGGACGCATGAATAGTAAGGCCAAAACTAGAATCTTTTTCTTTAAAAACTATTCTCACCCATGAAGTTTCATTGATCTGTAGAAAGATGGGTTTTTAGACGACTGATAATTTGGGGAAGTACTTTGGTATCCCTCTCCTTTACAATAGTGTTACAAAGGATACATACATATATGTAACATAAATAAAGGAAATTAGCGGGTTAGAAGTCCAAACGAAATTACCACAAGTCACGTGTGACGAACTTCAAAGTCATGTATGCAATTTTTTTTGGGGATCTTTGGAACAACACAGGGGTATACCCTATGTAAAATGTAACTCATTGAGCCAACTGAAGAGTTGTGGGGGTTGTGGTCTTAAGAATATCTAGGGCCAAAATTCTGCTTTCTTGAGGAAGCTTGCTTACACTATTATATCTCAAGTTGACCAACTTGGGTTTAGGTCCTTTGTGCCAAATATAGTTGGCTTAGAATTCAGAGCAAGATGTAACATCCTTACTTTTATACGTCTTAGGGACCATTCAGTAGCATTTAGAACCACTTACAAAACCTTGGAAGTCCATTAGCCAAATCTGGAATTTTACTCTTACTCGGGGTTACTGTTCATATGGTATTTCAGATTACGCAACGAACTTCAAAAAATCATAATTAATTCTAGAAAACTCGAAATGAGGTGATTCAAAAATCTAAATGAATATAACATCTTTAAATTTAAGGAAAAAATAATTTCCAGACCAAATGATTATCCAATTGGTACAGTTTATTCGTTGAAGTTTACTGTTCATTTGGTCAAAAACTTTGGAAACAGATTCTTGTCCCTTACTTTGGAGAATCATTTCTCTTGATATACACATCCAAATGAAACGTTCTACCTATGCACTTAAATATCTGGATGTGTAATACATTATCATAAAATTTCTTGAAATAATTCCTTCATTTGCTAGGTCAAACTGAAGCCACAACAAAACTGCTTTAGGACCTACGTTTTTACCATTTCAGTTTCTTTTCTTTCATTTCCAATAATTGTTTCAGCATGTACAGGCCATCAAATAAGCTTCTTAACATTCATATACATCATGTACATATGCCATAAGTATTACAATAGTTTCATCACATAAATGGACACCTTACATGGCATTTACATACATGGACAATTTATAGTATATGCTAAAATCTCAATACTTCACTTCCTTTCTTCCATTCTTTAGCTCTTCTCCATGCATAGCTTTTCTTCATGCTTGACCTAAATTGGTTGGTTATGGGAGAGTGAGATTCTAGGGAATCTCAGTTGCAAACATGACCACTTAAATATGCAAGATGGATGCTAATGCATGATATGTAATTTCATTAACTTTCTTTGATTAGTGACATGCCATCATGCTATATACTTTTATATAAAGTGCATGGCCATGGAAACATGTTATTCACAATACATTGAATATCATTAATCATGTCACAACATCGTTCAAACATCACATACATGTCAACACATAAGCATACCACATCAAGCACATAAAGAGATAAGTTCACTACCTTGCACTTAAGCTTTCCTCTTGATCTTTAGCATTTGCTCTCTAGCTTTCCAACCAATAAGCCTTTATGTCAATCACCTCCCAACATGTTCTTGTATGTTTCAAGGTCCTAAACCCATTCATATTCATTACATAATTCATTAGGACTCATGAACTCCAACCATGTTCAAGATTAACTTTGTTACACTCTTTATTGTCATAACTTTCCCCAATATTCACTAATCCACTTGGCTCTTGAATCAATTGATTTCTTGACTTTACCCTACACATTTTCATATTTTGAACTCATTTATGAGTTTAGAATCATAAAATTCCAGCTCCTTCATGTCATGCTGTAAAGAATTGAACATAAGCACACAATTATTTCAAAAATTCTCATTTTGATTCTAATGGTTCCCATACTTGTTTCTCCACTTTACCCCACACAACTTTTCATTTTAAAACCATTGGAACCATCAAAATCATGAAATTCCAATCACTGTTCATGCGAGTGAACAGTAACCATAAGGAATCTCAAAGACTACCTTGAGATTTTAATGTTTCCAATGTTCAAAACCTTTCCAATCCTACACAAAATCATCATACAAACTCAATGGAAGAATCAAATCATTGAAATTTAATTTCCTTCCCTCATGAACAGTGCATACCAAACAGGGCACACCATGGCAAAGTCAAGAATATCAATTTGATTCAACAACCAACCACTTAACTAGCTTGTTTAAGCTTCAATCATATATTTCTAACTTTAATTTCTTCTTTCCCCTTTCCTTTAAGGTCTTTGGGCAGCACCACCCCTTAGAGAAAGCTCAACTTTTCTCCCATCAAAATCCTAAGTTCAAGCTCCCAAATCAAAGGAAAATAAGCTAGGAGAGATTGCTTACCTTTAATCTCTAGCTTGCTTGAACTTTGAAACCTTGAATCTTCTTTGTCTTAACTTGAGTTTTCATTTTGCAAGAGTTTCCCCAAGGGTCCATGAAGCTACGGTTTGCTGCAGAATGAGGGGGTATTTATAGCCAAAATCCAAGAAAAATGAATTGCCAAGATTGATTTGGTTACTATTTGATCTAAAGGCCCACATTTAATCTTGGATTTAATTTTTTTATAAAATAATAATTATGACATCATGTGGGACCTATCAAGGGACACCTCAAGGGGTTAGGTGGCGTGCTCATAGTGTAAGGAACCTTCTGGAGAAATTTCAGTCCAATCCGGTACTGATTAGTGCAGTTTCACAACAACCGGACTGTGTTATGTTCCTAATTTTTTATAATATACCAGGATATGTATTATGTCCTAGAAATCAATGTCTAGGCTTCTCACACCATTTACATACTTGTACTGGCCATAAATTAATTACAGATCCCTTGGGAAATGACCAAAATACCCTTGGTGTCCTTTATTGCACTATATTGACCCTAAGGGCATAATTGTCATTTCACCCTTTTTTGTACTGCCTCAGGGCATATATTGGCTCAAATAATCATATTTATACCATGTGCCACATTTTTAATATGTCCCAGATGACCAAAATGCCCTTCATCCATCTCTTGTACAATCTGGGCATCCAGGGGCATTTTCATAATTTCATACTTTTTCTGGACACTAGCCCCTTCTACTGATGGACTGGTACCCTGGGTTTTGGGCCCTTCTTGGCGTCATCATGGGCCTATATGTGAGGTCATCTGATCTCATTTCATCTAGGCTCATATACCGATAAGTTCTATTATCGGATCACGGGTGTTGTTAAACTCCTGTCAAAATTCACTAATATGTGAATAACTTTTTATACATAACTTCTTCCGGGGTTCTGTCAGATTCATAACATCTGACACTATAGGGTACACTTTCCTATAATTCCCCCACATATATCTGATGTCCATAGAATCTGATAAAAATTCAGATAACTTTTAGACTATCAGATAATTTTCTGCTGTTTGGAGCCCTAATAAAATTTCTGTATCATGCCAGATTACCCAGCATGACTTCCTCTATTTACTGATGGAATGTGGGACTGAAATACTTACAAGCAGTTCTAAGCCTTTTCTTGCTGAACTTTTCTATAATTACATTTATGTCCCTGACTTTTTGCTTAATTACATTTAGGTCCCTAAACTTTTAGAAATTACCACTTTTGGCCCAACATTTATTTGTACTTTAACTTTTGGCCTTTAACTTTTTCCAATTTGCGTTTAGGTCATTCTCTTTCTTTAAGACTTATCTAACCTTTATTGTTTCGTCTGATCTTCGTCATAATCCTTTTTAAACCTCCTTCCACTATCAGTACTATACAGATAGGGAAAATTTAGGATATGACACAAGAAGCATCACATCAAGAACGTGTCACACCTATGGAAGAGCTCAATTTAATATGAGACAACTTTATGATAGGCCTAAAGTGGAAAGTGGGTGATTATAGACAAATTTGGTTTTAGGCTGATGATTGAATAGTCTCGTCTCATGGGTCTTGGGGGTTTAATGCAAAAATTTATACTTTCTAAGGATTGTAGCAAATCAAAATGAGTTGTTCTCTTGAAGAGCGTTATTAACTATCATAATAAGCTAAATGCATGTGAAAAGTGAGTAAAACATAGGGTTTGTTGTGAAATTCATTTAGAACATAAAGTAAACAATGCAAATAAGTAAATGTATATTTTGGTATTTTTCAAAAATTTAGTGGGATGGAAAAGGATTTGGATTAATAGGATGAAAATATTCTTAGGAATTGAAATCAATCTTAGGAATTTGAAATCAAATAGCTTTCCTCACTCAATTAAAAGATATTTAGGTTCATAAATCATTAGGTCTTCGTAAATACCAACCCTCAACAATTGTTAAGTCCAATACTTTAAACAATGAAATCTCATTACTTAAAACATTATGAAGCTCTCCTAATGTGAAACATGGATTGGATGATGTAGAAGTTTCCAATTAACAACACCACAACTAACCTATGTAAACATAAACATGTAATGTAGAAATGTAACAATGGAATTAAAGGAAAAATATATATGTAAGCTCTAAAATCTTCGTCAACCAGTCCAACATAGATTAAACCTTAATCAAAGTCTCCAAATACAAACAAAACATAAATCTAGGAATCATAAGTACAAAGAAAAATTGAAAATGGAAAAGAAACCCCTCAATGAAGTCCATTTAAGCTCAAGCCACCATCTTTCAACCCCAAGAGTGTCATATCCCCAATTTTCTGACCTGATGTGCCTGTACAGTTTATCTGCAATAGATATAAGATTCTTGGAATAAACTGTATCAGATTGCAAAAAGAAATGGAAGGATTAATAACTAAGGAAAGAATAGGGACCAAAATGCAAATTGAAAAGTTTGAAGACAAAAATTTGAAATAGAAATAAAAGAAGGGACCTAAATGCAATTAATAGAAAGTTCAGGGACTAAAGTGCAATTATTCAAAAGTTAAGGGACCTAAATGTAAATATGGAAAAGTTGAGCCAAAACAGGCCAAAAATGCCCAGAATCAGATCAGACCCAAATTTTACCAGTAGATAGACAAAAATATTCCAGTTAGTTTAACGCAGCACAAAATTTTGATTTGAGGTCCCCATTAATTGATATAAATTCCTGAAGTCAGAAGGAATTATTATAGTATTTTTCAGATCTAAAAATTATATGAGACTTTATAGAAAATTCATATATTTAATATATAAATTTATAAAATTAACAGAATCAGAAAAGGAATCCTGTAGAAGCCAAACCGGATTTTTCAGTGAAATAAAATACCCGATAAATAGGATCGGGAGAGTTGTAATGTGAATTGGGCCATAAAGGCAATATAGGCAATAAGCCCATAATAAGGCCCAAATGGCGCCATCATAAGCTCATTAAGGTGATTGGACAGTTATGTGGGCCAGAGACTAGAGCAGTCCAGGAAAAGTATGAAATTACGAAAATGCCCCTAGATGCCCATACTGTACCAGTGATGGATGGAGGTCATTTTGGTCATTATGGACAGGCCAAAAACGTGGGACATAGTATAAATATGATTATATAGAGTCAATATATGCCCTGAGGCAGTGTAAAGAGGTGTGAAATGACGATTTTGCCCTTAGGATTAGTACAGTGCATGAAAGGACACTAAGGGTATTTTGGTCATTTTCCAAGGGATGGATGGCAGATAAATACTTAGTATAACATTTTCAATGATATGAGAAGCCTAGACATTAATTTCTAGGATAGAATACATATCCTGGTATTTTATAAAAAATTCGGAACATAACACAGTCCGGTTGTTGTGAAACTGCACTGATCGGTACCGGATTGGACTGAAATTTCTCCAGAAGGTTCTTTGCATGGGAAGCACGCCACCTAACCCTCTTAGGTGTCCCATGAGCTGTCCCACATGATGTAATAATTATTCTTTTTAGAAAAAGTAAAATCCAAGATTAAACATGAGCCTTTAGATCAAATAGTAACCCAATCAATCTTGGCCATCCATTTCAACCCAAATTTCTATATAAATACCCCCTATTCAGAACACTTCGGCATGCATGGTGAACCATAGGGAAACTCTTGCAAAATTTCCATTCAACCAAGAAAGAAGCAACCAAAGTGAAGTAACAAGCAAGGTAATCATCTCCCTTGATCTTGAGCTTTGTTCTAGCAAGTTAGCTCATGCTTTTAAGGGGTTTTCATGCTATATTTCCCTGATGGTTGCTGCTAGAAGTGCTGGTCATATGTGGTTAAACTATGAGTTTTATGTTATGGATAGTTTAGACAAGCTTAAACAAGCTAGAATCAAGTGGTATAAGCTTGTGAATTCAAGTATGTTTGGTTTAGGGTTTTGTGTTCTTGCTGGTACTGTACGTGGTACTGTTCATATGATGGATTTTTATGATTTTGATGCTTCCAATGAGTTTAGAATGGAAAGTTGTGTGGGGATAAAGTAGGAGAACAAGTATTGGAAGCATTGGAATCAAAATGAGAATTTTTGGAAAACAAGAGCATACATTTCGGTTTGGCACTGTAGAAATTGGTATGTTTTGATTTTGGAAATTCTGATTTCATATTTGGTTTCTACATGAAAAATTATGTGGAAATGAACCATGAGAATTTATTTTGGAAAGGTGGAAGTAGGAAACATAAATTAGAGAAAGAAAGGGAGCTAGTGAAAACCTAGTCTTGGATTTGATTTCAAGTTGAGTTGTAACTTGATATTATGTTGTAATGGCTAGGTTTTGACATTTGTGAAGTAAGGAAAGCACTTCAAGAAGGTCTTGACCAAGATAGCTAAGAGGTAGCAAGGATACCTAACTATAACTCATGTTTGTTTAATTGTTTTGCTTGCTTGTTGATTATGGTGTTTGGTTGAGCTTGAGCTTATGTCATCATGTTATGATGAAGTATGAATGATTGCAACTCCTTGCAAGTTATGTCATGACAATATGCATGTTAGAGTTTTCTTATGTACCATTATGAAGTAGCTCCCATCACATGATAACATGTTAAGCATACAATTATTCATGCATGATATTATAGTTTGTGTAACTTGCTATTGGGATTTCCATTAAATCTCATTCCTTCCACATGCATAACTATGTTTTAGGTGCTGGATCCTCTCAAGGGAAGAGAGTAAATGTTAATGATTAAGTTTGTATAATAAGTTATATGACTCACATGACACTATGGGATGATATGCTAGCATGCAAGGTGTATGTTTCTGTAACTCTATTGTGAGGCCGTGGTGATGTGACGATGATTTTGATATGTAAACCAACGATTTTTAGTATGAAATTTGGTGTGAAGTTAGATAAGATGGACACCAAGAACGCCTTAATTGGATAAATATCCGAATTGTTATGATTTTCCAAAGTTGCAAGTAAGATCTGGAATTGAGATAAAACGAGTGCTGAGAGGCAGTGACGTTCACGCAATGATTTCATATATCAAATGAACGAATTTTTCTCTGAAATTTGGTCAGCTTAAAGAGGATGTCTAGAGCTTTAATTTCATATGTAACACAGTTCATTGGATAAGTAAGCAAAAAGAAATGAATTTTTGAAGTTAAGCCAAGAAACTGAAACCTCCAGATTTTTACCAAATGAACAGTGATTTTTAACCAATAAACTGATTTCATTTGGACTAGAGAACCTCAGTTTCATATTTTTCCCTCAAATATTTATGAAACAGCTTTCATTAGAAATTGGAACCACATTATCTTGATTTTTCTACAATTAATTATGAATTTTCAAAGTATGGTACATGTTCTGGAATTACCAAATGAACAGTAACAATGAACAGTACCCAAGAGCAAATATTTGGAAATGGATGTTTTCAAAGCAAATGATCATGTAATTGGTTCCAATCACTTCTAATGGAGTATAATTGAGGTTAAAAGTAAGGATGTGACAAAGAGCAAGAAAAGTTCCTAGCCACATATTAAACTATAGATAACATCAACTACAAACACCATTTCAACTCCTATGGCTACCATGATGAAGATCAATGAAAGAATATGATGAAAATAGAAGAATGGAGGTATAAAGCTGATTTTTGACCAACAGAATGAGAGAAAATGAAGGATCTAGGTGGAAAATAGTCAAAATTGGGTATGAGATGAATGAAACCACAAAGTTCAAAAACTGTGTGACTTGCTGCAGTGAGTGACATAAAAGTTCTAAAAATGTTGTGTTTCACTAAAAGTCCTTCACTGACATTAATTTGGGTCATTATTTCATATTTTATTTGTCCTTTGGTAGCTTTACTCTTAGTACTTTCTTGGCATTAGTCAAATCTTTAACTTAACTCTAAAATTTGCCCTATCTTCTCTCCTATACCCTTCCTATTTGCTACCCTTATTTACCCCCAAATAATGTCATTTTTGCCACTTCAAATGAAATCTTATTCCTTCATGTTTTGTTAATCAAAGCCATTGGTTTTTATGGATGTTTGCACTTTGTTTCACAAAACCCATCAACCAGATTAATGGAATGGCAGAAGCAACTCACATCTTTTCTTTTCTATCATCTTCCCCTCCTTTGATTGAAGAGGGATAATATATCTTCTCTCAAAGATTGAAAAGGGAGATGATATCATCTGACATCGGCATCTTCCTCTCTCACTGATTGAAGAGGGTATATCAAACCATGGGTCGTCGAGTCTCTTTATGAAAGAGGTTGTTTGGTTCATCCCACTGTTAGAGATTTGGGTTTGTTTTCTTCTCTTTATACATATCAAGTGTTTGTTGCCAAGTCCTAAATTAGTTTATTGGAACCAAAGTTTATTCTGACTAACAAGTGAATTGGGGTTTAAACAACAATAATAATTGTTACTAACCATTTCAGATCATAAGTTTTAAGGCATGACTTGTGGATAATTTTATTTTTATTACAATCTTCAATAACCTTGTACTTTAGTGTGGATATGATTATAATTACCTGAGAAGTTTAAGTTACATAAATATTTACCATAGCATCTGTTAATTATGATGGATCAATATCTATATAATTGTATTCATTAGGTTCACTAAGAGAGTCTAGTGTGCCATGTGGAACGTAATGCTTTTGTTGTCAATTATTGAAACTCCTGTCACGATATTTTCTTTCTGATGCATCTATCCCTCATTTAGTCAAGTCATAGGTGCCTTTTGTAAAGGATGGATCGTGTGCACTAATTTTGCTTTTTAACCCATCTGATAAAGCTTAAGTCTATGTTTATTTGTTAATATACGATATATCAGCTTCTAGGAATTTTCCATGTTTGTCCTTGTACTTAGGGATGTCTTCACTACTTTAGTTTGGATTAACTTTATCTTGCATTTGTCCTACTTCTTACTGCCAGTGGTAGCAAACATAAAACATGGTTTCTTAACTTTTCTTTAGTGACTACTCATTAGTATTGGTTTGTCCAAATACAATCAAGGATATTATTCCCACTTATTTTGAATGGTGAAACTACTTTTCATGAAAATGAGAAGTTGTTTATAATATGGCATCAAAAGATATAAGAACCAATTCCCCATGACATGGAGATGTTCATAAAAAAGAGATGTTCGTGAAAAGGAGAAGTTGTTTATACATGCGTTCATAACCTTGAGTATTGAAACATCCAACTTTTACCTCTAAGAGTATGTGTTTAGAAGTGATTAGATATGTGAAAGTTTTACTTAAGCCCAAAAATAGAAAATTTACAAATTGGTCATCGGGTACTGTCACATCCCAATTTTTAGGTCTAGAAGCCTAATATATAGCCTAAAAAAGGTATGCTACCAAGCCCTGTTGAGCAGAAGTTCCAGTAAATAGAGAAAATTATTTTGACCAGTTTGACATAACACAAGAATTTTGATATGAGGTTCCAAAAGATTTATATTAATTTCTAAAGAAAGGAAAACTAATACAGTATTCTCTGGAACTCAGAATTAGATGCAATTTAACAGTAAATTCCTATAATTAATGTAAGAATTTCTAAGACTGACAGAGCCCAAAAAGGAGTTATGTAGAATTTATTATGAAATTTACAGTGGATTAAAACAACCGATAAATAGGTTTCAGGGGAATTTCTCGGGAATTGAGCCCATGAAGGTAGTGGATCATACAAAGGGCCCAAAATGGCGCCTTATAGGCCTAATAATATTGTTAGATAAGTATGTGGGCCAGGGCTAATAAAGACCGAGAAAAATATAAATTACAAAAATGCCACTAAAGGTACGCCACTGTGTTGTGTCATTAAGGCCGAGTCAAACAAAGGGCATTTTGGTCATTTGACTAAGTTTAGACAGTCAAGAAAGGTTATTTGGATAGTTGAACAGGGTCAAGAGATACTTTGGAAGGGTGTGGAAAGACAATAATGTCCCTAGGATTACTAAAGAGGCACCAAGGGTATTTTGGTAATTTACTTAGGAGGTTTCTTGGGAATCGAGCCACCAGAGTGTTTGGGCTTGGTTAGAAACCCAAGATGACATTCCAAGGGTCCATAAATGTGGCCCAATGATTATGGGGGTTTAAGTGATATTAAAATAATATTTTAGTATTTTTCCATAAAGTAAAGTTACCCGGTTAAGGATATAACTAGGAAAAGTGATCAGATAAAGCTTTAGAACTATGAGGCGGCAGGAAAGGTGCCCTCATGGGACCCACAAGGTGCCACATGGCATGATTCTAGGAAAAGAAAAAAATCTAAGGACACATGGCATGATTATAGGAAAATGAGAAAAAGCCAAAGGACACGTGGCACAATATCAGCCGTTCATTCTAGGAAAAGACTCTAGAATTCTCTAGAACCACTGAGTCAGCTGGTGAGGTGTCCCAAGGGTCCCACCATTGTGCCACTTAGCATGTGAGGTGTCTCATGGATGATGTCACTTTGATGAGTCATTGAGGATGATGATGTCATCGTGATGATGCAAGCAAAGCTTCTTTAGGAAGCTAAGCGATCTGAGCCATTCATCGCGATTCAATCTGGACCATCCATTCCACCTCCTCTCAACTATAAATAGACTACCCCTCCCTCCATTCCATCCATGGCCAAGCATGGAAAAACAAGAGAAAGAAGAGAGAAAAAGAGAAAGAGAGAGAAAGGAAGGAGTTTTGGTGAAGTTGGGAGCAGCCCAATGAGCTTAAGGACTTGGCAAGCTTAGGAATGAGATAAGTAATTTATTATAGTCCCTGCTCTAATAAATTAGAGGTTTTTTCTTATAAATTTAATAGTTAGAATAGAGAAATATCTCTCTTGATAAGGTTAGCCGTGGATATAAAGAAAGATAGGGGATTGTCAGACTAAGGGTATTACCTCAAGTTAAATTTGAGATAAGTAGAGCTATACTGGATAAGACAATAATAGAGATATTATTATGCTATGTATATGATTTGACCTATGAAAAGAAGGAACCTTAAATACAAAGCTAAGAGCTAGAGGAGAGGCTCCACGTCAGGTAGTAAACTTATCCTAAACTTGTATGCATTGAATGTTATGCTTGATGTGCTATGGCTTTGTTGAATTGTGTTGCATATGTGCTTATGTATGAAGCTCTTTTGATATGATTATTTTGGCCAATTGTATTTTATATGTTACATGGAAGCATGCACATTATGCAATGTTAACACTTTCACAAGCAAGCACAAGTATTCACATTAATGCATGCATTATTTAGTACCGTTTGCTACTGAGATTTCCCTAGAAATCTCACCCCTTCCATATCAATCCAATTGCAGCAGGTCTTCTCAAGATGAAGGAGATAAAGATGCATGAAGAGACATGAATTATTTAGCTTGATTGATATGTGATTGATGTATGTATAATTGCTAGAAATGTCACTATGAATAGTACCTCATGGTGAGGCAATAACATTTAAGCTTTAATTATAACTAGTAAATGATTCAATAAATGTATGATATTTTTTTAGTAAATAGTAGACATTCCAAGCTTTGATTTGATATATAGAACATCTTATTTGGATTTCTACAAATAAAGATATGATTTTTCAAAGTTGGAACCAGAAATGCTGGAATCAGGGGAAAACGCTGGATGAACAGTAACATTGGAACGTTGACTGACATTGACTTGGTCAAGGCGTGATCAACAAGTTATTGTTTCCTGAAAGAGAATTGAGTTAGCTTTGTGTAGCAATTTGAACCACTTCATTTTGATATTTTTAGAATTAGTTTTGATTTTTTGAAGTCAGGTTATTTCTCTCGAATTTACACAGTGAACATTACTCGCTAAGAGTAAAATTCTAGATTGAGTAATTTGACTTCAATAGCCTTAAAAGCGGTTCCAGATGCTACCATTTGGTCCCTAAGATGTATAAAAATAAGGATGTTATAGGTACTGTTCATTGTTCATTTTATAGAATTGGCAATCCAACTATAAAAAATTATAACTAATTCTACAAATATTGCATGAAGATTATTCAAATATCTATTTAAAGCTCTTTCAATGCTCTTTAAGGGGAAAATATCAAACTATATATTTATTTGACCAATTCATACAGTGAATTCATTAAAATTTACTAGTCATTTTGTCAATTATGTAACTTTTAGATTTATACTTCAAGTTTGGAAATTAATATCTCCTAGCATGCATATCCAATTAAGGCAAACTACCCATGATTTAAAATATTGGGATGTGTACCACAAGATCACCAAATTTCATGGTCAGATTAAACCATTTACTTGGTCAAATCAAATCTAGAACATAACTGCTCCATAACCTATAAAGTTGCCTTATTAACTTCTTTATTTAATTATCTTTAATTATTCCAGTATGCATAAACTATTATCTTGGTTTCTCATATAATCTTATACTCATGTAAACATTCTATAATCTTTTTTTTACAATTTCATTATATAAAATGGCACATTACATAAATGGGAGAATCAAGCATTTCATGATAGAACATGTGATTCAATACTTTTAATCTTCCATTCTTTGGCTATTCTGAAGGGAATTGGAAGACACGCAGCGGAAATTAACTTTAAAAATTTTTCCATTCCCAGCTAGGATCTACCGAATGTGTTTAAGTCAAGGAGAAAGAAGTGTTACCTTCGGTTTCAAGCTTTGGTCGCGACCTCAGTGTCCACTAGTCGCGACTCCTCGCCTCTGGAACTTTCAGTCGCGACCTCCTCAGCTTCTAGTCGCGACCTGTCGCCTCTGGAGTTTGTAGTCGCGACCTACTATGCTTCTAGTCGCGACCTGTCGCCTCTGGAGCTTTTAGTCGCGACCTCTTAAACTTCACGTCGCGACCTGTCTCCTCTTTTCGGATTTCTGACGTTCAGATGCCCGTTTGGTCGCGACCTAAGTGTGTTCTGGTCGCGACCTTTCTTCGTGTCTGGCCGTATCGTAGAAGTCGACAGCTCAGATCGGCTTCCTCTACCGGTATCCACACGAACAGCGTTCCAATTGCGAACGACGTGCTAGCGCCTCTTGTCCCTCTAAGGCTTTCTGGAGATTCCGTCCTCACCGTCTCTATTTCGACAGTTTCTTATATGCAAACCTTTTGCACTCTCCCTGCCCCCTTTTCTCACGACTGAATGTGTGTGAAGAGATCTATTGTGTGTAGAACCCTAGCTCCTAATGTCAAATATATAGGAAGCTATCGGGCTTCTAATAGGGCCGGGCTTCAGAATTAATCTTATATTAATTCTGAATTAATACAATATCATATATTGCATAATTTAATAAGAAACTGATTAAATAAATATGGTTTATATTAAATCCGTCCCACAGATTTAATTCACCTATTTATTTAATTTAAAAGACAGAATTATATTTGATTTATTCTCATAAATCAAATTTGAGATATCTTATCAATTTGAATTTCAAATTCAAATAGATCATATCCATTTAAATTCAAATTCAAAATGATAGAGATTTAATTTATCCTTATAAATTAAATCTTACAAATATCTCTTATATTATATATATAATATATATATAAACTAATTTATATATATATATAAAATATATATCCACCCTAGATTATTCATTGAATCTAGACATCTCTTAGATTCAATGAATCTGGACATCATAGCTCGCATTGGGCTGTTTTGTGTGCGACCCTGTAGGCCCATATGAAGTTGGCAGTGGCCCAGTTACTATACTGACCCACAAGTCGTAAGCGGTCTCTAGCAAGGCATTACGACTACCCAAAACATATGAGGATCGATAAACGATGTAACCTTTCATACAACCATATCACGTCCCTTTTGTCACACGATATTTCGGTCAAGGATGAGGCATGGTGAACGTCATCCTCCTGTTCCTGACCGTTACTTTCTCGATCCCTGAGTAGTCTGAATATAGAAATGGAACTACCCTTCCATTCCAGTATGGCCATACATTTCTCAGACTCACTCATCGAGGGGCCCAGTAATATCTCTCTACGAATGTGAGGGACAAATTCCATCTTGACCATTCACATTCCTCCGCATGAAAACCACTAAGCCCGAGCATAGCCTTTATGATCACTCGGTCAAAAGTGACTTTTGACTAGGTCAAAGCTGAGCGTTTGTCATGTAGGAATCCATGATGATCTCAGGTCAAAGGGCATAGTGACATGGCTTGTATATGAGAGAAGCTTATGACTTGACCCATGCAGCTCTCTCATTGCGGGTCGATCCAACACCCTGTACTCTTACATGTGCTTACGACTTTGATTTATATCTCTATATATCTTCAAAGTCATACTGGTCTTATTTCATCTCTGCTCCCACATAGATGACCGACCAGGGACATTTAGGATAAGATCACGAGTTATCCAAGGATTGTCATCATAGTAAACATGCAAATAATATGATAACTTTATTAAGAAATTCATAAATCAACAATGTTCATAAGATAATGATTGGCCCCTAGGGCACAATCTCCAACATCCTCCCACTTGCACTAGGTACAATCATTAATTTGCCTAATTCCCATTGACCTAACATGACACTCATGTTTTGCTTGCACAAGCGGCTTTGTTAGAGGATCAGCAACATTGTCTTCCCCTGCTACCTTGCATATTTTTATATCACCTCTATCATTGATTTCTCTGATGAGATGAAATCGCCTGAGTATATGCTTGGTCCTTTGATGTGACCTAGGCTCTTTGGCCTGTGCAATGGCACCACTATTGTCACAGAACAAAGTTATTGGATCTGAGATGGTAGGTACCACCCCTAGTTCTGTAATGAACTTCCTGATCCAAACAGCCTCCTTAGCTGCATCAGATGCTGCTATGTACTCAGCTTCCGTTGCAGAATCTGCTACAGTGCTCTGCTTAGAGCTCTTCCAGCTTACTGCTCCATTATTCAGGAGGAATATGTATCCAGATTGTGATTTCTGGTCATCCTGGTCAGTTTGGAAACTTGCATCTGTGTAACCAGTTACATAGAGCTCGTCTACCAATCCACCATAGACCAAGAATAAGTCCTTAGTCCTTCTTAAGTACTTAAGGATATTCTTGACAGCAGTCCAATGGCCCTCACCAGGGTCCTGTTGATATCTGCTAGTCATACTTAAGGCAAACGAGACATCCGGTCGAGTACATAACATGGCGTACATGATAGATCCTATGGCCGAGGCATATGGAATCTTACTCATGCGACCTCGCTGATCTGGTGTACTAGGACACAAATCCTTGCTGAGGTGAATACCATGAGACATGGGTATGAAACCCCTTTTTGATTCCTGCATACTGAACCTATGCAGTATCTTGTCTATATATGTGCTCTGACTCAGTCCTAGAAGCCTTTTAGATCTATCTCTATAGATCCTAATTCCTAGGATGTAGGTGGCTTCACCCAAGTATTTCATCGAGAAAGATTTTTCTAACCAAGACTTGACAATCTGCAAGGTAGGAATGTCATTCCCAATGAGTAGGATGTCATCGACATAGAGTACCAAAAATACAACTGTGCTCCCACTAACCTTCTTGTACACACAAGGTTCATCAATATTTTGAAGAAATCCAAACTCTTTGACTACTTCATCAAAACGATGATTCCAACTCCGAGATGCTTGCTTCAGTCCATAAATGGACCTTTGAAGCTTGCACACCTTACCAGAGTCCTCAGAACGCACAAAACCTTCCGGTTGTGTCATGTACACATCCTCAAGGAGCTTTCCATTAAGGAAGGCTGTCTTGACGTCCATCTGCCATATTTCATAGTCATAATATGCTGCAATGGCAAGGAGGATTCTGATTGATTTGGCCATTGCAACTGGGGAAAAGGTCTCATCATAGTCCACACCATGAGTTTGAGTAAATCCTTTTGCAACCAGTCGTGCCTTGAAGACATTTACATTGCCATCCATGTCAGTTTTCTCTTTAAAAACCCACTTGCACCCGACGGTTTTTATACCTTCAGGCGGGTCGACTAAGGTCCATACCTTATTGTCGTACATGGATTGCATCTCAGACTTCATGGCATTAAGCCATTTCTCAGAGTTTGGTCCCACTATAGCTTCTTGATAGGTAGTGGGCTCATTATGCTCAATGAGCAACACATCACGACTATCAGAAATCAGAAATCCATATCTCTGAGGCTGAAGTCGTACCCTATTAGATCGCCTTGGGCCTTGCGTGACTTGAGGAGTCTCAACAACTTCTTGTGAGTCTTCTCTAC
Source organism: Leucaena leucocephala (assembly GCA_037074615.1). Classification (NCBI taxonomy): domain Eukaryota; kingdom Viridiplantae; phylum Streptophyta; class Magnoliopsida; order Fabales; family Fabaceae; genus Leucaena; species Leucaena leucocephala. The sequence goes on from CM073533.1 coordinate 18,860,608, forward strand.
TTTCCATCTCTAGTTCTGTGGCGTCTTGTGGCTCTCGAACTTCTTTGAGGTGTACCTTGCTCCCAGTGGTTCTTTTAGAGATAAATTCTCGTTCTAGAAAGATACCATTTCTGACAACAAACACTTTGTTATCAGTGGGGTTGTAGACATAATATCCCTTGGTTTCCTTAGGATATCCCACAAAAAGGCACTTTGAAGATTTGGGCGCTAACTTATCTGAGGCTTGTTGCTTAACATAGACCTCACATCCCCAAATCTTGAGAAAAGACAAACTAGGTTTCCTCCCAGTCCATATCTCATACGGAGTCTTTTCAACTGCCTTAGATGGAACACGATTCAGTGTGAACGCAGCTGTCTCTAGGGCGTGGCCCCAAAAGGATGGTGGAAGATCTGTTCGACTCATCATGGATCGAACCATATCCAATAGTGTTCGATTCCTCCGTTCAGAAACCCCATTCCATTGTGGTGTTCCTGGAGGAGTCAATTGTGAGACTATTCCACAATTCCTAAGATGATCGATAAACTCTTGGCTCAAATATTCACCACCTCGATCAGATCGAAGGGATTTAATTGTTTTGCCAAGATGGTTTTGTACTTCATTTTGAAATATCTTGAACATTTCAAAAGATTCGGATTTATGTTTCATTAGATAGACATAGCCATATCTACTGAAATCATCTATGAATGTAATGAAGTACGAATAACCTCTTCTGGCATTTGTATTCATCGGTCCACACACATCTGTATGTATGAGGCCCAACAAATCAGTCGCCCTCTCACTGTGCCCAGTGAAAGGCGACTTTGTCATCTTTCCTAACAAACAAGATTCGCAAGTATCATATGATTCAAAATCAAATGAGTTGAGAAATCTATCTTGATGGAGTTTAGAAATGCGTTTCTCATTTATGTGGCCCAGACGACAGTGCCAGAGGTATGTCGGATTCAAATCATTTGGTTTGACCCTTTTGGCGGTTATGTTATAGATATTTCCATGATTGGGTTATTCCAAGTTTAATATGTAATGATCAACATGCAAATCACCATGAGCATAGAAAATATCATTACGATAAATAGAACATTTACCATTCCCAGAAATGGAAGTGTAACCTTCCTTATCCAAATAAGAAAGAGAAACAATGTTACTACTCAAAGCAGGAACATAATAGCAATTGTTCAAGACTAACAAAAGCCCAGTGGGCAGAACTAATTCATAAGTGCCTACAGCTAGAGCAGCAACCTTTGCTCTATTTCCAACTCGTAGGTCAACTTCGCCCTTTTTCAGCTTTCTACTATCCTTTAGGCCCTGCACATTTGTACAAATGTGAGAACCACATGCAGTATCTAATACCCATGTAGTGGAAGTAGAGAGATGAATGTCTATAACATAAATACCTGAAGCGATAGCCCCGCTATCCTTCTTGTTCTTTCTCAGATCTTCAAGGTAGAGTTTGCAATTCCTCTTCCAATGACCCGGTTCATTGCAGAAAAAGCAAACTCCTTCCTTTGGAGGCTTTGCCTTCTTTGGTGCAGGCTTGGTTTCGGGCTTGCCTGACTCTTTGGTCTTACCAGATGAGCCATGACCCTTCCCCTTGCCCTTGCCCTTCCTTTTCATACCCTTTCCTTTCTGAACCATCAAAACAGTACTGGGCTTCTTCTTAACAGTCGGCTCAGCAGTTTTAAGCATCCCATGCAGTTCAGAAATAGATTTCTCCATGTTGTTCATGTTGTAGTTCATGACAAACTGGTCATAACTTTCCGGGAGTGAGTTCAAGATCAAATCTGTAGCTAACTCCTGGCTCATGGGAAATCCAAGCCTCTCAAGGTGATCTATGTACCCTTTCATCTTTAAGACATGAGTACTCACTGATGCACCTTCAGCCATCTTGCAGGAATGTAAGGCCTTAGTGGTCTCATACCTCTCTTGCCTTGCTTGTTGCTGGAACATTTCCTTAAGATGCACAATCATCTCATAAGCCTCCATGTGTTCCAAATCTCTTTGGAGCTCCGGAACCATGGTGGCAAGCATCAAGCATCCCACATCAACAGAGTGTTCCTTATGCTTCGCATAAGAATCTCTCTGAGCTCCAGGAGCATTGGCTGCTGGCTCATCAGGAATGGGTTGATCTAGGACATATGCCTTTCTTTCCTGCTTGAGAACAATTCTCAAGTTCCTGAACCAGTCAAGAAAGTTTGTCCCATTGAGTTTGTCCTTCTCAAGGACAGATCGCAACGATAATGTAGCAGTATTACTAGTCGTCATGATTCTACAATTAAAATATGCAAGCGAATTAGCAATCTCCCACTGAATAAAACAACCCTCAATGTAATAATTAGTGGGCTAAGATCCATATTTGGCTTAAACTTGAGTCCGCTTTGGCTGGACGCTCAACTTTAAGTTATTTAGGTAGGTAACAACTTTACCAATTACATCAAATGTAATTCTTAGATATTTATGGGATTCAATCATCATATGATCCGGCATGTTTTAATCCCATCTAATGCCTTGAGACCCAAAACCGTTTTGATAATCTCAATTAAGTCAAACAATAACAAACATAAGAGCAGCACCATTACTCTTGCTTATCTCCCCAAGATAACTCAAATGCACCCACTTTGGTGGACCTACAAATGAGCGATCGAGGTTTTGACAAGTGTCCATTAATTGACGGCATATGACTTAAGATTTCTTTTAGAGGGTTTAATTAATTATCTGGTTTATAAGATGCATGTATCGCGGTTGTATCTCATACAAGTATTATGCATATTAAAACATACATGCAGTGATCTAATCAAAAGATGCATAATCTTAAACGTGACACAATATGGCTCACCTATCCTAAGTCCCCTCAAGCCAATGAGAGAAGCTGTCTAATTAGAATAGGAAAATTACATAAGGAAACCTCGTTTTAACATTCGAGGGGAGTGAGATGAGAAGAGAATGTACAACGAGAGTCATTAGAGGAAGGCACGACACGCAGGCCGTATTTAGAAAAATTACAACACTTGTAATCTAGAGCCATATTGTTCACCATACCCAAACATTCAAGAATCAAAATTCATGCTATTTGAAGGGCAATAAATGTTTCAAAACATTCATATATCAAGAAAGTCAATACATATTACGATTATGTTGCGCTACGATTAAATAGCCACGGCGGTCCCGCTAGCCGGTTAGCGGGCGGGGTGTGGGGCAGCGCCCCAATAGAAATTTTTTTTTTGATAAATAATCAAGAATCTTAATTCTTTTTCCTTAGACCCCATCAATATTAATTGATCAAATCAATTGATATACACCACCGATTTCAGTTTCCTTTTAGATTCCGTATATGTCATACATAAACAGATTCCATATATGTCATACATATTTCGCATGTTATCATATAATCAGCTAAGAAGTCTAACATACATCACATGTATCAACAATCAAACCTAACTTAAACACAAAACGGCATGGCTTTGATACCACTGAAGGGAATTGGAAGACACGCAGCGGAAATTAACTTTAAAAATTTTTCCATTCCCAGCTAGGATCTACCGAATGTGTTTAAGTCAAGGAGAAAGAAGTGTTACCTTCGGTTTCAAGCTTTGGTCGCGACCTTAGTGTCCACTAGTCGCGACTCCTCGCCTCTGGAACTTTCAGTCGCGACCTCCTCAGCTTCTAGTCGCGACCTGTCGCCTCTGGAGTTTGTAGTCGCGACCTACTATGCTTCTAGTCGCGACCTGTCGCCTCTGGAGCTTTTAGTCGCGACCTCTTAAACTTCACGTCGCGACCTGTCTCCTCTTTTCGGATTTCTGACGTTCAGATGCCCGTTTGGTCGCGACCTAAGTGTGTTCTGGTCGCGACCTTTCTTCGTGTCTGGCCGTATCGTAGAAGTCGACAGCTCAGATCGGCTTCCTCTACCGGTATCCACACGAACAGCGTTCCAATTGCGAACGACGTGCTAGCGCCTCTTGTCCCTCTAAGGCTTTCTGGAGATTCCGTCCTCACCGTCTCTATTTCGACAGTTTCTTATATGCAAACCTTTTGCACTCTCCCTGCCCCCTTTTCTCACGACTGAATGTGTGTGAAGAGATCTATTGTGTGTAGAACCCTAGCTCCTAATGTCAAATATATAGGAAGCTATCGGGCTTCTAATAGGGCCGGGCTTCAGAATTAATCTTATATTAATTCTGAATTAATACAATATCATATATTGCATAATTTAATAAGAAACTGATTAAATAAATATGGTTTATATTAAATCCGTCCCACAGATTTAATTCACCTATTTATTTAATTTAAAAGACAGAATTATATTTGATTTATTCTCATAAATCAAATTTGAGATATCTTATCAATTTGAATTTCAAATTCAAATAGATCATATCCATTTAAATTCAAATTCAAAATGATAGAGATTTAATTTATCCTTATAAATTAAATCTTACAAATATCTCTTATATTATATATATAATATATATATAAACTAATTTATATATATATATAAAATATATATCCACCCTAGATTATTCATTGAATCTAGACATCTCTTAGATTCAATGAATCTGGACATCATAGCTCGCATTGGGCTGTTTTGTGTGCGACCCTGTAGGCCCATATGAAGTTGGCAGTGGCCCAGTTACTATACTGACCCACAAGTCGTAAGCGGTCTCTAGCAAGGCATTACGACTACCCAAAACATATGAGGATCGATAAACGATGTAACCTTTCATACAACCATATCACGTCCCTTTTGTCACACGATATTTCGGTCAAGGATGAGGCATGGTGAACGTCATCCTCCTGTTCCTGACCGTTACTTTCTCGATCCCTGAGTAGTCTGAATATAGAAATGGAACTACCCTTCCATTCCAGTATGGCCATACATTTCTCAGACTCACTCATCGAGGGGCCCAGTAATATCTCTCTACGAATGTGAGGGACAAATTCCATCTTGACCATTCACATTCCTCCGCATGAAAACCACTAAGCCCGAGCATAGCCTTTATGATCACTCGGTCAAAAGTGACTTTTGACTAGGTCAAAGCTGAGCGTTTGTCATGTAGGAATCCATGATGATCTCAGGTCAAAGGGCATAGTGACATGGCTTGTATATGAGAGAAGCTTATGACTTGACCCATGCAGCTCTCTCATTGCGGGTCGATCCAACACCCTGTACTCTTACATGTGCTTACGACTTTGATTTATATCTCTATATATCTTCAAAGTCATACTGGTCTTATTTCATCTCTGCTCCCACATAGATGACCGACCAGGGACATTTAGGATAAGATCACGAGTTATCCAAGGATTGTCATCATAGTAAACATGCAAATAATATGATAACTTTATTAAGAAATTCATAAATCAACAATGTTCATAAGATAATGATTGGCCCCTAGGGCACAATCTCCAACATATTCTTCATGCATTCATCTTCCATCATGCTTGACCTATATTGGTTGGTTAAGGAATGGGTTAGATTTAGGGGAATCTTAGTAGTAAATATTATTACTAATGCATGCAAGATAATGCTTGGTGATTGACATATTTACTTACTATAAATCATGCTATCATAATGACATATTGCATGAATGTTTCCTACATCATACATATGACCATAACATGAATAGAAATAGAGCTTTAATCATTCAAATATGCTTTACATAATTAAGCAAGAAAGTAATCTATCATACCTTACTTTCCTAAGTTTCATCATCTCTAAAACAATACCTTGTTCTATTTGGAAAAGATATGGGTCAGATTTATAGAGAAATCTCAGTAGCAAAAGTACCATAAACAATGATGCAACAATGTAAACACTTGTGCTTGCATATGAAAGTGTTAAAATTATATAAAGTGTATACTTCCATGTAACATATGAAATACAATTGGCCAAAGTAATAATAGAAATAGAGCTTCAATCATATTACACATATGCAACACAATTCAACATAGCCATAGCACAACCAAGCGTAACATCTAATACATACAAGTTTATAATAGTTTACTATCTGTCAGTTAGCCTTTCCCTTAGTCCTTAGCCTTTGCTCTGAGGTTCTTTCTTTATATAGGTCAGAGCCTATACATAGCATAATAATATTTTCATTATTATCCTATCTAGTATAGCTATACTTAACTCAAGTTTAACTTGAGGTAATATCCTTAATATGACAATTCCCTATTTTTCTTTCTATCCATGGTTAACCTTCTTAGGAGAGAGACTTTTGTCTATTCTAACTATTAAATTCATAAGAACAATCCTCTAATTTATTAGAGCAGGGACTAGGGTAAATTACTTACTTTATTCCTAAGCTTGTTGAGTCCCTAAGCTCCTTTGTTGCTCCTAGCTCAGTTTGACCTCATCATTTTTCTTCATTTCCTTCTCTTTCTTTTTCTCTTTCTCTCTTCCTTTCTCTTCTTGGCTGTGCGTGCCTTGGAATAGAGGGGGTGAGGGTATTTATAGGTGAAGAGATGGCCAATTTACCATTTTACCTTTCAAGGTCTTAATATTTACGGAGCCTCCCAAACTCGCCATATGTCACTATGACATTATCATCCTAAATGACATTGTCAATATGACATCATCAAGGGGACACTTTGCATGCTTGGTGGACCTATGGCGGGGTCTTTGGGGACACCTCAACTGTTGACTCAGTGCTTCAGATAATTCTATAATCTTACTCGTAATGAATGGCTGAGATTATGCCACGTATCCTTAGCTTTTTCTTGAGTTTTCTTCTTCCCCTAGATTAGTGCCATGTGGAATCTTGGTGTTTCCCATGAGGACACCTTTCAAGATACCTCATGGCTTCTTGATAAGTTTAAAGCTTTATCTGATCAATTCCCCAGTTAAAACTTCAATTGGGTAATGATACTTTACTAAAAATAACTAAAATATTATTTTAATTTCACTTGGACCCACATAACTCTTGGGCCAGATTTTATGACTTATTGGAATACCAACTTGGGTCTCTAATCAAGCTCAAGTACTCCAATGGCTCAATTCGCAAGAAACTTCCCTTTTACCGATATTCTTAAATTACCATGATTTTTTAGATAAATTATATTTAACTATTTTATTGGTTATGAAATTTTTAGAAATTCATTATAATATAAAATGAATTTTTTTGTAAAGTATCATAATTTTTTAAAAAACAAAAGTCCTGATAAAAATTACATACATTTCTTTTAAACCCTTTATCAGTGTAATTTTCCACTATAAATTTCATAATCAATTCAAAAGGACTCATTTTTTAGCTCTATCAGTTTTATAAATTCTTATATTAATTATAAAAATTTATTACAAAATTTTAACTGATTATGAGGTCCAGAAGATACTACAATAATTGCCAAACTTCAGAAATTAATATCAATTTATCGGGACCTCAAATCAAAATTTTATGTTGCGCTAAACTGATCAAAATAATTTTCTATATTTTATGGTAAAATTTTTGACAAAAATATTTTTAGGCAATTATGAGCCTTTTTTGGTTCAACTTTTTCATAATTACCATTTTACCCTTAAATTTTTAGAATTTACACTTTAGTCCCTCAATTTTTTATAATTACACATAATGGCCCATAAATTGTGTCTACATCCATTTTACACCATAGAACTTTTAGACTTTACTTTGATTCTTATTTTCCAAAATGACCATTATACCCCTAGGGACTTTTACTATTTACATATAAGTCATTATACTTTCACTTATTTGCAGTTTGGTCCCTCAAAACTCTCCGTATGTTTTTGGAACTTTTGTTCAAAGGGGTCTAATAGACTATCTATTTAAGGCTACCTTCTGAGTCTCTAGGCCTAAAAATTAGGATATTAAAATTCTCCCCTCGTAAAATAAATTTTGTTCTCAAAATTTAATTAGTACCTTAGCCAAATTATCTTGACATTTGGCGAAGTGCTCTTATTATCCATAAAAACTTTACATCTCCCTTGTGCTACTATGCTCTCTTTTTCTAAATCAAGTCAATTATAGTTGAAATCTACTTCCTTCTATTACTTATCTATATGTTATCATCTATTTATCTACTTATGCTTATAGATAACTTATTGGACTTGTGAGTAGTGTGTATGTCACATCCTAATTTTTTCTTATCTCTATAAGACTGATAGAGAAGATGTTTTGAAGTGATTGTGATGATAAACTAAAAGGAAGATAATGATTAGATAAGTTTTAAGCCAAAGAAATTTAGAAGATATAAAATTATAAAGCCAAAGGGGCTAAATTGCAAGTAATGTGAGGTCCAAGGGTATAATGGATATTTTAAAAAAGAAATGGGCTAAAGTGAAAACCCTAAAAGTTCAATAGTGTAAAATGAAAGTAGACACAAGGTCAAGTATAATTATGAAAAGTTGAGGGACTAAAATGTAAATTTTCAAGAGTTGAGGGGGAAAATGGTAATTATGAAAAGTTGAGCTAGAAAAGGCCCAAAATACCCACAAATATTTTTGTTCCAAATTTTACCAATATGTAGAGGGTAGAATTTGGATTAGGCATATCTCGTAGAATTTGGATTTAAGGTCCCGATAAATAGATATTAATTTTTGAAGTCTATAGATTAGTACATTATCTTCCAAATCTCATATCAGTCAAAATTTTGTAGTAAATTCTTATAATTAATATAATAATTTATGAAATTGAAATAGCTAAAAAAGGAGTCATGTAGAATTAATTATAGAATTTACGATGAAAGAGAACACTGATAAATTATTTAGAAGAAATATATATAATTTTTATCAGGACTTCTGGATCTAAAAAAATTTTGAGATTTTGCAAAAAAATCATTTTATATTATTATAAATTTCTAAAGATATCAAAACTATTAAAAGAAGTTTATAGAATTTTTTCAAAAATCATGATAGTTTAAGGTACCTGGTAAGGGAAATACCCTTGGAAGTGTGTCAAACTAATGGTTTGAGCCTAAACCAACCCAAAATGGCATTAAGGAAGAGCACAACATGTCAAAGAATGTATCATGTGGTGAAAAGAATTTTATAGGATATTTTATGAATTTTTAAAGAAATAAATCAAGACAAGTCAAGAAATATTGCAAGGTGACATGTGAGGTATCCTTGGTGGGACCTACACTAGGTGAAAAAAATGCCACTTGAAAACCAAACAAGAAAGGAAGAGTTTTGGCACATGTGGAATTATATTAAAATAATATAAAAATTAAGTTAATGGTGATTAAGGAATTAATCAACCAATAAGAACAAGATTAAGGCTATGTAATAATTAGGAAAAGGAGGGATAATTTAGTCCCAAGAGTGCCAAAATTTGGCTATAAATACCCCCTAAATTCTCTTCAATTTCGTTCTCCCAAGGACCATGGGGAAAGTATGCCAAAATTTCCACTCCAACCTAAAGGAAAAGCAAGAACAAGGTGCCTAAGTGATCAAGCTTGCAAGGGATCAAGGTAAGTTATTGATCCTAACTTATTTACCTTTAATTTAGAAGCTTGAACCTAGGATTTTAAGATATGGAAAATGAGATTTTCCCTTGGTATGATTGCTATCCAAAATATGGAAATTTAAGGGGAAGAAGAAATTGAAGCTAGAACTATGTAATTAGCACTTAAATAAGTTAGTTTTGATGTTTGGTTATGGAATTAAATTGTGATTCTTCAATTTGCCTTTCTTGAGGCCATTTGGCTAGTGCTGTTTGGAGGAGATTGATTCTCAATGGTCTAATGCTTCCAATGAACTTGTATGAAGATTTTATGTAGGATTGGATAAGATTGGAACCTTGGAAACATTGAAATTAAGAAATGGAGGATTTGAAACCTTCTCTATTACTGTTCATGTATACGAACAGTGATTAGAATTTTATGATTTTGATGTTTTCAATAGATTTAAAATTAAAATTTGTGTGGGATCAAGGAGAGAAACAAGTATTGGAAGCATTAGAATCAAAATGGCAATTTTTTGAAATAAAGAGGTCATATTTCGTTTCAGTCTAGAAATGCATGAAGGAGTTGGAATTTTATAATTCTAAGCTCATAAATGAATTTAGAAGGGAAAATTGTGCAGGGTATTATCAAGACATCAATTAATTCAAAGGTCAAACTAATTAACAAAAAAAATAGAGAAAGATAGAGACTTCATGGGTTAAGATTATAAATTGAGTAAATTAAGTTGTAATATATATGCTATTTTGCTATGTTAGGCCTTGATTAATGTGGTAAAGAAGACCACAAAGCAAGGACTATTATGGAAGGAAAAAGTAAGGATAAGCAAGAGGTAAAGAGAAAGGATGAGGAAATAAAGCTATTTCAAGGTAGTAAACTTACCTACTTGTATGCTTATGTTGCTTAGATTTTTTATGTGATGTTTACTTCCTTTGATTATGTAAAGCATGTATGATTAAGTGATACTCTATTTCTTTTTATGCTATGGCCATATGTTATAATTAAGGGACATGGAAGCATGTAAAATATTATTATGCAAGCATGATTGTTATATGCTAACATATTAGCATCAAGCATGTAGTTGCATAATTGTATATTTTCTATTTGCTACTGAGATTTCACCTAAAATCTCACCCCCTCCATGTCAACCCAACACTAGCAGGTTATCAAAGATGGAGGACGATGAAGATGCATGAAGAGAACTTAGTAGATAGATAACATGATTGATATGTATGTATAGATGATAAAATTTGTCACTGTGAACAGTAACATGTAGTGAGGCAGTCACTTTTTGACGTAATAAAAAATAGTAAATGATATAATAAATGTATGAAATTGTACTAGTATTTAGTTAACATGTCAATATTCATTTTGACACTAAGAATGCCATATTTTGATGTCTACAAAGAGAACAAAATTTTTAAAGTTGGGGACCAAAAACATTATTGCATAAAATCTAACCAAATAATCAACGATTTTGATGATTAAACTATACTAATTGGCTAAGCATTGGGTCTAGAAATTATTTTTCTCTTAAAGTTAAATATATAAGCTTTGATTAGTCATTTGAACCATGTCATTTCAAACTTTATATAATTAATTATGATTTTTTTAAATTTGTCATTGAATCTAGATATACCATATGAATAGTAACTATTAAACATGCATAGGATGCATGTCAGATATTACCTTTTAAATATGCATAGGGTGCTATTACCCTTAAACTAATTGGAGTAATTGCCTTTATAGTCATTGCTACTAGCAAATGATTGGCGCCTGAATCACATATCGCATCTACTTAGCGATTGTTATCCCTTAATCCTTTCTTTGGATTACCTCAGCCAACTTTCTAGCCTATTCTCATATCAGGGCAAAACTTTCTTTTGTATCTATAATCTCTTACCTATCGTGTTCTACAAACAATCCCTAGTAAAATGTCCCAACTTGCCACATCTTTAGCAACTTCCTTGACCTGTCAATCAAAGCCTATTCCTATTGTCTCTACCATAGTTCTCATATATGTTTGGCTCTGATTGCATGTCTGCATCTCCTAGATTACTACTCTTTTACTTCTTAACTGCTTATTGTTACCTGTTCTAAAAACTAAATGCCTTTTGGAACATCCTTATCAAAAACACCGAGAGGATTCATCTTTCAGAGTTAGCTTTATCTTTTTTAGGCATTACAAGTTTCTCTCTATAATCTTACTTCCCTTTATCGATTCATTGCACCTCTGTAACTGCTTGGTAAAAATTCGTTCTTGCAGCATAGAATTTAATCTAAGTTAACTTCTCAGTCATTCAACATTCGTTATTCATGTGGATGAACTCGACTAAATATCTATCAAAGGATTCTTCTTACTCTGCTTTAACACTTTAACTTAGCCTCACACTCATCTTTATCTGACTGAGGAGAATACTTTCATAAAAATTGCTCAATAAAATTTCCCAGAGGAGTGGATCCTTTTATGTCTTTATGGAGTAACTTCTGTACCTTTCTACTGTTTCTTTACATCTTTCTCTGACTGACAATTGGCTAACAATGCCTTCTTTTATGTTGGACATTTCATCACTTTGGAGAACACTTCCAAACAGTTTATCACATTCTTTGTTTATTGGACATTTAATGCACTTTTGAATGCAGACAAATTCTGCTTATGGAATTGTATATTCCTAGCGAATCCTAACTAGTTGCTAGTCTTGATCTGTTCCTACCTGGAGTATAACTCCTTGATGACTTCTCTCTTTAATCATAGTAAATATACAATAGTTGTTGCTATGGTTATCATGATAGTAACATCTATTTCTTGTTCTTGGTGAACTTAAGTTGCCAAAATTCTATCTATCACCTGTTGCTATTACTCCTGCCATATGGAGTGCTCTACATTAGGTCTACTAGTCTCTTCATGATGGATTTCTCTATTTTGAGAACATTAGCTCTCCATCTTAGTATTATCTTTCTTAACCTTTTGTTCAGGAAAGACTAACTTAATGAAGTCTTTCACATAGTAGAACAACTCCTAATTATCTTACGAAAGATCTACTACAAAATTCCTTCTTGAGCTAGTATTCGGTGTCCTAGTACCTTGTACATCTTACGTACTTGCACCCCATACTAAACCTCTAGTTGATCAGGCCATGAAGGAGCTATAATTTCAAGATTCTAAGATCATAAATAGACTCAGAAGGTGAAATTGTGTAAGGTAAAGTCATGGCACAAATTAATTCAAAGGATAAAGAAATTAACCACAAATAATAAAAGTTAGGGGTTAGTTAGCTAACCAAGTTCAATGTTTTTAAATCTTGGTTAAAATGAGAATGTCATCCATGTATGAATATGCAATGTTTAGGATTTGATTTGTATGTTTAAGAAGACAACCTCACATCAAGCAAAGGTGACCAGGAAGATGATAAAAGAAAAGTAAAGCACAAAGGTAGTGAACTTACCTAAACTTGTATGTGTTGAATGTGTTATGACTTGATTGATTGATGTTATTAATATGTAATTGTTGATTCTATATGCTATAATTACTTTGTCCAATTGTATTTCATATGTTACATGGAAGCATGCACAATACATTATGTTAACATAATCACAAACAAGCACAAATACTAAGCATTGATCATACATTATTTAGTACCATTTACTACTAAGATTTCCTTAGAAATCTAACCACAAATTATATCTCCAACCAATAGGAACCTCAAGTATAGATAATGATATGGTTTACTTGTATGGTTATGTAATAGACAAGTTTTGAGATGAATGTATGTAAAGTTAGTTGTTAAAATTCTCCACTTGAACAAAATATAGTTTTGAAGTATGACACTTAGTCTATAATTAAAAATAGTTAATTATGAAATAAATGTATGATATTTTAGCAGTAGTTAGTTAACATGCCATACTTTATTTTAACACTAAGAATACCTTATTTTGATATCTATATAAAGATAATGAATTTTTCAAAGTCAAGGATGATAAACTATTTTCTAGAAATTTTGATCAAATGAACAGTAATTTTAACGTCAGAGTTGACTCAGTTGACTAGTCAATTGGTCTAAGAAAATATTTTTCTCTTAAAGTAAATTATGTTAACTTCAAGTGTCCTTTTGAACCACTTCATTTTGATTTTCTATAATTATTTATGACTTTTCAAAATTTGTCGCTAAATATGGAATTACCAAATAAACAGTAATCGTGAATTTGGAAATTTTAGATTTTGATATTGAACTTCAATAGACGTGTAAGTGGTTCTAAATTCTACTGAATAGTCCTTAAGGTGTATGAAATTAAGGAGTTATATTTTTTCTATCTGAACAAAGTTTTTAGCATCAGATAGGATAGTTTCTAGACCCTAATCATAAATAATTAATATTTTGTTTAGGATAGGGATATAGTTAGAAGGTTAATCATGATGTATGGCATGTGGTATGTGATGTTTTGTATGTGCTCATATATTGCTCTATTGAATGAATATGTGTGTGCTTAAGAATTGTTATGCATATCTATGATTATGTTTCACAATTATAAAAAAGAAAGAAAGTAGAAGATGTGGTTAATACAAGAAGGACATTTAAACCATAAGTGGTAGAGCCTCGGGATGAGGGAACCAATAATTAGATGGACCCTATGCAACTTGTTTTAGATATGTTAGAATAGTAGCAACATGTAATAGATGAAATGCGGGCAACCCAAGCTTGCCAAGATCAAGAACAATATTATACTATAACTAAAATGGTTGCTATTGTAGTTGCTAGCTTACAACAATTTGAGGAGGTAGTACCAGAAAATGATGTAGAACCTACGCCTCAGTTAAATCATAGGCATATAGGAATGAATAGACATTAGGGGTCTATAGGAAATAACAATAACTAGGAAAGTCTTCAATCATGGATAGAACAATTTCATAAGTTTAATATGCCTACATTTGAAGGGATGTTTGACACTCAAGTAGTGGAGACTAGGTCAACTAGTTAGCAAAAAGCTTTAAAATTTTAGAATGCCCCACTTAAAGTAAGGAGCAGATGGTAGTTTACAAGCTAGAGAAGGATACATATAGGTGATGGTGGAACACTTAAGTAATTATGCAATTAAGGAATATTCCACTTACATGGGAAATATTTATTGGGAAGTTCAACGAGAAATATTTTCCATAGTCAATAAGAGATGAACATGAAGTAGAGATTTTAATGTTCAAGCAGCATATGCAAGAACCCTTTGATGAATATCTTGCTAAGTTCATTGTCTTTCACGATATTCCACTTACCTGAATTGTGTGAACAATGAGAGGATAACCTCTGAGAAGTTAGCCCATGGATTAAATACTACGTTGGGCTTACAAGGCTAAGGCTCATAAACCCATTCTTTCATTCAAAAATAGGGCTCCTAGATAGATAAGAAGGTTTAAGAAGCAATAAAGGTATGCAGGATCACAGAAAAAAAATGTGCAATACCTAGAGAGGGGTGAGCCTAATACAGTCATACTATTAAGAATGGTGCCACCAAAATCCTTAAGGGGGAATAGTAAAAGGAGAAATAGACCAACATACGGGTCAAAGGTTACAAAAAAGCAAGGAGTTAGGCTAGGCCAAGAGAAGTTAATAGGCAACCAAGGCCTAATATATATGGGAACTGTGGCCAAGACCATGGTATGAGGCCTTGTCTAGTAGGTCAAGGGTTATGTTGTAGGTGTGGAAAGTCCATACATTATTCTAAGAATGTCCACATAACACAACAGGCAAAAGGTACCAGACTTAGGGAAAAGTGTATGCCCTGACTAGCAATGAGATGAGAAAGTCGCCTACACCAAATCAAGGTATGAGTTTATTTGTGTTCTATTTCCACTAGCTAATGAGTAGATAAATCCTATAAGTGATTGGATTGTATTGTCTAGTATGCACACTATTGAGCTACCCTAGACCTAGTATGCTACCTTTGTATAAGAGTGAATATGGTTATAAATCTAAAGAGTAGGAAGTAGAGAAAACATAGATAAAGTAGTTAGTATTAGTAAAACCCTTAGGCATTAGAGTTTATATTAAGATTAAAGTTAGTAGAAAAGATTAAAAGTAAAACCTGAGATAGTATAGTAAGAGGAAGATACCCAGAAAGACATATAGTCTTAGTGAGTGGGACAGTCAGTTGCAACATGGTGTTTTGGGTTACTCAGGTATTTCTACAGGCTTGTTGATAACCGTCACTTTAGTTATCAAACAAGTAACTAAGATAACCAATAGTAAAGTGGAGGTAACCTAGATTGATTTAGAAGGAGCCTAAATAGATGCTAAAGTTCCTAACTAACTTAATGAGCCAAAATTTTGAATGTAAATTCTATACTACTATTTATAATTTTAGGCATTAATTATGATAATATGAATCAATGACAAGTGTGTTCCCTTGGAGATTACCTTACCTTCATTATTCACAGAGTATGAGGAGTTAATTAGTTGAATTAGAATATGTTAGCTAATATCATACTAGCTAAATGTCAATCAAAGCTACAACTCACAGTCATTGAATAGATAAATATGAATCATTCAACTCAAGAAGTAGAAGAAGATGAATTAAACAGATATAACTATAATCTGTTATAGAATTTCTCTAATTAACCACAGCCATGTCCAACTAGTTCAAGGATGAGAGTCAGTCAAATCTCAATTAAACATAATCAGGACCAACTTGGTTCCCTAATTTTCATCATCTACTAACTCTAATTGAATCAATAAAACCAGAATTAACTACATCAACTCGATACAATTAGATCTTGAGCTAAAGACAAAATTGAACTCCCTATTTCAAATTAAGGATTATTGTTCAACATCATCTCCAAGAGAGCATAATGGATCTAGTCTTCTATTGGTATCAAGACTTCAACAGCAGCAATAAACAAATAAGCAACAATCATGGTTAATGTAAAAGGAGAAGATGAAGATGAAGATGGACACATAACTTTCCTTTAGTTCTATTGTTTAAAACAATGGAAAGTTACAGATGAAAGAGAGAGAATGGAGATGGAGAGAGAATGGTGTGTGTGAGAGAGTGAAGTATGGAAACAATAGGAGAAGGTGAGAGATGGCATGGAATAAATGAGCTGTGAACAATATGATGTTTGTGTGAGAGTGTTATGTCTTATATATATGTTAGAATGTGGAATGAGTTGATGATATATAGTGTGTGTAGTATAATGGGTCCATAAGTGAGTCTTTTATGATCCGTGTGGGAGCAATATGGAATACATGAATCAAGTCTAATGCCTCCCTCCAGCATGTGACTTTCAACACAAAATGGAATTCTATTTCTCCCCCTAGCTGTCATAATTTGCATGAATCTTTGATGTTCCCTTTTCTCCTTCCAGTTGTCACTATTTTTCACCTCATTTGTTGGTTGGTTACAGCATTAGCATGTGATTGAAATTTAAAAGAAATACATTATTTATCCAATTAATCACTAAAATCACATCAATTAATTCACAATTGTTCCAATTTTATTTTATTAATTAATTGCTCATCATATTGGTAAATAGGGACAAAATCAATAATAAAACTCTCTTTAAACATACTAAAATTAATATAAAAATAAGAATTTATCAATTCCCCCACACATAGCTTTTGCACTTCAAGTAAAATTATGGATTAAAATTAAAATTCAAACACACATGTTCAGCAAAATTGTCAAAATAGATTCAGCATGAGCACTTGCAACCATCAACCTTTCCCTTCAAATGGTAGCAATCCATATTAATCTAATATCAATCTAATAATCTATCTCATGCAATTAAATCATAGTAAGCAGCTAGGCTGAGATTTTCCTCACTAGATATTGGGTTTCACTCACTCTCTTATCAAGGTAATTTTCACTCAACCATCTAGCTTAGGCTTCCCATAGGCTTGTAACCATCCTACATCTCCACCACTAAATGCCACAAGGGTTGTAAATTAAAGGGTCTTTATTAGATTGTAATGTTGGAAAGGCTAAATGATAGAATAGAAATAAGTGTCAATGATTAATGAAATACTGCTCATGATCTTACTTCTTCAAGCTACTTCAATACTTAATTACAATTTCAATTGTGCAACTGCAAAAAGTATCAAGCCACCAACTAAGTTCCTTTCATACAAGTTGAATATCACATCTTGTCATCTGGTTTATCTCTTCTTTCTCTCTACTTTCTTCTTTTTTTCTCTTTACTTTTTCTGTGTTTTTTTCCTTTCAACTATTGAACCAGATAACAAATATATTGAAGCTTAGATATTCAACAAGTGGTGTAACTTAATAGTTATTTCACAATTAAAGACGTACTGTAGTAACAAATATCTTGTACATCATTCCTTAATCAAGGATAGAATTTTAAAAGAAAGTGAAGGTCTCAAAGGGTTTAAGCAAAGGATTTAATATTTATGTGGCTATTATTTAGTCAAAAGGGTTTTGAAAGAAATGCCCTTATCATATTCATAATTCCAAGAAGCTAATGTGGTTTTGAATCATGGATTGAGACAAGTTCTACAAAGTTACCAAACTAGATGGTGTAACACAATATGAAGGAGTATATGTGAGAGGCTCAAAATCCTTCTATTTGGCTTATTCACCCTAATCAACTCACCATAAGTAAATTGCATGAATATTGAACTAAATACATTAGACTAATCATTCATGATACACAATTTTTTTAGTAGTTAATCAATGAAACAAACAACTCACACTTCGTCAAGTTTGCCAATATTCAAAAGTATATGTTCAAAGTTCAATTTAAATCAATGATAGTAATTTCCAAAAGACCAGCAACAATCAGAATGTCTGTAGTCACAACAAAAAGGACATTAGGTTGCGACTATTTACATAGAGAAAAAATCTTTAGAAAAGAAGGAATATTGGTCACAAAAGAAATGGACACTGGTCGTGACTCATAATCACAGAGAGTAAAATTGTTAAACACACATGCTCTGGTCGCCACCCAAATGTCAATCCAATCATGACCAAAATTCACAAAGAGTTACAATCATGACAAAGATAAGCACAGATCACTACTACACATCACACATAGGTAAATTTTAGAAAATATGAACTCCTATTTGTAACAATAATATATAATGGTCATGACTACATTAGTCACAACAAGAACAACATAAGGTCAAGACCAAAAGACACAGAATCACAGTAATTATCTAATTTTTATTCACCCATTTCTTTCACTAAAGTTCATCCTTCCCTACACTAAATTTCTACCTTGTCCTCAATGTGAAGAACTAATGAAACACATGCAAAGGCAGAAGTAATAAGGACAAAACTAAACCAGAATCTAAGATGAATTCATGAGTTTCTATCTACCCCTACTAACTTGGTCACCTCCCCCATACTTAATCAACAAATAACAACTCAAGTATATAAGAAAAACTGTGTAAAACAGGCTATTATAAGTGGGGGAACAAGGAAAAAACAACATGAAATGTTATACTATTTGCTTCATCTAATAACTCAATTACTCCATAGTCATGGATCTTCGTCACCACATATGGGCCATTCCATCTTGCATCAAGTTTTCTAGGTTTGAAAACATATATAGCCTTAAATCTTAAAACTTAATCTCCAACCAAAAATTCCTTATGTAGAATCTATTTATCATTAAGAAGCTTGGCTTTCTCCTTATAAATCCTAGAATTCTCATAAGTATCTAGTCTTGTTTCTTCTAGTTCTCAAATTTGCAACATTTTTCTTCTCTAGCAGAGTCAAAATCCATATTGCAAGCTTTACTACCCAAAATGCTTTGTGCCAAACTTCTACTAGTAGATTACAAGTTTTACCATAGACTATTTGTGTGAGGACATCTCAAGTAGGGTCTTATAAGCTATGTTGTATGCCCACAAAGTTTCATCTAACTTTGCACTCCAATCTTTCCTTGAGGGTCTTACTATCCTCTCGAGAATCCTCTTGATAGCTTTATTAGAATTTTTATCTTGACCATTTGTTTGGGGAGGATAAGCTGTTGAAACCTTGTGTTTGATCCCCAACTTGGCAAATAACCCACCTAAAAACTTATTACATAAAGCCTTGATTAGTCACTATAGCTTTTAGCACATCAAACCTTGAGAAGATGTTTGATTAAGAAATTTGGAAACTGTCACTACATCACCCTTTCTTATTGGTATAGACACCACCCATCTTGAGAAATAATGCATAGCTAGCATAATATATGTATAGCCAAAAGATGGTAGAAATTGTCTCATGAAGTCAATGCCCCATACTTCAAACACCTCACAAAATAGCATAGGATGTTGAGGCATTTCATGCCTTTTAGTTAGTCCACAAAAATAGTGGCACCTATCACAAGCTTTGCAGAATTCGTAGCAGTCTTTGAATAGTTGTGTCCAATAAAAACTAGTATCTAGGATCTTCCTTGAAGTCTTCTTTGTACTGAAATGTCCTCCACAAATAGAAGAATGACATGCTCTAAGAATGTTGTCATCTTCTTCACTTGGCACACATATTCTTATAACTTTATCACTACATATCTTCCATAGAATAGGGGGTTCCCAAATATAAAATTTTGCCTCATGCTTGATCTTTTGGCCTTAGAAATGAGATAAAGAGGGTGAAATTAGACCAGTAACAATATAGTTCACTATATGGAAATACCAAGGTGTAATTACACAAATCTAAAAAATAGAACATTCTCTAAATATATCACAAGTCATGCCAGAATCTAATACTCCCCTTATATTTTCAGGTAACCTACTTAAATGATCAACTATCACATTTTCTACTCCAATTTTATCCCTTATCTCCATATCAAATTCTTGGATTAACAGCATCTATATCTAGAGTAAAGGCTTGGACTGTGGCTTTTTAAATAAGAACATTATAGTAGCATGGTCAATATATATAATTACTTTAGAACTCAACAGATAAGATCTGAATGTGTCAAGTGCAAATATAATGGCAAAGAGTTCTTTTTCTGTGGTAGTGTAGTTATTTTGAGCAGTATCTAATGTTTTAAATGCATATGAAATGACTTTAGACAGCTTACCATCTTTATGTCCTAACATTGCACCTACATCTTCATTTGATGCATCGCATAAAAGCTCAAAATATAATTGCCAATTAGGTGTAATAAGTATAGGTGGTGTGATAAATATAGCTTTAATATTGTCAAATGCTCTCTTGCAAGTATCATCAAAATAGAACTCGGTATCTTCTATAGAATCCAGCATGTCCTAGGAATGATCTTAGTTCCTTTAAAGATTTGGGATAAGGAAGAGAAAAAATAACCTTAATCTTAACTTTATCTACCTCAATCCTATTCTTAGATATTAAATACCCTATAACTATGCATTTATCTATTATAAAATGACATTTCTCAAAATTTAGCACAAGCTTTTTCTCAATTCATCTTCAAAGACTTTCTCTAAACTTTCTAAAATTCATCAAAATCCTTACCATACACTATAAAATCATCCATGAATACCTCTATGTTGCTTTCAAAGAATTCACTGAATATGGAAGTCATAGCTCGTTGAAATGTCTAGTTGCACAAGCTAAATGGCATCCTCCTATAAGTATAGGTGCCAAATAGACATGTGAATGTGGTCTTTTCTTGATATTTCAGTGCAATTGGACCCTAAAAATCCATAAAAAAAATAGTAATTAGCCTTTCCAGCAAGTCTTTCTAACATTTGACCAATAAATAGTAAAGGGAAATAGTCCTTCCTATTTACATCATTCAATTTCCTGTAATCAATACACGCTCTTCATGAATTCTGCACTCTAGTAAGGATTAGTTCATTCTTTTCATTCCTTACCATAGATATATAACATTTTTTGGACACCACATGGACTGGACTTACCCATGCAATGTTTGAAATTGGGTAAATAATGCCAGTATTCAACAGTTTAGTTACCTCTTTCTTGACCACATAAGATATCAAGGGGTTTAGCCTTCTTTATTGCTATTTAATAGGTTTGGCTCTATCATTTAACAAAATTTTATGTGTCCATATAGATTCATCTATACCAGGTATATCAGCTAAAGTCAGACCTATTTCTCTCTTATGTGTTTTTAAAACTTAAATTATCCTCTCTTCCTCATAAATAGAAAGTGAATTAACAATTATAACATCTAATATATATTTTTTCAGCCAAAAACACATATTTAAGGTTACTAAGAAGTGGTTTGAGTTCTAACTCAAGTGGCTGGACAATTAATGGAACCAATTTCTTAGTTTCCAAAGCTGCAACTGGCTTCAATAATTCTGTCCCCATAGATTCTGCAATATCCAATTCTATCCCTACAATAAGATTCTTAATAGCTATGTTCTCACTTGCAATTTTATCATGCTACTTTTCTCCAAAGCCTTCATTTAAAAGGCTAGTAACAGAAAA
This sequence comes from Leucaena leucocephala, assembly GCA_037074615.1. NCBI lineage: Eukaryota > Viridiplantae > Streptophyta > Magnoliopsida > Fabales > Fabaceae > Leucaena > Leucaena leucocephala. Next base: position 18,882,383 of record CM073533.1, read on the forward strand.
AGAAAAAAAATGTAGGGTGGAAAGTAAGCTATCAATTGAAATATAGTTAATACTTAACATATCACTACTATCTAAAGAAAATTTAGAATAAGAAGAAATTTCATATTCAAACTAATCACATTAATCCTTATCATAATTTTGCAGCAACAAGTCATGTTCCTCTTTAGCTTCTTCAATGTATGCATCAATTGCACTTAAGCCTGATAGTGTGTAATCTTCAAATGGATGTCTCATTGCTTCATAGACATTAAAAGTAATTACATTATCACCCACTTCCATTGTAATACTCCAATTTTTCATACTTATGATAGTGTTAGCTATTTTAAGGAATGGCCTCCCTAAAATAACAAGACCCTCTGAGGTTGACTCATATGACATATCCAAGACATAAAAATATGTAGGTGTAATCAAGTCTTTAACCTTCACTGATATGTCTTCTAATAATCCCTCAGGTTTCCTAGTAGTTTGATCAGCAAGTTGGACTATCATGGAGGTTTCCTTAAGTGAGCCTATGCCTATGCTTAATGATGTATAAATGGAAGTTGGCATTACATTAATGGTTGTACCAAGATGTAACAAAGCACTAGCACACTGAAACTTACCAATGGCAATTGAGACTGTAAATGAACCTGGATTATCACATTTTATAGGAAGCTATAGCTTATGTAAAGCTGACACACTAGATCTTACCGAACCCTTTCATTTGGTTTGCATATTCTTTTATTAGTACAGAGTTCTTTCATGAATTTCCCCTACTTATGTATAGTTCTAATTTTCCTAATAGTTTCAGATTATCTTGTTCTTGTTTTTCCTTTAAAACCTTTTTTGGACGCACGTATGCATTAGGAAAAGGTAGGTGTTTCTTACTTACCTCTATATCCTTTTGTTTTGCATCTTCATGCTCCTTTTGATCCTAGTTTTTGTCTGATTTCTAACTTGCATTGCTAGAACTAGCAACTACTTCATGTATAATAGATGGTTGAGTAGCATCATTCAATATATTTTGCTCATTTTTCTGCTATAACATACCCTTTTATTTATTGCTTTCTGATTCTGGAATAAATGAAGGGTTTTCTTCAATCAACTCTTGAGTTCTAGATCTATTATGATACTCATTTTCTCTATTATCTTTCTTATCATAATCAATATTTACTTTCCCCACTATTTTACCACTTCTCAAACTCATAACATTCATAGATTTGGGGTTAACAACTAAGTTAAAGGTAAATTTCCACCAGTTCTGGCCTGAACATTACTTTCAGAATTGGCTAATTGTGATACATAGCCATTAATGTTTACAACTTTTGTTTCCCATTGTTCTATTTTACTCTCTAAGGCAGCAAACTTAGAATTTGTCATTACTAGGTTGCTCTTCAATGTAGATCTCAAGTCCCTGAAATTAAAGCTGAAGTTTGTGTTTATCAAATTGATGTTTGAGTTCATCACGTTAATGCTCTTGATTATCTCAAATATTCTATCATCTTTTGTAGTAGTAGGTACTTCCATAGCTTTAGAAGATTCAGCCACTTGCTTATCATTGTTAAATCTGTTTGGCCTAAAATTTCTATCTTCACCTCTATCCCTCTATCTAAAATTGGGATAATCTCTCTATCCTTCATTATATAGGTTAGAGTATGGATTCCTTTGTGGATACTGGTTTTCTTTACCTTGATAGATGGTTGATACATCTTCATAGTGTGTAGGATAATTGACATTGGTATGCATTGGAGAAGAATAAAGTTGACAACTAAGATCAACTAGAGTTTGAGAGTATGGGCTCTAAACATGTATATTGCTCAATTGAGTAGCTAAATTGTTGATCTGAGCATTTATAGCAGCAACTTGAGAAGATAACCTATTATAATCTTAAGAAGACCTTGCAGAAACCTCACAGACTTGCCTAGCATCATAACCCCCATATTGTTGGTCATTATTGACTATATTCTCAATCAAATTCCATGCTTCATCATGAACTAAATCATCAATAAAACCCTCAGCAGCTGTATCCAAATTATTTTTGCATGCAATGGGTAATCTTAATGAAAATCCTGCGCCAAATACTCCCTTGGAATATGGTAGTATGGACATCTAGCTAGCAACTCTTGAAACCTTCCCCAAAACTCATAAAAAGACTCTTGAGCAAACTGTTTTGCAGTAAAAATCTCCTTCCTCAATGTAGCAGTCTTGGAAGTAGGGAAGTATCTCTCTAAGAAAGCATTCCTCAAGTTATTCCAGGAGTCCAAGGCATGAGGTGTATGATGTGGCAGCATATAAAACCATTCATTTGCCTTTCCTTCAAGTGTAAAATGGAATACTTATCTATACACAACATCCATGTCAGCACCTATAGGTTTCATGAATGACCAAACCCACTTCATAGTCTTCAAGTGTTTAAAAGGATCCTCACTTGCCAATCTATACAACTTTTTTAAGTTACTTAACAAAGGACCATTCAACTCAATAGTAACATATAAAGTAGGACAAGTACGAAAATGATCAAAGTTTGCATTAAAAGAAGTAAGTTCTCTTATGCTCCTATGTCCCCTTCAATTATTCATATTATTCTCTTCATGTTGCTTATTTTGATTATTCTGATTATGAGTATGAGTTTCACCCAAGTTTGCTTTATAAGAAATGAATTATCTTATGCTCCTACATACCCTTCTATTATTCATGTTATTCTCTTCATGTTATTCATTTTGATTATTCTGATTATGAGTATGAGCTTTGCCCTCATTAACATGCTCTATGAAAAAATGATTATCTAAGATATCACCAAATGTAAAATCAGTCTCAGCTACAATCTCACCAGAAGAACTAAGCTCAACACATATGCAACACTAGCCTGATTTAAGATTTTAGTTTTCTTAATTGGCCTAAGTGTTCTATGATGTCTTTGTCCAAAAGAAATAATTTAGAGCTTCTGGTCATGCAAATCACACTCAACAATTATGCAGGAGATTAAGTATATCATAGATACAACAATTTCAGAAATTGAGATCAAGTAATTGTAGTTCAAAAGTCTCAGGTCATGACGAAATAGGACTTTAGTCATAACTAACAATCATATAGAGTAGAGATCTCAACAAAAATGACCTTCAAGTGTGACTATTAGTCATAGAGAGCAAAATTTTTTAATCAAGATTTTTGGTTCCGACCAGACGTCACTTTGGTTGCAACTAAAAATGACAAAGAGCAAACGCTTGAAATTAGGAGTTTCTAGTTGTGACCAAATGTCACTCCAGTCATGAATACAGAGAAGAAAATTTGATGGGTAAAGATTTTTGGTTACGACCAAAAATTACTCTAGTCATGACTAAAATTCATAGAGACTCTCATAAATCAATTTTTACTCTATAGTTGTGACTAAACAGGTAATTGGTCATGACTCAAAAAGACAAAACACTAAATTAACATAAAAACTAAAACACATATTACTTTTATGTTTTTAAGGCCCAAATTGCTTAGGAAACCTTAACACGTAAGGCTCCCTAGGACGGCGCTATTTTTATAATCACCATTGTAATTATCAAACAAGTAACTAAGCTAATAATAGTAAAGTGGAGCTAACCTAATTCAATTCACAAGGAGCCTAAATAGATGCTAAAGTTCCTAACTAATCCAATGAGCCACAAATTAACAAATTAAATAGATGAATTGTGATATGAGATATTGAATAACTTCTGAATGTAAATTATATGCTACTGTTTATGATTTTAGGTGTTAAAGATGATGATATGAATCAATGACAAGTGTGTTCCCTTGGAGATTACCTTACCTTCATTACCTATAGAGTATGAGGAGTTAGTTGAATTAGAATGTGTTAGCTAACAACTCGCGAGCTAAATCTCAATCAAAGATACAACTCGTAGACATTAAATAGAGAAATATGAATCATTCAACTCAAGAGATAAAAGAAGGTGAATTAAATAGATACAACTTACTCTGCTATATAATTGCTCTAATTAACTATATTCATGTCTAACTTGTTCAAGGATGAGAATCAATCACAACTCAATTTAACATAAACAGGAAATCCAACTCGGTTCCCTAATGTTCATATCTACTAAGTCTAATTGAATAAAAAAACTAGAATAAACTGTATCAACTCGATACAATTAGATTTAGAATTAAAGACACAATTAAACTCCCTATTTCATATCAAGGATTCTAATCCAATATCATCTCCAAGAGAGCACAATGGATCTAGCCTTCTATTTCTGTCAAGACCTCAACACCAATAGTAAATAGATTAGCACCATTTATGGTGAATGTAAAAGGAGAAGGTGAAGATGGATATAGAACATTCCTCTAGTTTTATGGCTTATAACAGAGGAAAGTTGTAGATGAAATAGAGAGAATAGAGATGGAGAGAGAATGGTTATGGAAACAATAAGAGGTGAGAGATGGAGTGAAATAAATGAGCTATGATCAATGTGATGTCTGTGTGAGAGCATGATGTCTGATGTATGAATGTTGGAATGTGAAATCTTGTTTCTCCCTCCAACTGTTAGAATGTGCATCAATCTCTACTGTCCCCTTTCTCCTTCCAGCTGTCACTATTTTCCACCTTATCTGTTGGTTGATTACAACATTATCCTATGATGGAAATTTAAAAGAAACTAATTATTTATCCAATTAATCACTAAAGTCACATCAATTAATTCCTAACTGTTCCAATTTTATTTTATTAATTAATTGCTCATCATATTGTTAAATGGGGACAAAATCAATAATAAAACTCTCTTTAAATGCACTAAAATCAATATAAAAATAAGAGTTTATTATAGGGTTAGGACAAAAGTTCATAGAGAACGTGAGTGGTGACTAGCAAATACTCAGGTCATAACTAGGATACACAGGAACCTGATGATGAGAACAAATGTGCCAGCTTTGTTGAAGTTCATTAACTAGAGGATTGGTACAAGTGCCGACCAAGCCAGACAGTACGAGGTACATTGATAACTGTCATTTTAATTATTAAACAAAACTAAGCTAATCAATAGTAAGTGGAGGCTAATCTAGGTCGATTCACAAGGAGCCTAAATGGATGTAGAAGTTTCTAATTAATCTAATAAGCCACAAATTAACAAGTTAAAGAGATGGTGTTTGATGAGTTTCAATATAAGTACTGAAAGCAAATCCTATGCTATTGTTTAAGCTTTTAAGTGTTTATGATGATAAGATGAATGAATGACAAGTGTGTTCCCTTAGAGATTACCTTACTTTCATTATCCACAGAATATGAGGATTAAATCAATTGACTTAGAATATGTTAGCTAACAACTCACTAGCTAAATCTCAATCAAAGCTACAACTCGCAGACATTAAAAGAGATTAAGAATCATTCAACTCAGAGATATTAGAATATGAATTAAACATAATCACTTCAATTAATCAAAACCATGTTCAACTCGATCAAAGATACAAATCAATCAAAGGATAGTTATGCATAAATAAGAAATCCAACACGGTTCCCTACTTCTTTGTCCTCAACTACTCTAATTGTATCATTAATTACATAATTAACTATATCAATTCGATACAATTAACTCTAAATTAAAGACACAATGAACTCCCTGTTCAATTCAAGGATTCTATTTCAGCATCATCTCCAAGAGAGCACAGTAGCTTAGCCTTGTATTCCCATTTGAACTTTAATAGCAACATAAAACATAGCAACAATCATGGTGAAAATGATAGAAAAAGATGAAGATGAACTGTAGAACTTTCCTCTAGTTCTATTGACTAGAACAGATGAAAGTGTAGAATAGAAAATGGAGAAGGAAATTGAAATAAAAGGAAAATGGCATAAGCAAACCTCCCTCATATGGAATGGTGTGGATGTATATATAGGTGTAGAAGGATGTGAAAGGTAGCTGAAATAGTGTGAATGATGTGTGGAGTGTATGAGCTCCTACTGGAATATGTGATTCTATTGTGTGTGCATAAACAATGCTAGATGTGTGTGTGAACAATGCCAGATATGCGTGAACAATACTTCTCTATGTGCCAGCATATGCATGATCTCCCTACAATATGTTCCTTAATTCCTAGATCTAGCCCATGTGCTATCACATGTCATCAACTCCTTTAGTCCAGTTGTCCTTAATGCATTGGTCTGTGATAGAAATTAGAATAAACAGATTATTTGTTCACTTTAAGCACTAAATTTATATCAATTAATTCTTAATTGTTCTGAATATTATTTTATTTAATAATTGCTCAATATATTGATAAATGAGGATAAAATCAATAATAAACTCACTTTAAACACATTATAAATCACTACAAATATGAGTTTATCAACTCCCCTACAGTTAGCTTTTGTTCTCTGAGCAAAATTATGGATCGAAATTGAAATTCAAACACACATGTTCAGCATATTTGGCAAGAGATTTAGCATAAGCACTTGTAGTCATCAACCTTTTTCTTTCAATTGGCAGTAGTCCAAACTAATCTCATATCAATCAAATAATCTAAATCATGCAATAATATCATAGTAAGCAACTAGGTTGAGATTTCCTCACAAGGTGTAGTGTTTCACTCATTCTCTTATCAAGGTAATTTCACTCAACCATCTAGCTTAGTCTTCCCATAAACTTGTAACCATCCTACATCTCAATCACTAACTGCTACAAGGGTTGTGAATCAAAGGGTTTTTAGTAGGTTGTAATGTTAGAAAGGCCAAGTGATGAAATGGAAATACATGTCAATGATTAATGAATTACTGCACATGATCTTAATTTTTCAAGGTAATTCAACATTTGATCATCATCTCAATTGTGCAACTGCAAAAAGTATCACAATTCACCAAATATTTTCCTTTCATGCAAGTTGAATATCACATCTTTTTTTATATGGTTTATCTCTTCTTTCTTTCTTTCTTTTCTCTTTTATGTACTTTTCTTTTTGCATTTCTCTATTTTTTTTCACTATTGAATAGATAGTACATATATTAAATTTTTGATATCCAACAAGTGGTGCAATTTATCAGTTATTGCATAGTTAAGACTAACTACAGCGCAAAAATCCTATACAACATTCATTAACCAAGGATGAAATTTTAAAAGAAAGTGAAGGTCTCAAAGGGGTTAAGTAAAGGATTTATTTATTTTATGTGGCTATTGTTTGGGCAAAAGGGTTTTGAAAGAAATGCCCTTATCATATTCACAATTCCAAGAAGCTTTTGTGGTTTTGAATCAAGGATTGAGACAAGTTCTTCAAAGTTACTAAACTAGATAGTGTCACCAAATGTAATGAGTATCTGTTAGAGCCTCAAGGATCCTTCTATCTAGCTTACTCACCCTAATCAACTCATAATGACAAGATTGCATGAATATTAAACTCAATATATGAGATCAATCATTCATGCTGTACAATTTCCAGTAGTAAATCAATGAAACAAGCAAATCATACTTCATCAATCTTGCCAATGTTAAAAAATATGTGTTCAACATTCAATTTTAAATCCATGATAGTAAGTTCCATTAGACCAAGCAACAATCATATTAAACAAGAGATTTTTTCTGCTGAAGTTCACATCTAGTCCATACAAAAGGGTCTTCAGGTCATGACTGTTTTACATAGACAAGAAATTTTTAGACAACATGGAATACTGGTCGTGATTAATATGTACACTGGTCGCGATTAACATGTATATTGGTTGCGACTCATTATCACAGAGAGTAATCCTGACAAACACACAAGCACAGGTAGCAACCAAGTGTCCATTCAGTCACGACCAAAATTCACAAAGAGTTACAGTTCTGACAAAGATAAACACAAATCATGACTAAAATATCACAGACAGGTAATCATCAGAAAGTAAGAATTACTGGTCACGATGAACATGTTCATTGGTCGTGACTAATTTTCATAGAGAATAAACTTGACATTTTTGTGTATATTAGTCATGATAGTTACATCTCAAGGTCTTGACCAGAATACAGAATCGTAGCAATTATATGATTTTACTTACCAATTTCACAAACTACTCCCCCACACTTAATTTTTACATTGTCCTCAATATGAAGTAGAGAAACACATGCAAAGGCTGAAGTAATGAATAGGACAAAGCTGAATTAGAATCCAAGATGAACTTATTAATTTTTATCTACCCCTACTGACTTGGTCTCCTCCCCTACACTTAATCAACAGTTTACAACTCAAGTATATAAGTAAAACAATATAAACCAGACTATTGTGAGTGGGGAAACAAGGAAGGAGACAACCTGAGTATCATGGGGGCTTGAAGTTCTCCTTGTACAGCTTGAATACTTGGCCATTAACCTGGGATGCTGTACCATCTACTTCATCTTGTCTTATCGGTATAGCCTTTATCCATCTTAAAATATAATCCACAGCTTGCATAATATATGCATATCCAAAAGATAGTCAGAATGGTCTTAATGATATGACTGCTGCATTATTCACTTTTGTCCTTGCCAGGTAATTGTGTTGATGTTGACCATATCCTTCAATTGTTGTAGTCCAAAAATGTCTAAAAATTCTAATTTGAAGCTCTCATGAACATCGTTATAATACAGTATATAATTATTGAATTGAAAACTCCCTTGTTCAAAGGTTCCAATTCCTTCTCTCTTAAAGTATGCTACATAATCCTTATCCTGCAACTTTGTTAACTCTGCTACAAACCTTCCTGGATATTGTTCATTACTTGAAATAATGAGGTTGTTCTAATAGAAAAATATTAGATAAAGATGAACAAAAATCACCCATAGTGGTAAGCCAGCCATTAACTTTAGATTTAATGCATAACACATCACTATTGGATGAAGAAAAAGCAGAGAAATTAGTGGAGGGGTTAGAAATGGAAGATTCTTCAACTTTATCATTATTTTCAAGCTCATGAATATTATCACCCTTATTTTCAAGTGATGCACCCATCGTGTTAAGTCCTAGGAGAGAATGATCTTGATATGGGTGTCTATACATGTTCAACTGAATTATCTGCCCACCAAATTCTATTTTAATAATTCCATCTTTAATGCAAATCATGGTGTTAGTTGTCTTCAAGAATGGCCTTCATATAATAAGAATACTATCACCGAGAGATTTATTTGACATATCCAAAACATAAAAGTACACAAAAAACGTTCCTTAACTTGAACTAAAATGTCTTCTAAAATTCCCTTAGTATTAATAATTCTCTTATCAGCCAATTGAGCTAACACACTAGTTAGTTTGATCAAATTTACTCCTAATACATGATAAAAGGAACTTGGAATAACATTGATAGTAGCACCTAAATCGAGCAATGATTTAGGAGTAGTTATCTTGCCAATTGTACAAGGAATAGAAATTGCACCTGGATCTTTACACTTCTCTAGAAGTTGAGAGTTGAAGAGTGCAGAAGCTTTAGGTCCAACTTGCACCAATTCATTAGGATCATGTCTTTCCTTGTATGTGCTATTTTCCTTCAAACATTTTGCATAATTTGACACTCTTTGAATTCTCTCCAGCACAAGCACATTCACTTTAATCTTTTTGAAACAATTAAGCACTTGCTTGTTCTGCTCTTCTAAGGACTTTCTCTTACTACTCATGAATTCCCTTGGATAGGTAGTTCCTTCATATGCATCTTTTCCTCAACTACACCAGAGGTTGTTTATTGCTACTTGAGTTCTAAATTTACTGCTGGTAGTGTTTATTCAGTTATATCCATTCTAAGATTCCTTAAATCAAAATCCATAGCTTCAGATACTACAGTTTCCTTGATGTTAAGTTATCCACAACCTTCTGAATTTGGGGCAGAAATAATTTGACTTTTTGTAACCTTTTCCTTCCCCAGTGGTTGTGCTTTTTCAGACTTCTCAATGCTCCCGTTGGAATTAGTATCTACCTCACATTCCTCTTCATTGTTAACATGTCTAGCTTGTTCCCCAACTTGTTCTTCAACTGTCAAACTTATAACATTCACAGATTTGGGGTTAACAACTATGTTCCAAGGTATATCTCCATTGATTCTTGCCTAAACATCATTAATGGAATTGGCTAGCTGTGATACATAGCCATTCATATTTGCAGCTTTTGTTTCCCACTGTTCCATCTTGTTATCCAAGGTAGCAAATCTGGACTCTGCATTGCTTGATTGTTTTTCACAATATATCTCAAATCCTTGAAGTTAAAGCAGAAGTTTGTGTTGATGGAGTTTATATTTGAATTCATCATATTAATGCTGTTCATTATCTTAGATATTCTATCATCCTTTGTAGTAGAAGGTACTTCTATAGCTCTAGAAGATTTAGCCACTTGTTTATCATTGTTGAATCTGTTCTACCTATAATTCTTGTTTGCACCTCCATCCCTCCATCTGAAATTAGGATGATCTCTCCATCCTTCATTATATGTGTGGGAGTATGGATTCCTTTGTGGATACTGGTTTAGTTTGCCTTGATAGATAGCTGATATATCTTTAAAGTGTGTAAGATAATTGACAGTGGTATGCATAGGAGAATAACAAAGTTAATAACTAGAAGCACAAAAGCTTGAGCGTATAGGCTTTGAACATGTGAATTTCCCAATTGATCAGCTAGGTTATTGATCTGAGCATTCATGGCAACAACTTGGGAAGATGAACAATTATAATCTTGAGAAGGCCTTACAGAAATCTCGTGGACTTGCCTAGCATCATAGCCCCCATACTACTGGTCATTGCTTGCTATTTTCTCAATCAGGTTCCATGCTTCATTTAGTGTTAAATTATCAATGGAGCCTCCAGCAACTGTATCCAAATTCCTTTTACATGCATAGCGCAATCTGAATGGAAATACTGCACCAAATGCTCAGTTAGAATTTAGTGGTATGGACATCTAGCTATCATCTCTTGAAATCTTCCCCAAAACTCATGGAAAGATTATTGATCATACTGTTTTGTAGCAAAAATCTCCTTCCTTAATGTAGTTGTCTTTGAAGTAGGGAAGTATCTCTCTAGGAAAGCACTCCGCAAGTTATTCTAGGAATCTAATGCTTGAGGTGTATGATGTGGCAGCATATAAAGCCATTCATTTGCCTTTCCTTCAAGTGTAAAGAGGAATACTTATCTTTTCACAACATCCATGTCAGCACCTATAGGTTTCATGGATGAACAAACCCACTGCATGGTCTTCAAATGCTTGAAAGGATACTCACCTGTCAATCTATAAAATTTTGGTAAGTTACTTAGCAAATGGCCTTTCAACTCAAAATTAACATCCAAAGCACGATAAGTGCAAAAAGGATCAAAGTTTGCATAAGAAAAAGTCAATTCTCTTATGCTCCTACGTGCTCTTCTATTGTTCATGTTATTCTCTCTATGTTGCTCATTTTGAATATTTTGGTTGAGTATGAGTTTTTGTTTCATTAACATGCTCTATGACAAAATGATTATATAATATATCATCACATGCACAGTCAATTTCAACAATAGAATCATCATAAGAACTAGGCTCAACAGAAGATGCAACACTAGCCTGATTTAAGATCTTAGCCTTCTTAATTTGCCTAAGTGTTCTATTGATTTCTCTATCTAGAGGAAAGAATTCAAAGCTTCTGTTCATGCAAATCACGACTGCTAGTCACAGCGAGAAAAAATTCTTAATCAAGATTTTTGGTCGCGATCAGATGTCACTTTAGTGGCGACTAAAAATCACAGATAGTAAAATGCTTGAAATTTTCAATTTCTGGTTGTGACTAATTGTCACTTAAGTCACGACTAAAAATCACAGAGAGTATATCTGATTGGAACAATGATTTTTGTTTGCGACTAAGTGTCAAACTAGTTGCGACTAGAAATCACAGAGAACAAAACTGGATGAAAAATATTTTTGGTTGCGACCAAAAAGTAGACTGGTCATGACTAAATGTAACAGAGAGCAAAATGAGTTAAAACAAATTTTTGGTTGCAACCAAATATGCTTATGGTCTCGACTAAAGTTCACAGAGACACTAAGAAATCAATTTTAAGCACTTTGGTCCCGACTCAACAAGAAAAAACACAACATACGCAGAAAAACTAAAACACCTATATACTTTTTATGATTTTTAGGCCCAGGAGATTGCTTAGGAAACCATAACAAGTAAGGCTCCCTGGCACCAATGCCATTTTGATAATTGTTGTTTTAATTATCAAACAAAACTAAGCTAACCAATAGTAAGTAGAGGCTAACCTAGGTCGATTCACAAGGAGCCTAAATGGATGTAGAAGTTCTTAATTAATCTCATGAGCCACAAATTAACAAGTTAAAGAGGTGGTGTTTGATGAGTTTCAATCTAACTACTGAAAGCAAATTCTATGCTATTATTTATACTTTTAAGTGTTTATGATGATGAGATGAATGATAAGTGTGTTCCCTTGGAGATTACCTTACCTTCATTATCCACAGAATAGGCAGATTAGATCAGTTGAATTAGAATATGTTAGCTAACAACGCTAGCTAAATCTCAATCAAATCTACAACTCGCAGACATTAAAAGAGATTAAGAATCATTCAACTCAGAGATAGTAGAATATGAATTAAACAAAATCACTTCAATTAATCACAACTATATTCAACTCGATGAAAGATGCAAATCAATCAAAGGATAGCTATGCAGAAATAAGAAATCCAACACGGTTCACTACTTCTTTGTCCTATACTACTCTAATTGTAACATTATTTACATAATTAACTACATCAACTTGATACAATTAACTATGAATTAAAGACATAATGAACTCCCTGTTCAGTTCAAAGATTCTGGTTTAGAATCATGTCCAAGAGAGCACAGCAGCTTAGCCTTGCATTGCCATCTAAACTTCAGCAGTAACAGAAAACATAGCAGCAATCATGGTGAAAATGATAGAAGAAGATGAAGATGAATTGCAAAACTTTCCTCTGGTTCTATTGGCTATAAAAGAGGAAAGTGCAGAATAGAAAATTGAGAGGGAAATGGAAATAAATGGAAAATGGCATAAGCAAACCCCCTCAAATAGAATGGTGTGGATGTATATATAGGTGTGCAAGAATGTGAAGGGTAGCTGAAATGGTGTGAATGATGTGTGGAGTGTATGATCTACTGTTGGAATGTGTGATTATGTTGTGAGTACGTGAACAGTGCCATATGTGTGCATGAATAGTGCTAGATGCTGGTGAACAGTGCTGTGTGCCTGAACAGTGCCAAGTATGTGTGTGAACAAAGCTATGTGCGTGAACATTGCTTCTCAATGTGCTAGCATATGCATGATCTCCTACTTGCAATCTATTCCTCAATTCCTAGATCTTGCCCATGTGTTGTAACATGTCATCAACTCCTTTAGTCCAGCTGTCATTCTCCCTTAATACATTGGTTTATGATAGAAATTAGAATAAACATATTATTTGTTCACTTTAAGCACTAAATTTATATCAGTTAATTCTTAACTGTTATGAATACTATTTTATTTAATAATTGCTCAATATATTGATAAATGGAGATAAAATCAATAATAAACTCACTTTAAATACACTGTAAATCACTATAAATATAAGTTTATCATACATAGATATGAAAGATAAGTTTAAGACAATGTTCAGAAGTAGATCCTAAGTGTGATCTCTAGCTATGTTATGAAAGACTTTGTTTAACTAGTCTTTATTGAACAAAAGAATTAGAAGTTATATTGTCACTTGTCTAGGAATGAGCCTATCATATGGCTTAAGGATAGAGACGTGATGGTTAATAGATAGAGCTAATGTTCCTAAAATAGAGGGACCCTATCATGAAGAAATAGTAACCTAGCAGACCTAGGGAAGAGTACCCAAAGAGTAGAGGTAATGGTGCAAATGATGAATGAGATCCATGCGACTCAAGCTCACTAGGATCAAGAGAAAGACCAGACAAGAACCGTATTCTGGTCATGAGTAGACTGAGGCTAATATATAGACCAAAGAAGTTAAGAGACATTATAGAGATATAAAAGTTACTCTATAGAGATGGAGATTGATTTGCTCACCTGAGAAGTTTTCTCTAGTAGTTTTACAAGAAGTATTCCTCTTAATCAGATAGAGATGAGCATGAGGCTAAGTATTAGAGCAAGGAAAGGATTATAGGGGATCGTAGTTAGACCTTAACATGGCTTTAGGGTCATAGTTATATCCTTAAGAGGCTTATGGTAGATTGCAGTTAGCTCCCAAGGTCACAATAGACCTAGCATAAGGCAAGTAATTAGCCATGAAGATATGAGTACAATGTAGTATCTCTCTAGGAAGATGATTATCAAGGATAAAGTTAAAATGAGGGAGCTTCACGAGTTGATTAACACATCTAGAGAAAGTATTTATAATGGTTTTCTTAGGTAGATTATATTATATATGGACTAGACTTAGTTTTCTCTTAAACAAAGATGTAGTATAAATTCAAATCTAAGTGTTGATATTCTAAGTTTTGTAGAAGTATGCCTGAGGAGTAGAGAAGAGAGTCCCATATATTTTGAGAACAGAGAAGTATGAGTAGATAGATCCTCCAGATGATGTTAAAGAAATTAAAAGGTCAGATAGACCCAGAGAAGAGGGTCCAAGGTAGAGCAAAGATAGAACAATTTTATGAGAAAGAGAACGCTAGGGCTCATATCCATATGAAATATAGCCTTGCCTTAACCCAGTAGCACGCTTAACTGAAATGTGCTTAAGCCAAAGAAGTCTAGAGATGGGTGACCATTAGGAAGTACAGTGTTAAGTCACAAAGATTGAAAGAGTTACAGTATACTAAGAAAGAATAGCAGAGCAGAGAATGGCATAAGTGCTCACTAGAAAGTAAAAAGGGACTTCATTATCCCTTGTATTAGTTCCAAAAAAGGAAATGTGTGAGAATAAAGGTATAGAAAGAAAGAGATAGATAGATAGATAGAAAAATATTTGAAGTAGCTAACATAGAACCCCAGAGTATAGTAAAGTTTAAGAGGGTTTAATATGAAAGAAATAGACACTACTCACAAGTTTAGTATAGTGAGATGTCCATAAGTATGAGTAGATAGACAAATGATAGATGGCTAAGTAACAGAAAGAAGCAGACTTTGACTCTGATTGAGTTGACTAAGGAAAAAAAGAGATAACATCACGAGAAAGATATGAAACTCTACAGATATTGAGAGCACTCTGGTAGAGGCCAAGATATAAGATAAGAGAAAGATACCCCGATCCTTAGTCATTAAATACAAAAGAGAAGATATGTCCCAGATTATATGACTAAGCCACGATTAAATTTTGATGATGAAATTTATTTTAAGGTGTAGAAATGTAACATCCAAAATTTTCCCTATTTGTATAAGAATGATAGAGGAAAGAGGTAATAAAGGGATTGAGATGGTAATAAGAAAAAATGATAATTATTAGATAAGTTTTAAGCCAAAGCAAAAGAGAAGGTATAAAGTTGTAAAGCCAAAAGGGCTAAATTGCAATTAATGAAAGTTCCAAGGGCATAATGGTCATTTTGAAAAAGAAAGGGACTAAAGTGAATGCCCTAAAAGTTCCATGGTGCAAAATGGAAGTAGACATAAGATTTAGGCCATTAAGTGTAAGTATGAAAAGTTGAGAGCCTAAAGTGTAATTTTCAAAAGTTAGGAGAAAATGGTGATTATGGAAAGTTGAGCAAAAAAAATGCCAAAAACTACCCGGAAGCATTTCAGTCCCAAATTTTACCATAAAATATAGAAAGTTATTCTGATCAATCAATAGAACACTTGGCAAATTAAGAAAGTTAATATTCTAAATCAAGCTAGTATTACATCTATTGTTGAGTTTAGTTCTTTAGGTGAATCTAGTATAGCTGAAACTGAATTTGCATCAGGTGATATCTTAGATAATCATTTTGTCATGGAGCAAGTTAATGGGGAGAAGCTCATATTCAAAATGAGCAACATGGAGAGAATAACATGAATAATAAAAGGGCATATAGGAGTATAAGAGAATGGACTTCTTTTAATACAAACTTTGATCCTTTTCGCACTTGTCCTATTTTAGAAGTAATTTTTGAGTTGAAAGGTCCTTTGTTAACTAACTTACCAAAGTTTTATGGATTACCAGGTGAGAATCTGTGCAAGCATTTGAAGACTATGTAGTGGATTTGCTCATCCATGAAACCTGTAGTTGCTGATATGGATGCTGTGTAAAGACAAGTATTTCATTTTACACTTAAAGGAAATGCAAAGGAATGATTTTATACATCTCAAGACTTAGACTCCTAGAATAACTTGAGGACTGATTTCTTATAGAGATATTTTGCTACTTCCAAAACTGCTACATTGAAAAAGGAGATTTTTTGCTGCAAAATAGTATGATCAAGACTCTTTCTATGAGTTTTGGGGAAGGTTTCAAGAGCTGCTAGCTAGATGTCTATACCACTAGATTCCAAGTGAGCATTTGGTGTAGTATTTTCATTCAGGATTGAGCTATACTTGCAAAAAGAATTTGGATGTAGTTATTAGGGGTTCTATTGATGATTTAACTCTAGATAAAGTATGGAACTTGTCACATCCTTATATTTATACATCTTAGGGACCATTCAGTAGCACTTAAACCACTTTCAGGGTCATTGAAGTCTAAACACTTAATCTGGAATTTTATTCATATCGAGTACTGTTCACTGTGGCAAATTCCAGATTAAGTGTTTAGACTTCAATGACCCTGAAAGTGGTTTAAGTGCTACTGAATGGTCCCTAAGATGTATAAATATAAGGATGTGACATTTTGGTATCAGAGCATAGGATTCTGGCTTAAGAAATGCTCTGAATAGATTATTTATAGATTGATATGAGATTATACCCAGACCCTAACCCTAAACAGTAAGTATTTTGTCAAGTTAGGGTATGTTATGGGATGGTTAACATTGCTTAATTAAGCAAATGTTGCAGGAATATATATGAGATTCCATAAGATTAAGTCAGAGGCTTCAGTTAATAAGGAAGACTCCAGACCAATAGTGATATATGAAGATGATATATATCCACATCCCTTAGACAATGAAGAGAGTCCAGATGAGAGTTTAGGGGATCAGTCAGGAAAATCTATAGTGGAATGTCCCATAGACGTTTCTGTAGACTTAAACCTGCAGTCTAGAGGTGATGTAGAGATTCAGCCTAAAGCCTAATATGCACCAGTTGATGTTGAGTCTAGTGACTCTATACGGTATAAGTTTGTTGGAATGCCCTTTAACCTTGATATAAGCTTTATCCCTCTTACGAGATGATAGATTACGGCTGAGGAAGCTGGGTATTGGTACTAGATTATGGGTAGACCATATATTATTCCTCCTCTACCAGAGTTTGAGGATAGATTTAAGATAATTAAGATACAACAGTCCCCTAATTCAGACATCCAGTCAGAGCCTATGATAGTTCTTGTCCATTCCCAAAGTCCAAGAATATGTGACTTTATAGAGAAAGATCAGTGGGATGTTCCTAGTCCTAGTCAACCCCAGCCTTCTTCATTAAAGACAGATAGTATTGACCATATTGGTTTGAAGAAAGCTGTGAAAAGTGAATTACTCAGTCTAGGTCAAGGGATGGACAAAAGTATAGATTAAGAACAGTTAGTTATCTGCAGTTCCTCAATGCCGTAGCAGGAATGATAAACAGACATCCAGTAGAGGGCATTAACCTAATATACTTTCGAGGATTGGTATGAGATGATAGTAAGTCAAGTGTCATGAGACTAAAGATGCCAACCTCACTGAAGTCTATCAGTTAGAGATTTAGCACAGAGTATAGGCAAGTTAAATAGTACGAAGCACTAAGAGACAGAAGATCAGTTTAAGAAGATGTTCAACAGTAGATCCTCCGTATGATCATCAGGAGTTGATCTATAGTACGAAAGACTTTGTTCAGCTAGTCTTTACGGAAAAGAATAATGAGAAGTTAGAATGAGACTTGCCTAAGAATGATTTAATACACAGCCTAAGGTTAAAGACGTGATGGTTAATAGATAGAAAGTTAATGTTCCCAAAGCAAAGGGATTCTATCACGAAGAGATAGTAACCTAACGCTCTGACCTAGAGAATATAAATAGTAATATTAAGTGATGAATGAGATCCAAGTGACCTAAATTGGTCAGGACTAGAGGCAAACCAGAAAAGAATCACAATCTAGTCTAGAGTAGACTGAGATTGATAGACAGAAAGAGTTAAGAGATACAGAGAGGCACAAAAGTTACTCCATATGAGATGGAGAATTATCCGCTCACTTGAGAAGTTTTTCTCAAAAAGTTTAAAAGAAGCATTCCTCTCAATTAGAGAAAGGTGAGCATGAAGTTAAGGGTTAGAGCTAAGGAAAGAGAACTCTTTTGATGGATACTTAATCGAGTTCATTCATATGGACCTTGAGGCTTAATAAGAGATACTTTCTTGCCTGTTAGTAATCCAGGAGGATTAGGGAGAAACGTAAAAGTACAGATGGCATAAAGATAGGAGCCAAACCTTCCTCAGTTAGCTGAAAGAGAATAGCTGACTCAGTTATGGATTGTTGTGAGGCCAAGGACACATAAATCCTTCAGGCTAGAGACATAGAAATCTTACAGGCAATAAGGGATGATATGATAGAATAAATATGGCCTAGTAAGGTAGCCATAGATTCAAAGATGAAGTGACTCCCCTATTCCTTATGTAAGAAAGAGTAAAGAAGGGTTAAGCCTATACCCTAGTAAGAGGGTGATGTGGCAGCCTAAGTGAAACAAGTAAATGACTCAGGTACCTGAATAAATGATCAGGACCTAGTGATTAAGGTGATAAGGTATGGTTGAGCAGATGTATGTAATAATGATATTGCTTATGTTGTTATAAGTTATAATAAGAATTGGCATATCATTGCAGTTGTCATGTGATGACACACATACTAGAGAGTGCTTAACTGATTGCATCTATTTGCATATTATGCATGTTGAGTATACTATGATAAATGAATACTCCCCTTATGCAGTACGTACTGGGTAGAGTATACCAGATGAGAAAGTTATGTTGCTCCCATGCCCTATGACATGCAATTAAATAATTCAACTTAGCAAGAATGAAGCAATAGCAAAGTGCTAAACTAGAAAGTTGCTATTTGATTCTCATAAGATAGAAAGAGAATTTATGATCAGACTATGATAGTCAATGGGATAGAGAATGAGATTAAAGATGAAGATTAGTAGTGAGCCTATAGATAAATGATTATGATACTTAGAACATATCCCTTTAGTAGGGATAAGATAGATGAAAGGAAATGAGACGCGGTTATGAAAGATGATATGGCTCTAAGAAAGAGCAGTTTTTAAGTAATATAAGTTAATGTTTTTGTAATAGAGCTAGATTGCTCTTGCAATAGAGTAAAGTCCCTCTGATAAGATAAATAGATGACAACAGATATGTGCATGGTAGAGCTTGTGTAGCTCCCTGCAATGTTAAATATAATAAAGTTATAAAGATAAGAATGGTATATGAAGTTCCTGAGTGATAGAGGAAATGAGTGAAGTCTTGATAGATAATATTGGCTTCTGTGACCATTTTTGGGGAATTATTTGTGGAGTTAACAACTATGTGGAAGTGACTAACCTTGTAACTTTGTCTGTTGGTTTAGGTCTTCCAGAGATGAGAATACAGTATAACGGAATCCAGTAGATTCTGAAGGATTGCAGTTAGATCCTAGTATAGCTCATAGGGTCGCAGTTAGATCCTGAAGAGGCTTACGGTTGATCACAGTAGATCCCGAGGGTCGCAGTAGACCAAGCCTAGAGGAAGAAAGTAATGAGCCATAAGTACAGTATTTCTTTGGAAGGACAAATACCAAGGAAAAGTTAAGGTATAGAAGCTTCACAAGTTGATTAACTCATAACAGAGAAAGTACCCATGATGCTAGTTTCAGATAGCCTTATTACTATCAGGGATTGAACTCAGAATCTCCTTACACGTATCAGGAACTAAGTGATCAAAGTTAAAGTTGTTAATACTTAGTCCTAAGGATTTATGGGAATATTACGTAAGATATAAGAAGAGATCCTTATGATAAGATTACAGAAAATAAGAGACAAGTAAATCCTCTAGATGAGGATAAAGAGATTAGAAGGCCAGATAGACCCAAAAGAGATAGTATAAGATGGGTCTAAGATAATAAAGTACCAGGGTTAAAGCCTGTAAGCACCAGTGCTTTAGATTTTTATCTGCACATTTCTGTTAAGCGTGCTCAGGTAAGGGTAATTCAATGATGGGTGACCCCCTAGGAAGTGATGGAAAAGTGTGTAAATGCCATTGAAATTGGCATATGTGCACAGAGCTATGTAAGATGATAGAAAGAGCTATGAAAAGCTAAAAAGGGTTATGAATAATAAGAGACTAGAACCCTTATGTTAATCCAAATGAAATGGATTTGAAAGATAGACTATGATATAGCCAGATGTGGCTAGATATGTCATGTTATGATATAAAAGATACAAACTGAGATATGTTATAAGAAAGGTATATTGAGAAATGCAATACGAAGTGGCATAATAGTTAGCCTTGTAAACAGATAGAGAGGCTCCCTGCTAAAAGGGGTAAGACATTTGAATAATACATTACGTATGAAAGAGAAAATGAGAGCTTTCACTCCTTGCATAAAGTGCCAGGCATTATGTTATGTTATGTTATGTTATGTTTATAAAATATGCTAAAGCTCCGAATGTTAGAGCAGTGCAAGCTTTATATGATAAAGCTGTGCAAGCTCCGAGTGTTAGAGTTGTGCATATTAAGAGAAGGAATGCTTGAGCTCCGATGTTAGAGCTTTGCATTCGTAAGCAGGTATGTAGTCCTGCAGCATGTTGTCCAGGCATTATGCATGTTAGAGTATGTACTAATATATGCTCATATGTGCTCCTATATGCTCCTATGTACTCCTATTTAGTAGTAGAGCATTGAAAGAAAGAATAATGATATAAGTCCTCTCTCTGTATTATGATGAGTTATTAATGATGATAAGAATGCATGATGATATGGGAATGAGAGTTAAAGTGTGCGGATACTCAAAGAATTTCGCTAGATACTCAGATGAGAAAGAAGTAGTTGCACTAAAAAGTATGATGAGTTGTTAATAGAAACTCCCGAATATAGCAGTATTCGAGAGAGTTTAATATGAAAGAAATGGACACTACTCACAAGTCCAGTATAGTGAGGAGTCCATATATAGATAAATGCATAGCAAGAAGGTAAGTAATAGAATGAACTGGAGTTCAACTCTGAGTGAGTTGATTCATGACAAAAGGATGATCATAGTAAGATATGAAGAATTGCGGATATAAAAAGAACTCCGTTAATATGTCATGATAAAAGATAAGAGATAGATACCCCAATCACTGACTAAGGTGCTAAGTAAATTTCGAGGACAAAATTTATTTTAAGGGGGGTAGAAATGTCATATCCTAATTTTTCCCTATCTGTATAGTACTGATAGTGGAAAGAGGTTTAAGAAGGATTATGACAAAGATAAGAAGAAATAATAAAGTTTAAATGAGTCTTGAAGGAAGAAAGGGACCTAAACAAAAATTAGAAAAGTTTAAAGGCCAAAAGTTAAAGTAGAAACAAAAGTTGGGCCAAAAGTTGTAATTTCCAAAAAAAAAGTTTAGGAACCTAAATGTAAATATCCAAAAGGTTAGGGACATAAATGTAATTAAGCAAAAAGTCAGGGACATAAATGCAATTATGGAAAGTTTAAAGTTAGGAATGAAAGGTAGACAAAAATATGGGGTCTTAAAGTGTAACTTTAGCCAAATTAAGGGACTTAATTATAAAGAAGGAAAAGTTCCCTGGGGCTGAAGTATAATTAAAGAAAATAGGCCAGAAGTGGTTTGCACTGCCCGACAGCATTTCAGTCCCAGATTCTACCAGAAGGTAGGGCAGGTGACACCGGGTAACCAAGCCTAATACCGGAATTTTTGAAGACTCCAGATAGCCAGAAATGGACTGATCGTCCAAAAGTTATAAAAATTTATACCGGATACCCTAGATTTCAGATATAAGTGGGAAAATACAGGATGATGCGCCTTTATGGGCGGATGTCGGGAAACTGACAGGATACCGATAGGAGGTCTGTAGGAAAAGTTATTCACAAAATAAAAAAATCCAGACGGAGTGTGAGGCCTCCGGGGATCCGGGTAGGAGATTTATCGGTATTTTTAAAGAGGCTGAATGCGATCGGATGACTTCGGTCAGATGACCGTTATAACCCCCAAGGATGCCTGAACACAGTAGGACACTATATCTGGGAAAAAGAGCCGGTGACCGGAAAAGGTATATACTCGGTAAATAATAGTTAAAATATTCAATGAATTGTGTTAAAGGAAGATTCCTCGTAATGCGTGCCATACAGGTAATGGACCCAGGAAGCCCGAAAATGGCGCCATTAGAGGCCCAATAAGACTCTTGGACTGATAGGTGGGCCAGTGTCCAGCAGAACCCCGGAAAAGTGCGAAATTACGAAAATGCCCCTATGTTGTACAAAAAGGGCAGCAGATGAATATAGGGTATTCTGGTCATTTTGGATAGACCCAGAGGTCAAGACATGTCTAAATAAGGTTGACTAGAGCCAGTATAAGCTTTGACCGGGTCCAGAAAGGTGTGAAATGACGATTTTGCCCTTAGGGATTAAAATAGGACAAGATAGGGCACCAAGGGCATTTTGGTCATTTCACAGGGGATCTGTAATTGAGTCTGGACCCAGTATTAAAAAGTTAATGATATAAAGGGTCTAGATACTAAATGTGAGGTCAGTAGACATAAAAAGGATCTTCAGAAACATCAGATTCAGAAAACGGCACGTTTTTCGAGGCGATGGACCGGGCCGGTACCAGATTGGACCGGAAAGCTTCCAGAACCTCCAAATTTCGTCACATGAAGAATATGGGTGGTGAGGTGTCCTATGAGGTGTCCCATGAGGTGTCCAGGGTGATGCAGTAAAAAGAATTAAAGAAAATAGGAAATTCCAGGAAAAACCAGGACCACATGTTCAGATGGCTTCAAAATTACAAGAATGCCATCCATTAAAGCTATAAATACCCCCTTCCCCTCCTATTTTATGCATCCCACGTTTTTGGCAAGAAAAGAGAGAGAAAGAAGAGAGAGAAGGAGAAAGAAAGAAAGAAAGGAAGTTCTGGTGGAGTTGGAAGTAGTAAGGAAGTTCTGAAGCTCTGCTTTTGAGGTAATAACTAATCCTAGCGCTTATGTAATGTCTTTGTGATGTGTTGTTTTGTTTGGTTGATTGTTGTCCTATATGTTATGCTTGAAGCTCTATTCCAATGCTATGATCATATGTTATTGAATATGGAAGCATGCAGCATACTTATCTATACACAGTCACAAGCAAGCACCGTCACTTTGCATTACATATTTTGTTATGATTGTTGTTACTGGGATTCTTTTGAATCTCACTCCCAAACATAACATTACAGGGGAGGTTCTGTCAAAATAAAATTTGGAAATCTTAACAGACGCCGGTAGGCTGCCGAAATTCTGACAACGAAGACGGAACAAAGAAAGGAACTGATACGTACTGTGTACGTAGTGCTGTCTAAGGAGGCTGGAAGTGAGTGGACCCAGCAGGTTCATCCAGTCTTTCCTGGGTACTACGTAGAATGGTAGTTCGCATAAGGGAATTACCGAATCGGTACAACATCAGTTACTTTCTAAAGAAGAATTGCAGCAGTTATGCTGCCGGTTTTTAGACAGAAAAGGATGTAATACAATATGAGGGAGTTAATCATGCACTAATATATAACAATTGATTATTTATTAATTGTTATCTGGCCTGTATGACTGATATGTGTTAGCTGTATGCTTGAGTATGTAAAGACTAAATGCTGAAAATAGGCTCAGTGAACAGTAACTCGTGAAGACCCATTCATGTTTGATAAATCATTAAAAATAGTAAATGATTGAATTAATGTACGAAATTTTTAGACTAAAAAGTAGACATACTAAGATTTAATTTGATATATAGAATGTCTAATTTGGATGTATACACGAAAAGATATAAATTGTTAAAGTTGGGACCAGAATGCTGGATTCAGGAGAAAGTCATTGGATGAACAGTAAGATTGAAACGTTGACCCACGTGAAATTTGTCAAGGATTGGTCAACCAATGATTTTTCCCTGAAATATATTTGAGTTAGCTTCATGTAGCAATTTGAACCACTTCATTTCGATTTTTATAGAATTAGTTATAAATTTTCAAAATCAGGTCACTCATCTGGAATTTGCCACAGTGAACAGTACTCGATATGAATAAAATTCCAGATTAAGTGTTTAGACTTCAATGACGCTGAAAGTGGTTTAAGTGCTACTGAATGGTCCCTAAGATGTATAAATATAAGGATGTGACAGAACTTGATTGAGAATATTGCAAGCAATGACCAGCAGTATGGGGCTATGATACTAAGCAAGTCCATGAGGTTTCTATAATGCCTTCTCAAGATTATAATAGCTTATCCTCTCAAGTTGCTATGATGAATGCTTAGATCAACAATCTATTTGCTCAATTGAGCAATTCACATGTTCCAAGCCCATACTCTCAAGATCTTGTTGCTCCTAGTTGTCAGTTTTGTTATTCTCCTATGCACACTACTTTCAATTGTCCTACACACTGTGCAGATGTATCAGCCATCTATCAAGGCAATCTAAACTAGTATCCTCAAAGGAATCTGTACTCCAACACATATAATGAAGGATTGAGAGAATATCCTAATCTCAAATGGAGGGATGGAGATGCAGATAGGAATTTTGGATAGATTAGATCAACAATGATAGACAAGTGGCTTAATCTTTTGGAGCTATAAAATTGCCTATTGCTATAGAAGATTATGGTATATCTAAGATAATCAAGAGCATTAATGTGATGAATGTAAAAATAAACTCCATAAACATAAATTTAAGCTCTAACTTCAAGGACCTGAGATATACTATGGATAACAACTTAGCAATAATAGATTCTAAGTTTGCTGCCTTGGAGAATAAAATAGTACAATAGGAAACCAAAGCTTCTAACATGAATGGCTATGTATCACAACTAGCCAATTCAATAAGTGATGTTTAGGCAAGAATCAATAGGAATTTACCATCAAACAAGTTGTTCATCCCAAATCTGTGAATGCTATAAGTTTGAGAAGTGGAAAAATAGTGGGGAAAGTAGATACATAAGAAGATAAGAAGGATAATGAAGAAAATGAGTAGCAAAATAGTTATGAAACTAAATAGGTGATTGAAGAAAAACCTTTATTCATTATGAAACTAAACAGCAAAAAAATGAGCAAATTGGATTGAAGGATGCTACATAACTATCTATTATGCAAGAAGCAATTGCTAGTTCCAGCAGTGCAAGTCAGAAATTAGATAGAAACTAGAATAAGAAGGAGCATCAAGATACATAACAGAAGGATAGAGAGGTAAGTGTGAAATACCTAACTTTTCCTAATGCATACATGTGTCTAAATAAGGTTTTGAAAGATAAACAGGAACAAGATATTCTACATCTATTAGGGAAATTGGAAGTTAATATGCCATTGAAGGATCTGATTAGAAGTATACCTAAGTATGTGAAATCCCATATATGTTTCTATAGACTCAAACCTACAATCTAGAGGTTATGTAGAGTTTCAACCTGATGTTATGCATGCACGAGATGATGATGAGTCTAGTCATTCTATATAGTATGAGTTTGTTAGAGTTCCCTCTAATCTTAATGTATACCCTATTCCTCTGATGAGAGATAATTTATGGCTGAGGAAACTGAGTATTGGTACTAGATTACAGGTAGACCAGACATTATTCCTCATCCACCAGAGTTTGAGGATATATTTGATATGAGTAACCTACAGTAATCCCTTAATCCAGAGATCTAGTTAGAGTCTATGACATAGTCCCTTCCTATTTTCGTAGTCCAGGAATATATGACTGTACAAATAAAGATCATTGTGATGCTCCTGGTCCTAGTCAACCCCAACATTCTTTGTTAAAGACAAATAATGTTAACTATATCAGTCTCAAGAAAGCTATGGAGAGTGAATTACTCAATCTAGGTCAAGGGTTGTATAGAAGTAAAAATCAAGAGCAGTTAGCTTATCTGCATTTCCTCAATTTTGTAGCAGGGATGATAAACAGATATACAATAGAGGGCATTAACCTGAATTAGGTTTACATTTTTGAAGATTGGTATGAGATGGTAATGAGCCAAATATTACCATATACTCCTACATGGTATGTAGAGCTAAGTGAGTTTTGACAAATGATCTGGCAGCTGATATACAGGGGTGGCATTTCTATATGCAGAAGTATTTGCAATTCACCGTCCCCTATAAAAGAATTTAAAAGAGATTAGGGGTATTGTAAATATGTAAATAGTGTAAAGTAATTATATAGATGTATGATAGTTACGATGTACCTGAAATATGTAGTTGACATGTGTGTAATATATATACAAATGTTATAACCACATGAAATATGAGTTTTGACATGATATAATGAAATGATAGTTGGTTGAACATTTATGTAAACATGTTCTCTATTTACTTTGCTTATGGTAGATAGTTATGGATGAGTTTCAATGGACTCAAGCTCTTCAAAGTCAAGAACAAGAATTGGCCATTGCTAGAGTAAAGACTGGACAAAGAACATTAGAAGAGAATATTTAGAGAAAGCTATGTCCAAGTTGCAATATGAAGATATTTTGGTTGCGACTAGAGACATAGAGAAGTAAAGTTGCGATGAGTTAAGACATGGGTCATGACAAAGATTTACAAATATGTTTTGGTCGTGAAGAGTAAAGACCATTGGTCACAATGGGAAGTTCTAAAACTATCAGGTCATAATGAGTCAGGTTATAGGATGTGACTAATGTGTACAGAGCAGTTCAAGTCATAACGTGAGAAGACCTTTGGACACGACTGAAAGGCATAGAGTTATCAAGTTGTGATGAGTAGATTGAGGTGGTTGCGACTAAAATTCACAAAGGATATGAGTTACGACTAGCCAGTACTTAGGTCGCGACTAGAATGCATAGAGACCTGATTATGAGAATAAAGATGCCAACCTCACTAAAGTTTATCAGTTAGAGGTTTAGCACAACATGCAAGCAAGCCAAATAGTATGAGGTACTAAGATACAAAATATCAGTTTAAGAAGAGGTTCAGAATTAGATCCTCTGTATGATTACTAGGAGTCAATTTTCGTTACAAAATACTTTGTTCAGTTAGTCTTTATTGAACAAAATAATTAGAAGTTAGAATGAGACTTGCTTAAAAATGAGCATAATACATGGCTTAAGTTTAGAGACATGTTGGTTAATAAATAGAGAGTTAATGTTCCCAAAACAAAGGGATCCAATCATGAAGAAACAACATCTTAGCAGACCTAGGGTAAAGTACCCTAGAGAGTAGAAGTAATAATAATAGATAATGAATGAGATTCATATGACTCAAGTTAGTCAAATCAAGAAAAAGACTAGAAAGAAATGGCAGTTCAGTCAAGAACAGACTAAGGCTAATTTATAGATAGAAAAAGTTAAGAGATAGTATAGAGATACAGAAGTTACTCTATATAGATAGATTGATATGCTTACTTGAGAAATTTTTCTCGAATAGTTTACAAGAAGCATTCCTCTCAGTTAGATAGTGATGAGTATAAGGCTAAGAGTTAAAATAAGGAAAGAGAAACCCTTTAATGAATACTTAGCTGTGTTCATCCACATCAACAGTGAGAGTTAAATGATTGAGAAGTTAGTTCATGGATTGAATTCTGTGTTACAAAGAAAGAGTCTTTCTCAGGTAGTTGTAGAAGTTCAATTGAAATATCCTTACTTTTGTACATATTAGGGACCATTCAGTAGCATTTAGAACTACTTACAATACATTAGAAGTCCATTAGCTGAATCTGAAATTTTTACTCTTCTCGAGTTACTATTCATATGGTATTCTAGATTCAGCGATGAACTTTGAAAAACCATAATTAATTCTAGAAAGATTGAGATGAAGTGGTTCAAAAAGCTACATGAAGATAACATCTTTAAATGTAAGGAAAAAATAATCTCCAGAAGAAAGAATTAGTCAATTAATACAGTTTAGTCATTAAAGATTACTGTTTATTTGGTCAAAAATTCTGAAAACAGATTCTAGTCCCTTTGGAAAATTTGTTCTCTTTGTATAGACATCAAAATAAGGAGTACTTGGTGTCAAAACAAAGTTTGACATATTAACTAAATGTCTATAAAATTTTGTACATCTATCTCATCATTTGCTATTTTCATTATATCATGAGCATTGCGGCTCAAACATGACATACAACATCATTACTTGCAACCATTTATGCATTCATCATATAACATTTAAATTATCCAATACCTAACTTCTCTTCATTCTTCTTAATCCTCTTCCATCCTTAATGAACCTGTGGGATTGGGATTACATGGAGGGGTGAGATTTCTGGGGAAATCTCATTAGCAAACGGTACTAAACAATGCGTGCATTAATGTAAATACTTGTGCTTGCTTGTGAAAGTGTTAACATTGTGTAATGTGCATACTTCCATGTAACATATGAAATACAATTGGCCAAAATAATCATAGAAACAAAGCTTTAATCATAAGCACATATGCAACACAATTCAAGCAAGCCATAGCACAACCAAGCATAACATTCAATACATACAAGTTTAGGATAAGTTTACTACCTCACTTGCTTGATTTCTGTCACTTTAACTTTGCCTCTTTCTTCTTACTTCTATTGGATGTGTGGCTGCCTCTTTAGAGTCCACAATCAAATCCTAACATCACATAATCATTCATCCATTACAAACTAACTTTCTCTTGAACATGAGCTCATTTAACTACATTAACTTTCCTTAATTTTAACTAATGGATTTGGCTTTTAAACCAATTGATGTCTTGAATTTACCCTACAAAATTCCACCTTTTGAATCCATTTATGAGCTTAGAATCATGAAATTCCACCTCCTATTCACTGTTCTGGACAGATTTAAAAAACATGCATAATTCTTCCAAAAATTCTCATTGATTCCAATGCTTCCCATACTTGTTTCTCTACTTTATCCCACACAACTTTTCATTTTAAAACCATTAGAAATATCAAAATCATGAAATTCCAATCACTATTCATATGAGTGAATAGTAATAGAGAAGAATTCCAAGAATTACAACTTCCAATTTCAATGTTTCTAAGGTTCAAAACCTATCCAATCCTACACAAAATCATCATATAAATTCAATGGAAGCATTAAATCATTGAAATTCCATCTCTTTCTATCATGAACAGTATAGATCGAAAGGTCTCAATAATGACAAAGTCAAGAATATCAACTTGATTCAACAACCAATCACCTAACTAGCTTGTTTAAGCTTAAATCACATAATTCTAACCTTAATTTCTTCTTTCCCCTTTCATCTAAGGTTTTTGAACAGCACAAACACCTTAGAGAAAAATCAACTTTCTTCCATGAAAACTCTAAGTTCAAGCTCCCAAAAAAAAGGAAGATAAGCTATGATAGATTGCTTACCTTCAATCCCTAGCTTGCTTGAACTTTGGTACCTTGAATCTTCTTTGTCTTGGCTTGAGTTTTCATTTTGCAAGAGGTTCCCAAGGGTTCTTGCTCCATGGTTTGCATCAAAATTTGTGGGGGTATTTATAGCCAAATTGCATGGAAAATCAATGGCCAATATCACTTTGTGCACTAATTGATCTAATGGCTCACATTTAATCTTGTATTTAACTTTTATAAAAAGCTAACTATGACATCATCCATGACATCATCAAGGGATAACTCATAGGGTTATATGGTGCCATTCCAAGGGAAAGATGCTTCTAGAAAAATTCTAGTTCAATCTGGTACTGACTCAGTCTAATTTTCCAAAAACCAAACTATTTTATAAATCTAATTTTTCTGAGATTCCATAATATGCTTTCTAACCTTAAATCCAGTATCTGGATCCTTCCTACCATTGATATTCTTGGACTGTGCCTAAACTTAATTACATATCCCTTGGCCATTTACCAAAACATCCCTTGGTTCTTCTTTATTTACTTTAATATCTTAAGGGCATTATATTCTTTTCACACCTTATCAGAATATTCCCTGAACTTGGTCAACTATTATGGGAATTCTCCTTAACCATCTCACCTTAGTCAGATAACCAAAATGCCTTTCGTCTGACTCTGACTCAATGACACAACACAGTGGCATATTCAGTGGCATCTTCATAATTTTATATTTTTCCTAGTCTTTATTAGTTCTAGCCCATATACTTATATGAAAATATTATTGGGCCTATAAGATGCCATTTTTGGCCCTCTACATGGTCCACTACCTTCCTGGGCTAAACTCCAAAGAAATTCCCCTAAAACATATTTATCGGGTGTTTTAATACACTGTAAATTTCATAAATTCTACATAACTCCTTTTCTGCTCTGTCAGTTTCATAAAT
Organism: Leucaena leucocephala; assembly: GCA_037074615.1. Lineage (NCBI taxonomy): Eukaryota > Viridiplantae > Streptophyta > Magnoliopsida > Fabales > Fabaceae > Leucaena > Leucaena leucocephala. The sequence continues at coordinate 18,912,823 of CM073533.1, forward strand.
TCTTATATTAATTATAGGAATTTATTGCCAAATTTCATTTGATTCTGAAGTCCAGATTATACTATATTAATTTCCCTTTTTTAAAGATTAATATAATTTTTTTGGGACCCCATATCAAAATTCTGCGTTGCGTCAAATTGATCAGAATAATTTTCTCTATTTACTGGAAAATTTGGGACTAATAAGATTTTAGGCATGTTTATGCCTTTTCCGGCTCAACTTTCTCATAATTACCATTTTTCCCTTGAACTCTTGAAATTACACTTTAGGCCCTCAACTTTTCATAATTACACTTAATGGCCCAAAGTTTATTTCTACTTTCATTTTTGCACCAAAGAACTTTGAAACTTTTCATTGTAGTCTCTCATCTTTATACCTTTGTCTAATCGTTGTTTTTCCTTTCTATTCATCATCACAATCATTTCCAAACCTCTTTCCACTACCAGTATTATACAGATAGGGAAAAAGTAGGATGTGACATTTCTACCCCCTTAAAATAAATTTCGTCCTCAAAATTTACTTAGCACCTCAGTCAACTATCTTAAATATATATCCTTTTCCCAATTTATGACTAAGGATTAGGGTATCTATCTCTTATCTTCTATCTTGACATCTTAGTGGAGTACTTTCCATATCCGCAGATCTTCATATTTTGCTGTGATTATTTTTCTGTTTTGAATCAACTCAATCGTAGTTGAACTATACTTCATTCTATTACTTGCTAACTTGCTATACATCCATTTGCTTATGGAATTCTCACCATAGTGGACTTGTGAGTAGTGTCCATTTCTTTCATATAAAATTCTCTTGAATACTATTGTATTCTGGAGTTTTCATTAACTACTTATCATACTTTTAACACGTATCTCTTATTATTTCTCTGAGTATCTAGCAAAATTTTCTTAACATCTGTAAAACTTTATATGTCATTTTTGTGTCATCGTACTTCTTTTCTTCTTATCATCTTTAATAACTCATAATAACACAAATAGAGGACTTATGTCATTATGCTTTGTTTCTTTACTTTATTGTTGGGTAGAAGGACATAGGAGCACATACTCTAACATGCATAATGCCTGACAAACATGTTGCAGGACTATATACCTGGCCATGAATGCAAAGCTCTAACATTAGACCTCAAGCATTCATTTTCTTAATATGCACAACTCTAACACTCGGAGCTTGCATAGCGCTATCACATGGAGCTTACACTGCTCTAACACTTAGAGCTTTAGCATATTTTACAAACATAACATAATGCCTGGCATTTCATGCAAGCAGTGAAAGCTCTTACTTGCTATTTTATTTGTAATGTAACATTTAAACATCTTATCCTTTTTCAAAAAGGGAGCCTCTCCATCTGTTTATAGAGCTAGCTATAAAATCACTTCATATTGTACTTCTCAATACATATTTCTCATTATGTATCACGTTACATATTTCTCATAACGTATCTCATTACGTACTTTTCAGGCCATATTATGGCATATCTGGCCAAATCTGGCTATATCATGGTCTATCTTGCCTTATCATAATGTATTATGAGATACCACAAGTATCTTGCCTTATCATAATGTATTCTGAGATACCATAAGTCTAACATTCTCTTTAACTTATAGCTTTGCTAGCTTTTGAGAAAAATCTTCTAAATATTTCCCTCCAAATCCATTTTATTTGGACTTGACATAAGGGTTCTAATCTCTTACCGTTCACAACCCTTTCCAACTTTTCATAGCTCTTTCTATTATTTTACGTAACCCTGTGCATATATGCCAAATTTCTATTGCATTTACACCCTTTTTATCACTTCCCAGGGGTCACCCATCATGGGGCTACTCTTGCTTGAGCATGCTTAACTGAAAAGTGTTGATAAAAATCTAAAGCACTGATGCTAACAGACTCCAACCTTGGTACTTTACTATCTTAGACCCTTCTCATACTGTCTCTCTTGGGTCTATCTATCCTTCTAATCGCTTTATTTTCATATGGAGGATCTATCTATCTCTCATTCTTATTCTCTGTAATCTAATCTTAAGGACCCCTTTATTCTTATTTGACCCCTTCTCATATATTATGAGATATTCTCATAAATTCTTGGTACTTAGGATTAACAACTTTAACTTTAATCACTTAGTTCCTGTTGCGTGTAAGAAGATTATGAGTTCAGTCTATAATAGTAATAAGGCTATATGAAATTAACATCATGGGTACTCTTTATGTTATTAGTTAACCAACTTGTGAAGCTTGTCTACCTTAACCTTTTCCTTGGTATTCGTCATTCCAAAGAAATACTGTACTTATGGTTCAATACTTTCTTTCTCTAGGCTAGGTCTACTACGACCCTTAAATCTACTGCGATTAACCGTAAGCCTCTTTAGGATCTAACTGTGACCCTGGAATTTTATTCTCTGTGAGCCATGCTAGGATCTAATTGCAATCCTCCAAAATCTACTGTGATTCCATTGTAATGTATTCTTATCTCTAAAAGATCTAACCAACCAACAAAGTTACAAGGTTAGCCACTTCAACTTAGTTGTTACCTCAACAAATAATTCCCCAAAAATGATCACAGAAGCCAATATTATCTATTAGGAATTTACTCATTTCCTCTATCACTCAGGAGTTTCTCATATCATTCCTATTGTTCTCAACTTTACTATGTCTATTACTGTAGAGAGCTACACAGGCTCTACCATGCACATATCTATCATAATCTGTTCATCTCATCTAGTGGATATTATTCTACATGAGTTACACTACCTTTCTCTTAGCTTTATCTCAAGAGCAATATGACTCTATCACAAGAGCAATCTACCTCTATTGTGAGAACATTAACTTTTATTACATAGATACTACTCCTTCTTAGAGTTGTATCATCTTTCATAAATGCTTCTCATTTTATTTCATATTCATGGTACATCATTCATGTATCTTATCCATGATGAAGGGATATGTCCTGAGTACTATAATTATTTATCTATCAATTCGCTATTAACCTTCATCTTAAATCTCATTTATTATTTTTCTATGGCTTTATCACTACCAAGTTAAATTATCTAATTGCATGCCGTATGGTATGGGAGCAATAAATGTTTTTTTCAAAACTTTCTCGTCATATTTACTATACCCTGCATGTAATGCAAAAGGAAAGTGTCCATTCATCATAGCATACTCTAACATGCATAATATGCAAGGAGATGCAATTATTTAAGCATTCTCTAACATGCGTGTCATCATATGACAACTACAATGCAACTGTTCATCACAACTTATGGCAATATAAGCCATATTAGATAATTTGCTCAGCCATCCCTTATACTCACTCTGCAATTAAACAATTAACTAGGTTATCTTTTAAAGCATTCCTTCCTCTGTCATATTATCTATCAAATTATCTATCACATTATTTGATAAGATCATTGTCAAATCCTGAACTAACTATTCATCTAACTTAGGCTACCACATTACCCTCTTACTAGGGTATAGACTCAACCCTTTATTACTTTTTCTTACATAGGAAATAGGGGAGTCACTTTATCTTTTTAACTGTGGCTACCTTTCTCTCTCTAAATATCATAAACTTCTTTTTCTTATCTTGCATACATCTATCGCTCTGCTGAACTTTTACAACTACCTAAGCAAAACTTTCTTTGTAACACAGAATTCAATCTGTGAACTAACTTCTTCGTCATTCAACTCTCAATGTTCATGTGGATGAACTCAGCTAAGTATTCATCAAAGGATTTCTCTTTCTCTGCTTTAACCCTTAACCTTACGCTCATCACTATCTAATTGAGAGGAATGCTTCTCGTAAACTATTCGAGAAAAACTTCTCAAGTGAGCAGATCAATCTCTATCTCTATGGAGTAACTTTTGTATCTCTCTATTATCTCTTAACTCTTTCTGTCTGTTAGTCTCAGTCTGCTCTAGGCCAGACTGTGGTTCCTTTCTAATCTTTTCTTGATCCTGACTAACTTAAGTCACATGGATCCCATTCATCATCTACCACTATTACTTCTATTTTCTAAGGTCCTCTACCCTATGTATGCTAGGTTACTGTTTCTTCGTGATGGGATTCCTATGTTTTGGGAACATTAACTTTTTATCTATTAACCATCACGTCTCTAACCTTAAGCCACGTATTAGGCTCATTCTTAGGCAAGTCCCATTCTAAATTCTTATTATTTTGTTTAGTAAAGACTAGCTGAATAAATTTTTCGTAATATAGATCAACTCCTGGTAATCATATGGAGGATTTACTTTTGAACATTTTCTTAAACTAATCTTTTGTATCTCAGTGTCTCGTACTGTTTGGCTTACCTACACCATGTGATAAGCTTCAGTGAGGTTGGCATCTTCATTCTGTCATCAGGTCTCTGTGCATTCCAGTCGCAACCTGAGTACTAGCTAGTCGTGACTCATACTCTCTGTAATCTTTAGTCGTAAATACCTCAACTTACTCGTTAAGAATTGATAGCTCTGTGCCCTTCAGTCTGACTATTGGTCATCTTCCGTTGTGACTTGATAGCTCTAGAACTTCCAATCACGATGAATAGTCTTTACTTGTCATGACCAAAACGCTTTGGTGAATCTTTGTCACACCCCGTGACTTAACTCATCACGATTTAACTTCTCTAGAACTTATAGTTGTGACCTAAACTGCTTTACATCGTGACCTGAGCATAGTTTTTTCTAAACATTCTCTTATAATTGCATTAAATAGAGAACATATTCACATAGATGTTCAACCAATTATCATTTCATTATATCACATCAAACTCATTTCATATCACCATAACATTTGTACATGCATGTCCACTACATATTCAGGGTACATCATAACTATCATACATCTATGTAATTACTTTACACTATTTACAAATTTACATTACCCCTTATCTCTTTTATATTCTTTATAGGGAATAGTGAACTAAAAATACTTTTACATACAGAAATGCCACCCTTGTATATCAGTTGGCGGATCATTTGCCAAAAACTCATTTAACTCTACGTGCCATGTAGGGGTATATGGTAGTGTCTGACTTACTACCATCCCATGCCAATCTTTTAGAGTGTAAACTTGATTTAGGTTAATACCCTCAATTGTATATCTGTTTATCATCCCTGTTATGGCATTGAGGAATTGCAGATAAACTGACTACTCTTGATCTATACTTCTGTCCATCCCTTAACCTTGACTGAGTAATTCACTCCCTACAGCTTTCTTGAGACTGATATGGTCAACATTATCTGTCTTTAGCAAAGAAGGCTAGGGATGACTAGGACCAGGAACATCACACTCATCTTTCTCTGTAAAGTCACATATTCCTGGACTTTAAGAATGGAAAGGGATTGTCATAGACTCTGACTGGATCTCTGGATTAAGGGACTATTGTATATTACTCATATCAAATATATCCTCAAACTCTAGTAGAGGAGGAATAATATCTGGTCTACCTATAATCCAGTACCAGTACTCAGCTTCCTCAGTTGTAATATGTCCTCTCATCGGAGGAATAGATCTTACATTAGTGTTAAAGGCACTCCCATAAACTCATAATGTATAGAGCCACTAGATTCAACATGATCTGGTACATGCATAACTTCATGCTGAATATCTATATAACCTCTAGATTGCAGCTTTGAGTCTACAAAAGCATCTATGGGATATTCTATTATAGATCATCCTAACTAATCCTCTATACTACCATCTGAACTCTCTTCACTGTCTGAAGGAGGATCATGATCTGGATGTACATCATCTTCATATATCACTACTAGTCAGGCTCTCCCTTATTAACTGAAGGTTCTGACTTAACTTTATGAAATCTTGTATCTACTCCTACAATATTTTCTTAAATAAATAATGCTAACTATCCCAACCAATACCCTAACATAACAAAGTACTTATTACTTAGAGTTAGGGTGTAGGGACTATCTTATATTATGCCAGAAACTTCTTCTCTGATACCAAAATGAAACATCCTTACTTTCATACATATTAGGGAATATTCAGTAGCATTTAGAACCACTTACAATACCTTAGAAGTCCATTAGATAAATCTAGAATTTTTACTCTTCTCGAGTTACTGTTCATATGGTATTCTAGATTTGACGATGAACTTTGGAAAATTATAATTAATTCTAAAAAAATCAAAATGAAGTGGTTCAAAAAGTTACGTGAAGATAACATCTTTAACTTTCAGGAAAAAATAATCTCAAGACCAAATACTTAGTCAATTAATACAATTTAGTCATCAAAGATTACTGTTCATTTGGTCAAAAATTATGAAAACATATTCTGGTCCCTTACTTTGGAAAATTTGTTCTCTTTGTACATATATCAAAATAAGACATTATTGGTGTCAAAACAAAGCCTGACATGTTAACTAAATGTCTATACAATTGTGTACATCTATCTCATCATTTGCTATTTTCATTATATCATAAGCATTGTAGCTCAAACATAACATACAACATCATTACTTGCAACCATTTATACATTAATCATATAACATTTCAATTATCCAATCCCTAACTTCTCTTAATGCTTCTTCATCATCTTTCATCATTAATGAACCTATGGGATTGGGATTACATGGAAGGGTGAGATTTCTGGAAAAATCTAATAAACTCATATTTGTAGTGATTTTTAGTGTGTTTAAAGTGAATTTTATAATTGATTTTATCCCCATTTACTAATATGATGAGCAATTAATTAATAAAATTAAAATAGAGCAAGTGGAAATTAATAAAATTAATTAATTTATTTAATGATTTTACTCCACATCCATTCTATTCCATTGACGCCATCCTTCCATTCTTTTTCATCTCCATTTCTATTCTCTCTCATCTGTAACTTTCCTCTATTATAGAAAATAGAACCAGAGGAAAGTTCAGTCTTTATCTTCATCTTCTTCTATCATTTTCACCATGACTACTGTTGTGTTTTCTGTTGCTGCTGAAGTTCAAATGGCAATGCAAAGCTAAGCTATTGTGCTCTCTTAGAGATGATACTGAACTAGAATCCTTGAGCTAAATAGGGAGTTGATTGTGTTTTTAATTCAGAGTTAAATGTATCGTGTTGATGTAGTTAGCTCTGTAATTACTGAAGCAATAAGAGTAGTAGATAACAAAGAAGTAAGGAATCGAGTTGAATTTCTTATTTCTGCATAACTGACCTTTAATTGATTCTCATCTTTGATCGAGTTGAACATATTTTTGATTAATTGAAGTGATTCTATAACATAGTACAGTTGTATCTACTTAATTCATATTCTGCTATCTCTAAGTGGAATGATTCATAATCTCTTTTAATGTTTACGAGTTGTAGCTTTGATTGAGATTTAGCTAGCGAGTTATTGCTAACATATTATAATTCAGCTGATTAACTTCTCATATTCTATGGATAATGAAGGTAAGGTAATCTCCAAGGGAACACACTTGTCATTCATTCATCTCATCATCATAAACACTTAAAAGCATAAACAATAGCATAGGATTTGCTTTCAGTACTTAGATTAAAACTCATCAAACACCATCTCTTTAACTTGTTAATTTATGGTTCAATAGATTAATTAGGAACTTCTACATCCACTTAGGCTCCTTGTAAATCGACCTAGGTCCTATGTAATAAAATGTTATGCTTGGTTGTATTAAGTCTATGTTGAATTGTGTTGCATATGTGTTTATGATTGAAGCTTTATTTCTATGATTACTTTGGCCAATTGTACTTCATATGTTACATGGAAGCATGCATATTACATAATGTTCATACTTTCACAAGCAAGCACAAGTATTTACATTAATGCATGCATTATTTAGTATCATTTGCTACTAAAATTTCCCCAGAAATCTCACTCCATCCATGTAATCCCAATCCCAACAAGTTTATGAAAGATGTAAGAGGATGATGAATCATGAAGCAAAGCTAGGGATTGGATAGTATAAATGTTATGTGAAGAATTGTTATATGTAATATTGCTATAAGACCAATATAAGTAGTGATGGTCATGATTTAATGAAAAATAGTAAATGATGAGATAAATGTATAAAAGTTTATAGACATTTAACTAACATGTCAAGCTTCGTTTTATACTAACAACACCTTATTTTGATGTCTCTATAAAGTCACATATTCCTGGACTTTGAGAATGGAAAGGGACTGTCATAGACTCAAACTGGATCTCTAGATTAAGGGACTATTGTATATTACTCATAGTAAATCTATTCTCAAACTCTAGTGGAGAGGGAATAATATCTAGTATACCTATAATCTAGTACTAGTACTCAGCTTCCTCAGCCATAATATATCCTCTCGTCGGAGGAATATAGCTTATATCAGAGTTAGAGGGCACTCCTACAAGCTCATATTGTATAGAGTCACTAGACTCAGTATCATCTGGTGCAATATCATTTAGTACATGCATAACATTAGACTAAATCTCTACATAACCTCTAAATTACAGGTTTGAGTCTACAAAATCATCTGTGGGATATTCTACTATAGACCTCCCTAATTGATCCTCTATACTACCATCTGAACTCTCTTCATTATCTGAAGGAGGATCATAGTCTAGATATACATCATCTTCATATATCACTACTGGCTGGGGGTCTCCCTTATTAACTGAAGGCTCTGACTTAACTTTATGAAATCCCATATATACTCTTGCAATATTTTCTTAAATAAGCAATTCTAACTATCCCAACCAATACCTAACATAACAAAGTACTTACTACTTAGAGTTAGGGTTTGGAGACTGTCTTCTATTATGCTAGAAATTTCTGCTCTGATATCAAAATAAAGCATCCTTAATTTTGTACATATTAGGGACTATTCAGTAGCATTTAGAACCACTTACAATACTTTAGAAGTCTATTAGCTAAATCTAGAATTTTTACTCTTCTCAAATTACTGTTCATATGGTATTCTAGATTCGGTGATGAAGTTTAAAAAATCATAATTAATTCTAGAAAAATTAAAATGAAGTGGTTCAAAAATATATGTGAAAATAACATCTTTAAATTTAAGGAAAAAATAATCTCCAGACCACATGCTTAGTCAATGAATATAGTTTAATCATCAAAGATTACTGTTCATTTGGTCAAAAATTCTGAAAAATATATTTTGGTCCCTTAATTTAGAAAATTTATTCTCTTTGTACAAATCTTCTTTATTTACTTTAATATCTTAAGGGCATTATTGTCTTTTCACACCTCATCAAAATATTCCCTAACCTTGGTCAACTATTCTGGGAATTATCCTTGACCATCTAACTTAGTCAAATAACAAAAATGCCCTCCGTCTGACTCAATGACACAACGCAGTGGCATACTCAGTGGCATTTTTCTAATTTTATATTTTTTTCGGTCTTTATTAGCCCTAGCCCACATACTTATCTAAAAATATTACGAGGCCTATAAGATACCATTTTGGGTCCTATACATGGCCCACTACCTTCATGGGCTAAACTCCTGAGAAATTCCCCCGAAACATATTTATCGGCTGTTTTAATACACTGTAAATTCTATAATAAATTCTACAAGAACTTCTTTTTTAGCTCTGTCAATTTTATAAATTCTTATATTAATTATAGGAATTTATTGCCAAATTTCATCTGATTCTGAGGTGTAGAGGATACTATATTAATTTCTCTTTTTTCAGAGATTAATATAAATTTTTCGGGACTTCATATCAAAATTCTATGTTGTGTCAAATTGATCAGAATAATTTTCTCTATTTATTGGAAAAATTTGGGACTAATATGATATTGGGCATTTTTGGATATTTTCTAGCTCAACTCTCAATAATTACCATTTTGCCCTTGAACTTTTAAAAATTACACTTTGCACCATAGAACTTTTAAACTTTTCATTTTAGTCCCTCATCTTTATACCTTTGTCAAATCATTATTTTTTTCTTTCTATTCGTCATCACAATCCTTTGCAAACCTCTTTCGACTATCAATATTATATAGATAGGGAAAAAGTAGGATGTGACAGTTCTACCCCCTCAAAATAATTTTCGTCCTCGAAATTTACTAAACACCTCAGTCAACTATCTTAAATATATATCTTTTTCCCACTTTATGACTAAGAATTGGGGTATCTATCTCTTATCTTCTATCTTGACATTTTGCGGAATATTTTCCATATCTGCAGATCTTCATATCATTGCTATAATTATTCTTCTGTTCTGAATCAACTCAGTCAGAGTTGAACTCTACTTTATTCTATTACTTGCTGACTTGCTATGCATCCACCCCATATTGGAGTTGTGAGTAGTGTCCATTTTTTTCATATAAAATTCTCTCGAATACTATTGTATTATGGAGTTTTCATCAACTACTCATCATACCTTTAACACTTATCTCTTATTATTTCTCTGAGTATCTTGTAGAATTTTCTTAACATCTGTAAAGCTTTATATCTCATTTTCATATAATCGTACTTCTTTTCTTCTTATTATCTTTAATAACTCATCATAATACAGAGATAGGACTTATGCCATATTCTTTCTTTCTTTACTTTACTGCTGGGTAGAAGCACATTGGAGCACATACTCTAACATGCATAATGCCTGGCTAACATATTGTAGGACTACATACATGCCCATGAATGCAAAGCTCTAAAATCCAAGCTCAAGCATTCCTTTTCTTAATATGCACATCTCTATCTGAAAGGAATTGGAAGACACGCAGCAGAAATTAACTTAAAAATTTTTCCATTCCTTGCCAGGATCTACCGTATGTATTTAAGTCAAGTGGTTAGAATCATTACCCTCAATATTCCTCTGTGACTTCCACAGCTCCTCTCCGCGGCTGGTGATCTCCTTTTGATCGCAAGAAGTCGACGAAGTGTTCCTCAGCGACCTCCACAGCTTCTCTCCGCGGCTCGTGCTCTCTTTCTAATCGTAAGAAGTCGACGCCTCAGGTCGACTCCCTCTATTGGTATTCACACGAACAACGTTCCAACTACGTACGACGTGCTAGCGTCTCCTGTCCCTCCAAGGCTTGCTCAACAATTTGTCCTCTCTGTCTCTATTTCAGCAGTTTCTTATCTGCAAACCTTTTGCAGATTCCCTTCAGCCTTTTGTGTTATGTGTTGTTCAAAAATATAGCTCCTAAAATCATATATATAGGATGCTCTGCGTTTTTCTCAACCGAATTAGATTTTGGAATTAATCTATATTAAATCCGAAATTAATACAATATCATATATTGTATAATTTGATAAGAAACTAATTAAATAAATAATGTTTATATTAAATCTGTCCCACAGATTTAATTCACCTATTTATTTAATTTAAAATAAAGATAAGACGGGACTATATTTGATTTATTCTCATAAATCAAATTTGAGGTATCATGTCAATTTGAATTTCAAATTCAAACGTGATAGAGATTTAATTTATCCTTATAAATTAAATCTTATAAATATCTCTTATATGAGATATTCTATCAATTTGAATTTCAAATTTAAACGTGATAGAGATTTAATTTATCCTTATAAATTAAATCTTGTAAATATCTCTTATATGAGATATCCTATCAATTTGAATTTTAAATTCAAACATGATAGAGATTTAATTTATCCTTATAAATTAAATCATGTATATCCCTTATATATAATGTATATATACGAATATAAATATAAATAAATATATACATTAACCTTGGATCATTCATTGAATCTGGACACGTCTTAGATTCAATGAATCTGGACATCATAGCTCATGTTGGGCTTTTTTATGTGCAACCCTGTAGGCCCATATAAATTTGGCAGTGGGCCATTTGCTATACTGGCCCACAAGTCGCAAGCAGTCTCTAGCAAGACATAACGACTACCCAAATCATATGAGGATCGATAAATGATGTAACCTTTTATACAACCATATCATGTCCCTTTTGTCACGCGATATTTTGGTCATAGATAAGGCATGGATAATGTAATCCTCCTATTCCTGACTGTTACTTTCTCGATCCCTGAGTAGTCTGACTATAGAAATGGAACTACCTTTCCATTACAGTATGGCCATACGTTTCTTAGACTCACTCATCGAGGGGCCTAGTAATATCTCTCTATGAATGTGAGGGACAAATTCCATCTTGACCATTCACATTCCTCCGTATGAAAAACCACTAAGCCCGAATATAGTCTTTATGATCACTCGGTCAAAAGTGACTTTTGACTAGGTCAAAGCTGAACGTTTGTCATGTAGGAATCCATGATGATCTCAGGTCAAAGGGCATAGTGACATGGTTTGTATATGAGAGAAGCTTATGACGTAACCCATGCAGCTCTCTCATAGCGGGTCAGTCTAACACCTTGTACTCTTACATGTGCCTATGACTTTAATTTATATCTCTATACATCTTTGAAGTCATACTGGCCTTATTTCATCTCTGCTACCACATAGATGATCGACCAGGGACATTTAGGATAAGATCATGAATTATCCAAGGATGGTCATCACAATAAACATGCAAATAATATGATAACACAATTAATAAATTCATAAATCAATAATGTTCATAAGACAATGATTGGCCCCTAGGGCATGTTTTTCAACACTATCACATGGAGCTGGTACTACTCTCACATTTGGAGCTTTAGCATATTTTACAAACATAACATAATGCCTGGCATTTTATGTAAGGATTGAAAGCTCTCACTTGTTATTTCATCTGTAACATAACATACAACCATCTTATCTCTTTCAAAAAGGGAGCCTCTCTATCTGTTTATAGAGCTAGCTATAAAGCCACTTCGTATTGTACTTCTCAATACATATTTCTCATTCTTATTCTTTGTAATCTCATCGTAGGGATCTCTTTATTCTTATTTGACCCTTCTCACCTTCTCATATCTTATGAGATATTATTTTTCTCTTCCTTAGGCATACTATCTGCAGACTCATAAATATATGTTACTCAACTGAAGGGAAAGGATTGATGATTACAAGTGCTTATGCTGAATCTGTTATGCAAAATGTGCTAAACATGAGTGCTTGAATTTCAATTTTGATCCATAATTTTGCTAAGAGTACAAAAGCTAAGTGTGGGAGAGTTGATGAACTCATATTTGTAGTGATTTTTAGTATGATTAAAGTAAGTTTTATTATTGATTTTATCCCCATTTAGCAATATAATGAGCAATTAATTACTAAAATTAAAATGGAACAAGTGAAAATTAATTGATTTGATTTTAGTGATTAATTGGATAAATAATCTGTTAAATTTCTATTATGTAGTGACCAATTAGCAGATTATATCAATTGACAACTAAACAAAAAATTAAGCATGTGCTAGATTAAAGAAGCTGATAACAGATTTAAGCATATGGCAAGAAGGAATAAGTGGGTTAATAGATCACATGCAAATAGGAGCTTATGTCAAGTGGGAGATTGAGCGCATGATCTATAACATATTTAAGCACATGTTGTCATCACACACTTCACACAGCTTATAATTTCTAATCAGTCATGCCATTCACACTACTTCTATATAACATATACAACAACACATTCAGGAGAGATGCCTAGACCGCCTAACGCAAATATCACTCCAGATCATTCCATACACTTCACGCACATCATCACTTCATTCCATCAAGCTCACAAACAACACCATCTTCCACTCGATTCAGCTTCCACCAGTCACACCATTCTTCCTTTTTCTATTCATCTCTATTTTCTATTCTCTCATCTATAACTTTCCTTTGTTCCAGACAATAAAACCAGAGGAAAGTTCAGTTGTCATCTTTCTTTTCTTCTTTCACATTCACCAAGATTGTTGATGTATTTTCTGTTACTGTTAAAGTTTAGATGGCAATACAAGGCTAAGTTATTGTGCTCTCTTGGAGATGATGTTGAACTAGGATCCTTGAGCTGAACAGGAAGTTTTATTGTGTCTTAAATCATATTTAATTTTATCAAGTTAATGTAGTTACTTTTGCTTTATTGATTCAATTAGAGTTAGCAGATGACAAAGGAGTGTGGAACTGAGTTGGATTTCTTATTTCTGCATTATTGATACTTTAATTGATTTTTATCCTTGGACTGAGTTAGACATAGCTATAGTTGAAACATCCTACTTTTACCACCTCAGAGTATGTATTCGGAAGCATATTTGATTAGCAAAAGCATTACATTAGCCCAAAAATTAAAATTTTAAAACTTACTTATAGGGTACTGTTCATTTGGTCATTTCTAGATTTACAGTCTAATTTTAAAAATTCATAACTAATTGTAGAAAAATCGTATGGAGATGATCCAAATTTCTAATTGAAGATCTTTCATAGCTATTTAAGGGAAAAATATAAATTTGGACATTTACCTTGCCAATTGATACAGTTAAATCATTACTTTATACTGTTCATATGGCAAATTCTGAATTACCTATGAATTTAAAGATCTGGATGTGTACTACATGATCATAAAATTTTGTGGATTAATTCATTCATTTACTAGGTCAAACTTAAGCCACAACAAAACTGCTTTCAGACCTACATTTTTACTATTTCAGTTTTCTTTCTTTCACTTTCAATAATTGTTCCAACATGCATAAATCATCTCTTTTGCCTTTCATGCATTCATATACATCACGGGTTTATACCATAATTCTTCCATACATGTTCTTTACATAAATATACACCTTACATGGCATTTACATACATAGATAATTCATCACATAGGCTAGGATCTCAATTACTTCACTTCCTTTCTTCCATTCTTTAGCTCTTCTCTATGCATACATTTTCCTTCATGCTTGACCTAAATTGGTTGGTTATGGTAAGGTGAGATTCTAGGGAATCTCAGTAGTAAACATTACCACTTAAATATGTAAGATGGATGCTAATGCATGATATGTAATTTATTAAACTTTCTTTGCTTAGTGACATGCCGTCATGCTACATACTTTTGCATAAAAGTGCACGGCCATGAAAAACATATTATTCACAATACATTTAACGTCATTTATCATGTCACAACATCATTCAAATATCATATATATGTCAACACATAAGCATACCACATCAAGCACATAAAGAGATAAGTCCACTACCTTGCACTTAAGCTTTTCTCTTGATCTTTTGCACTTGCTCCGTAGCTTTCCAACCATGAAGCCTTTTGGTCAATCACTTCCCAACCATCTTCTTGGATGTTTCAAGGTCTTAAACACATTTATATTCATCACATAATTCATTAGGATCATGAACTCCAACAATGTTCAAGATTAACCTTGATAAACTCTTTACTAATATAACTTTCTCTAATCTTTACTAATTACCTTGGCCCTTGAACCAATTGATATCTTGACTTTACCCTACACAATTTCAACTTTTGAATCCATTTATGAGCTTAGAATCATGAAATTCCAGCTTCTATGCATTGTTCTATATAGACTTACATAACACCCTCTTTTCTTTCAAAAATTCCCATTTTAATTCTAATGCTGCCCATATTTGTTTCTCCACTTTATCACACACAAATTTTCATTTTAAAATCATCGGAAGCATCAAAATCATGAAATTCCAATCACTGTTCATGAGAGTGAACAGTAATAGAGAAGAATCTCAAAAATTACAACTTGGAATTCCAATGCTTCCAAGGTTTAAAACCTATCCAATCCTACACAAAATCATCATATAAATTCAATGGAAGTATTAGATAATTGAAATTACATTTACTTCCATCATGAACAGTGAAAACTAAAATGGTTCAACCATAGCAAAGTCAAGAATATCAACTTGATTCAGCAACCAATCACTTAACTAACTTGTTTAAGCTTCAATTATATAATTATAACTTTAATTTCTTCTTTTCCCTTTCATCTAAGGTTTTTGTACACCGTAGGGAAAACTCAACTTTCTTCCATGAAAACCCTAAGTTCAAGCTCCCAAATCAAAGGAAAATAAACTAGGATAGATTTCTTACCTTTAGTCTCTAGCTTGCTTGAACTTTGGTACCTTGAATCTTCTTTGTCTTGGCTTGAGTTTTCATTTTGCAAGAGTTTTCCCAAGGGTTCTTGCTCCACAGTTTGCTTCAGATTTGTGATGGTATTTATAGAAAAATATCGTGGAAAATCAATGGCCAAGATTAGTTTGTGCACTATTTGATCTAATAGCTCACATTTAATCTTGGATTTAACTTTTCTAAAAAGATAATTATGAAATTATCCATGACATCATCAAGGGACACTTCATAGGGCTAGGTGGCGAAATTCCAAGTGGAGGAAGCTTCTAGAAAAATTCCAGTCCAATCCAGTACCGGCTCAGTCCGATTTCCCAAAAATTAGACTGATTTATAAATCTAATTTTTCTGAGTTTTCATAATATGCTTTCTGCCCTTAAATCTAGTATCCAGATTCTTCCTACCATTAACACTCTTATAATGGATCAGTACTTAATTACAGATTCCTTGGCAAATGACGAAAATGCCCTTGGTTTACTATCTTGCACTATATTAACCCTAAGGGCATAATTGTTATTTTACACCTTTTTATATTGCATCAGAGTGTATATTGACTCTAACTAATCATCCCTATACTTGCTTGTATGCTTTTGTCCTATCTAGAATGACCAAAATGCCCTCCATCCTTCTCTGGTACAATCTGGCTACATAGGGGCATTTTCATAATTTCACACTCTTCCAGGGCTACTCTGGGCTCTGGCCCACTCAACCGTCCATCCACCTCACTAGGCCTTTGGGATGCCAATTTAGGCCTTGATATGGGTCCATTACCTTTATGGAACATTTCCTGAGAAACCTCTCTCGAGGGTATTTATCGGGTATTCTATTATACTGTAAATTTCCTTAAATATTCTACAGGATTCCTTTTTTGACCCTGTCAATTTTATATCCTCTTCTATTTTATGATTAAGGATTAGGCTATCATTTGGAATTGTATCTCCTATCTTGACATATGGCAGAGTACTTTAAACATCTGTGAAATTTCATATCTTTCTCATGCTATTACGCTCCTTTTTCCTTAGTCAACTCAAATCAGAGTCAAATGCTTATTTTTGTTACTCACTTACTTGTAAAGCATAAGAGGATATAAAGAAGAGAAATATACAAGATTATTTGAGTAAGGTATGAATTAAATTTTGAGGACAAACTTTATTTTAAGGGGTGGAAATATCACATCCCAATGTTTTTCTATCTATATAAGACTGATAGATGAAAGAGGTTTTAAAGGGATTGTGACGATAAACTCAAAGAAAGATAATGATTATATAAGTTTTAAGCCAAAGGGGCTAAATTGAAATTAATGAGAGTTCCAAGGGTATACTGGTCATTTTAAAAAAGAAAATGACTAAAGTGAAAACCCTAAAAGTTCTATGGTGTAAAATGGAAATAGACACAAGTTATAGGCCATTAAGTGCAATTATAAAAGATTGAGGGACTAAAAGTGTAATTTTCAAGAGTTGAGGGGCAAAATTGTAATTATGTAAAGTTAAGCTAGAAAAGGCCTAAAATTGCCTAGAAATATTTTCGTTGCAAATTTTAACAATAAACAGAGGATAAAATTTGAGCAGGCATATCTCTCAAAATTTTGATTTCAGGTCCCGATAAATTAATATTATTTTTAGAAGTCTGGAGATTAGTACATTATCTTTCAGATCTCATAATCAGATAAACTTTTGTAGTAAATTCTTATAATTAATATCAGAATTTATGAAATTAAAAGAGCTTAAAAAGGAGTCTTGTAGAATTAAATTATGGAATTTATGGTGAAAAAGCACAGCAATAAAATATTTAGAAGAAATATATGTAATTTTTATTAGGACTTTTATATCAGAAAATTATGAGATTTTGCAGGAAATTCATTTTATATTAGAATGAATTTCTAAAATGTAAAAACTATTGATAAATGTAACACATTAATTTCGTATCTCTTAGGGACCATTTGGGTTAATTTCGTATCTCTTAGGGACCATTTGGTAGCATTTATAACTACTTATATGATCAATGAAGTCAAATTACACAATCTGGAATTTCATTCTAACAAGTTACTGTTCATTTGGCAAAACTCCAGACAAGTGATTCAAATTCAAAAATTCATAACTAATTCTAGAAAAATTAAAATGAAGTGGTTCAAGTTGCTATATGAAGGTAACATAGGCATTTTTAAAGGAAAAATATGAATCTAACCAAACTCCATACCAATTAATACAGTATTGGCATGGAAAATTATTGTTCATTTAGTCAGTTTCACAGTTTTCAGATTTGGTTCCCTATCTTTGAAAAATTTGTTCTCTTTATACAAATATCGGAATGAGACATTCTTGGTACCAAAACGAAGTTCAACATGTCTATTATCATACTATAAAGTCTCATACATTTATTCAAAGGTTAACTATTTTCCTAGGTCTCAACAAAACATAACCAGAACTGAAATAAGTACTTAATACACACATTACATATTTTCATAAAAAGTCTCATAGAACAATGCATCTATGCATCATAACTTCTTCTTTCTCCTTCCTTGATTCCATAAGATGGCCCAGCTATAATGTTTGTATAATGTAAGGGGTGAGATTTTGGGGGAAATCTCAATAGCAAATGGAAA
This sequence comes from Leucaena leucocephala, assembly GCA_037074615.1. Classification (NCBI taxonomy): domain Eukaryota; kingdom Viridiplantae; phylum Streptophyta; class Magnoliopsida; order Fabales; family Fabaceae; genus Leucaena; species Leucaena leucocephala. The sequence continues at coordinate 18,931,401 of CM073533.1, forward strand.
CCAAACAGCGTATGAAGCTTAATGCTTGACATTAATGTGTGCTTAATGATCATGCTTGCATAATAATATCTTTACATGCTTCCATGTTCCTTAAATTATAACATATGGCCATAGTATAAAAATAAACAGAGCATCATTCAATCATACATGCTTCACATCATCAAAGTAAACATCTAACACATAAAACATCCAAGCAAGCAAAGCATACAAGTTAGGTAAGTTTACTACCTCTTATATCTTTACATGCTTCCATGTTCCTTAAATTATAACATATGTCCATAGTATAAAAATAAACAGAGCATCATTCAATCACACATGCTTCACATCATCAAAGTAAACATCCAACACATAAAACATCCAAGCAAGCAAAGCATACAAGTTAGGTAAGTTTACTACCTCTTACTCCTTGTTTTTCCATATCACTTTCCTTTACCTCTTGCTTCCTACTTCTCATTAAGGTGTGACTACCCTCTTTGAGAACACCAACCAAATCCTAACATAACAACATACTCATTACAATCTATTACTATCAAGTTCTAAACTTCCTAAACCAACAAGTCTTTATTTTTCTTTAATTTTGGTTAATTACTTTGCCTTTTGAAGTAAATTGTGCCTTGACCATATCCCACACAATTTTGCCCAAGGAATCCAAATATGAATTCATAATTAACAAATTCCAACTCCTCCTTTGTGCACTGGTCTGAACAGAAATGTGGCAACAAGGTTTTTTTTCTTTCAAAAATCTCACTTCTAATTTTAATGCTTTCAACTCTGTACCTTGGCTCAATCCTATACAATTTCGCCTTATGGACTCATTGGAAGCATCAAAATCATCAAAATCAAATTTTTTGGTACTGTTCCAGCACAGACCTAAAAGTCTCACAAAGTGGGAAAATGGAAACTACACAATTAATTAAAGCAATAACCAACAATCTAAGCTTGTCTAATACTTAATTTCATGTCTCTAACTTCAATTTCTTCTTTCTCCAATATTGAACAGTTCTGGACAGCATCACCACATAGGGAATATCTCACTTTTCTTCCATTAAAATCCCAAGATCAAGCTCTTGAATTGAAAGAAACTAAGCTATGATATATTACTTACCTTAGTTCTTTTGTCTTTGCTTGGTTCTCACTTGGGCAGCACCTCCCTATTCCTTCTCTAACTTGACACAAATGTGAAGGAAAATGGAGAGTATTTATAGACTTAAAGAAAGGCAAATGGAAGGCTAGGATTGTTTTGGTTACTATTTAATCCAATGGTCCATAATCCACCTTGCACTTTGTCTTGCCCACCAAGTTTCGATGACATCATGGCTTACATCACCAAGACACCTTTCATGCTAGGTGCCCCTATGGTGGGGCCCTTGGACACCTCAACTGTTGACTCAACGCTTCCAGAGAATTCCAGAATCTTACCTCGTAATAACTGATGAGATTGTGCCACGTGCCCTTAGCTTTTTCTTGAGTTTTCTTCTTTCCATCGATTAGTGCCATGTGGCATCTTAGTGGGTCCCATGAGGACACTTTTTATGCCATCTCAAGGCTTCTAGTAAAATCCAAAGCTTTATCTGATCAATTCCCTAGTTATAACTTCAACCGGGTAATTATACTTTACTGAAAATCACTAAAATATTATTTTAACTCCAGTTAGACCCACATAATCCTTGGGCTACGTTTTTGTACTTCTTGGATTGTCATATTGGGTTTCTGATCAAGCTCTAGTACTTGGATGGCTCAATTCCTAAGAAACTTCCCTTGGCAATTTACTAAAATGCACTTGATTCCCCTTTATTTACATTACTGATTCTAGGGGAATTATTGTCTTTTCACATTTCAACAGAATATTTCTTAACCCAGTTTAACTATTCCTATAGCTCTCTTTGACCTTTTGTCTTGGGTAAAATGACTAAAATGTCCTTTACTCATTTCTTAATTATTTTTATAATACATAGGCACTTTTGTCATTTTGCACATTTTCTAAATATTTTTGGACACTGACCCCTTTAACTGTTTAACTGATATCATGGGTCTGGGCCTCAGTTGGGGTCATCATGGGCCTCTTCTGATGTCATTTGGGCTTATTCAGTCCTAACTTGCTTACTGTTTAAGTTTCATAATCAGATATCAGGTGTCCATAAATTCCCTTCAAAATTCACTAAAACGTGAATAACTTTTCCAACATAACTCCTTTCGGGGTTCTGTCAATTCCTTATCATCTGGCTTCATAGTACGCACCTTCCTATAACTTCTTATTTATATCTGAGGTCCAGAAGGTCTAATAAAAATTTTAGATAACTTTTAGACTATCAGATAAATATCAGTTATCTGGAACTCTAATAAAATTTATGTATTAGGTTAGATTAACTAAAACAATTTTCTTTATCTACTGATAAAGTTTGGGACTGAAATGCTTTCAGGGAGTTCTAAGCCTTGTATGGGTCAACTTTCTATAATTACCAATTGCCTTTATACTCTTAAAATTTACACTTTAGTCCCTCAACTTTTCATAATTACACTTAATGGCCTATAACTTGTACCTACTTTCATTTTTGGCCTTAAGACCTTTCTAATTTATATTTAAATCCTTGAACTTTCTTTAATTATAATTTAGTCCTTAGACTTTCTCTAAATTGCAATTTAGCCCCTTATCTCTTTCTTTGGCCTAAAACTTATCTTAATCATTATCTTTTCTTCTGATTACCATCCCAATCCCTTCATAACGTCTTTCCTCTATTAGTCTTATACAGTTAGGGAAAATTTGGGATGTTACAATAACCATCATTTTAATTATCAAAAGAAACTAAGATAACAATAGTAGAGTGAAGCTAACCTAGGTCAATTCACAAGGAGCCTAAATAAATGCTAAAGTACCTAATTAATCCAATGAGCCACAATTTAACAAATTAATGCAATGATATGTGAGATGAGATGTTTGAACAACTTCTAAATGTAAATCATGTGCTATTGTTTATGAATTTAGGCATTTATGATGATGAAATGAATCAATGACAAGTGTGTTCCCTTGGAAATTGCCTTACCTTCATCATCCACATAATATTTGGAGTTAGTTAGTCGAGTTATAATGTAGTAGCTAATAGCTCACCAGTTAAATCTCAATCAAAGTTATAACTAGCAGATATTGAATAGAGAAATATGGATCATTCAACTCAAGAGGTAGAAGAAGAATAAAATAGATATATATGTACTCTATCATAGAATTTCTCTAATTAACCACAACAATGCCCAACTAGTTCAAGGATGAGAATCAATCAAAGCTCAATTGTGTAGAAATAGAAAATCCAACTCGATTGTCTAATCCTTTATCATTTACTGACTCTAATTGGATCAGTAATACCAGAATTAACTACTTGGACTTAATACATTTAAATCTGAATAAAAGACACAATGAACTCCCTATTTTAGATCAAGGATTATGGTTCAACATCATCTCTAAGAGAGCACAGCAACTTTAGCCTTGCATTGCTTCAAGACTCCAATAGCAACAACAAAACTAGCGATAGTCATGATAAGTATAGTAGGAGAAGATGAAGATGAAAGTGAATGCTCCTCTGGTTCTCCTGCTCAGAATAGAGTAGAAGTACAAATAAAGAGAGAGAATGGAGATAGAGAGGGAATGGAGATGGAGTCAAATAAAATATGTGTGAAGTGTCTTACGTGTGATCAGTGCCTATTGAAGTCTTAGATAACGTGAATATATAAAAGAACAGTGGAATGAGTGATGTGGTCTGAATGGAGTAAGTGAATGAATCAGTTCTGAAGTGTGTGTGCCTTGCGTGAATTAATCTCCTTTCCTCTACCAATACATGAGTCTAACAATTTGTTAGCCCATTTGTTAGCTTCTTCTACCTGTCAACATGTGCATAATTCTCTATTGTTCTGCATGGATTCATATTTAAAGGGTGTATCCTCAGCATGTGTATGAATGAACTTCCAGCCTCAACACGTGCAAGAATCTCCTAATGCAATATTTCCACGTGATTTCAGTTAGCTCCCAGTTTACACTCTGTTAGCCATGAGCCTAATCTGTTGTCCACTCTGTTCAGTCCAGCTGTCCTTTCTTGCCATTACATTTTGATTAATCTTATCCAATTCAGTTATACTAGCAAGTTAACTTGGTACTTAATGAGCATTTCGTGCAATGAGAATTTAAAAGATATAAATTATTTATCTAATAAGATAATATTCCAATATATGACCAAAATTATATCAATTAATTCACAACTGTTCAAATTTAATATTATTAATTAATTGCTTAACATATTGATAAAGGGGGAAAAATCAATAACAAATCTCTTTTTAAATGTCATTTCCTACTTTTTCCCTATTTGTATGAGACTAATAGAGGAAAGATGTTTGTAAAAGATTATGATGATAAATAGAGAGAAAAAATGATTATTAAATAAAGGTATAAAGAAAAGGGACTAAATTGAAAAGTCTAAAAGTTCTATGGTGCAAAAATGAAAGTAGAAATAAACTTTAGGCTATTAAGTGTAATTATGAAAAGTTGAGGGCCTAAAGTGTAATTTTCAAAAGTTCAAGGACAAAAATGGTAATATTGAAGGTTGAGCCAGAAAAGGCCCAAAAATACTTGGAATCAGATTAGTCCCAAATTTACCGAGTAAACAGAAAAAATTCTTCTGATCAATTTAATCTAACATAGAATTTTGATTTGAGATCTCAAAAAATTGATATGAATTTATGAAAAAAGAAAAATTAATATAGTATCCTCTGGACCTCATAATTAGATGACATTTGGTAATAAATTCTTATAATTAATATGACAATTTATGAAATTGATAGAGCTCGAAAAGGAGTTATGTAGAATTTACAGTGGATTAAAACACCTGATAAATACATTTCAGGGGAATTTCTCAGGAGTTAAACCCATGAAGGCACCGAACCATGTAGAAGGCCTAAAATGGTGCCTTATAGGCCCAATAATATTTTGAGATAAGTATATGGACTAAGGCTAATAAAGACCAAGAAAATTGTAAAATTACGAAAATGCCACTAAGTATGCCATTATGTTGTGTCATAAAGTCAGAGATAGACAAAGGGCATTTTGGTCATTGACTAAGGTTAGATCATCAAGGAGAGTTACCAGAATAGTTGACTAAGGTCAGGGAATACTCTAATGAGGTGTGAAAAGATGATAATGCCCTTGAGATGTTAAAGTGAATAAAGAGGAACCAATAGGCATTTTAGTAATATGCTAAGGGATCTGTAATGAAGTTTAGACCCAGTATAAGAATTTCAATGGTAGGAAAAATCTAGATGCTAGATTTAAGATCAGAAAGCATATTATGGAATCTCAGAAAAATTAGATTCAGAAAATAGTGTAGATTTTGGGAAATCGGACTGAGTCTGTACCAGATTGGACTGTAATTTTTCCAGATGCTTGCTCCCTTTGTAATTTTGTCACATGGGCTATGAGGTTTCCTTTGAAGATTTCATGGATGATGTCATCTCATTAGTTTCTAGGGAAAGCTAATCGAAGATCAAATATGAGCTATTAGATCAAATAGTACGCAAAGTGATCTTGGCCATTCATTTTCCATTGGATTTCTCTATAAATATCCCCATATTTCTGATTCAAAATGGTGAAGAAAGAACCATTGGGGAGGCTATGTCAAAATGGAAACTCAAGCCAAGACAAAGAAGAATCTAAAGTCCAAAGTTCAAGCTAGCAAGAGATTAAAGGTAAGCAATCTATCTTAGCTTATTTTCCTCTAATTTGGGATCTTGAACTTAGGGTTTTCATGGAATAAAGTTGAGTTTTCTCTAAGGTGTATACGCTGTCCAAAGCCTTAGATGAAAGGGGAAAGAATAAATTAAAGTTAGAGTTATATGATTGAAGTTTAAACAAGCTAGTTTGGTGATTGGTTGTTGAATCAAGTTGATATTCTTGACTTTGATTGAATATCTATTTTGGTCTGCACTGTTCATGATAGAAGGAGATGGAATTTTAATGATCTAACGCTTCCATTGAATTTATATGATGATTTGTGTAGGATTGGATAGGTTTTGAATCTTAGAAGCATTGGAATTGAAAGTTGTAATTCTTGAAATTCTTCTCTATTACTATTCACTCATATGAACAGTGATTGAAATTTTATGATTGTGATGATTCCAATATTTTTAAAATAAAAAGTTGTGTGTGATAAAGTAGAGAAACAAGTATGGGAATCATTGAAATAAAAATGATAATTTTTGGAAGAATTATGCATGTTTTTCAAATCTGTCCAGAATAGTGCGTAGGAGCTGGAATTTCATGATTTGAAAATCATAAATAGATTCAAAAGATGAAATTGTGTAGGGTAAAGTCAAGACATCAATTGATTCAAACGCCAAGTCCATTAGTTAAGATTAAGGAAAGTTAATATAGTTAAATGAGCTCAATGTTCAAGAGAAAGTTATATTGTAATGGATGGATGATTATGTGATGTTAGGATTTGATTATGGACTCTAAAGAGGCAGACACACAACAAGAAGAAGTAAGAAGAAAGAGGCAAAGTAAAGTTAGAGTGAAAGAAAGTCAAGTATATGAGGTAGTAAACTTATCCTAAACTTGTATGTATTGAATGTTATGCTTAGTTGTGCTATGGCTATGTTGAATTGTGTTTCTTGTATATATGATTTAAGCTCTATGTCTATGATTACTTTGGCCCATTGCATTTCATATGTTATATGGAAGCATGCACATTACACAATGTTAACACTTTCACAAGCAAGCACAAGTATTTATATTAATGCATGCATTGTTTAGTACCATTTGCTATTGAGATTTCCCTAGAAATCTCACCCCTCCATATAATCCCAATCCCACAGGTTTATTAATGATGAAAGAGGATGAAGAAGTATAAAGAGAAGATATGGATTAAATAGTGTAAATGTTATATGATGAATGTATAAATTGTTGCAAGTAATGATGTTATATGACATGTTTGAGCCACAATACTCATGATGAAATGATAAATAGCAAGAATATCTTATTTTAATGTCTGTACAAAAAGAAAGAAATTCTAAAGTTATGGACCAGAATTTGTTTTCAGGATTTTTGACCAAATGAACAGTAATATTTGATGATTAAACTATATTAATTGGCTAAGAATTTGCTCAAGAAATTATTTTTCCCTGAAAGTTCAAGATGTTATCTTCACGTAGCTTTTTGAACCATATCATTTCAATTTTTTAAAATTAATTATGATTTTTCAAAATTTGTCACCTAATCTAGAATACCATATGAACAGTAACTCAAGAAGAGTAAAATTCCAAATTTAGCTAATGGACCTCCAAGGTCTTGTAAATAGTTCTAAATGCTATTGAATAGTCCCTAAGACGTACGAAAGTAAGGATATTTTATTAAACATACTAAAATCATTACAAATAAGAGTTTATCAATTCCCTAACACTTAGCTTTTGCACTCTAAGCAAAATTATGGATCAAAATTGAAATTCAAACTCATATGTTCATCAAAATTGGCAAATCAGATTCAATATAAGCACTTGCATTCATCAAACCTTTCCCTTCAATTGGCAACAATCCATACTATCTCATATCAATCAAAGAATTTAACTCATGCAATTAAATCATAGTAAGCAACTTGGTTGAGATTTTCTCACAAGGTATAGTATTTTGACTCATTCTCTTATCAATATAATTTTCACTCAACTATCTAACTTAGGCTTCCCTTAGGCTTGTAACCATCCTACATTCCACTACTAAATTCTACAAGGGTTGTGAATCAAAGGGTCTTTATTAGGTTGTAATTATTAGGTTGTAATGTTGGAAAGACTATATGATGAAATGGAAATGCTTGTCAATGATTAATGAAATATTGCACACGATCTTACTTCTTCAAGCTATTTCAATGTTTGATCACAATTACAATTGTGTAACTGTAGAAAATCACAAGTCACATATTAACTTCCTTTCATACAAGTTGAATATCACATCTTGTCAACTGGTCTATCTTTTCTTTCTCTTTTCTTTCTTATTTTTCCTCTTCTCTGTACTTTTTCTGTATTTTTTTCTTTCAACTATTGAACTAGATAACAAATATATTGAAGTTCAGATGTTCAACAAGTTGTGCAACTTAACAGTTACAATTAAAGACTCACTACATCAATAAATATCTTACATAGCATTCATTAATAAAGGTTGAACTTTTAAAACAAAGTAAAGTTCTCAAAAGGTTTAACCGAAGGCAATGGTCGCGACTAATTTCATATAGAATAAACTTGACATTTTTCCCACACATTAGTTGTGATAAGAACAACATAAAGTCATGACCAAAAGATACAAAATCACAAAAATTATCTTATTTTCTTTCACCCATATCACACACTAAAGTTCATCCTCCCCCACACTTATTTTCTACATTATCCTCAATGTGAATAAGTAATGAAACACGTGCAAAGGTAGAAATAATGAGAAAAAAATGAACTAGAATCTAAGATGAATTCATGGAAGTACCTATCTATCCTACTGACTTGGTCTCCTCCCCCACACTTAATCAACAAATAATTTAAGAAATAGATTAAAGCAGACTATTATAAGTGGGGAAACAAGGAAGTTGACAACAGGAACATTATGGGGGTTTGAAGTTCTCTTTTTATAGCTTCAATAAGTGGCCATTGACTTAAAATGCTATACCATATGCTTCATCCATCAATTCAATTGTTCCATAGTCATGGATCTTGGTCATCACATATGGACTATCCCATGTTGCAGCAAGTTTCCCATGTTTGAAAGCTTATCTAGCCTTAAATCTCAAAACTTTATCTCAAACCTAAAATTCCATACATAGAATCTATTTATCATGAAGAAGCATGCCTCTTTCCTTGTAGATCATGAAATTCTCATAAGCATCTAGCCTTATTTCTTCCAATTCCTGAATATGCAACATTCTTTCTTCTCTAGAAGTGTCATTTTCCATGTTGCAAGCTTTAAGTGCCAAAAAATGCTTTACACTCAACTTCTATTGGTACATAGCATGTTTTACCATAGACCATTTAATATGGGGACATATCAAGTGCTTATAAGTTATTTTGTATGCTCACAAAGCTTTATCCAGCCTTGCACTCCAATCTTTCCTCGACAGTCTTACTATCCTCTCCAAAATCCTCTTTGTAACTTTGTTAGAATTTTCAGCTTAACCATTTGTTTAGAGATGATAAGCTGTTGAAACCTTGTGCTTGATGCCAAACTTAGCAAATAACCCACCTAAAATATTATTACATAAATGAGAGCCTTGATCACACACTATAGCTCTTTGCATACTAAACCTTGAGAAGATGTGTGACTTGAGAAATTTGGAAACTATCACTGTATCATCTTTCCTTGTTGGTATAGCCTCCACCTATCTTGAGAGATAATCCACAGCTAGTAGAATATATGTATATTCAAAAGATGGTGAAAATGGTCCCATGAAGTTAATGCCTCATACTTCAAACACCTCATAAAACATCATAGGTTGTTAAGGCATTTCATGCTTTTGGTTAGTCCACTAAAGCGTTAGCACTTATCAAACGCTTTGTAGAATTCATAACAGTCTTTGAATAGTTATGGCTAGTAAAAACCATCATCAAGGATCTTCCTTGAAGTATTCTTTGCACTAAAATGTCCTCCACAAATAGAAGAATGACATGTTGTAAGAATGTTATCCACTTCTATACTTGGCACACATCTTATAACTTGATAACTACATATCTTCCATAGAATGGGTGGTTACCAAATGTAAAATTTTACCTCATGCTTGATCTTCTCTCCCTGTAAATGAGATAGAGAAGGTGAAATTAGACCACTAACAATATAATTCACTATGCGGCAATACCAAGGTATACTTACAGAAATCACAAAAATAGAACAATCTCTAAATGTATCACAAGTAATGTCATAATCTAATACTCCCCTTGTATTTTTAGGTAACCTACTGAAATGATCAGCTACCATATTTTTGCTCCATTTTTATCCCTTATCTCTATATCAAATTCTTGGATTAGCAGCATCCATCTCAACTATCGAGGCTTGGACAATGGGTTTTTATACAAGAACTTTACAATAGCATGATTAGTGTATATAATCATTTTTTAACTCAAAAGAAAAGATATGAATTGGTCAAGTGCAAACACAATGGCAAAGAGTTCTTTTTTTGTGGTAGTGTAGTTCTTTTAAGCACTATCTAATATCTTAGAGGTATATGAAATGACTTTAAACACTTTACTAACTTTCTGTCCTAACATTGCACCTGTTACTTAATTTGATGCATCACATGAAAGCTCAAAATCTAAATACTAATTAGGTGCAACAAGTATAGGTGGTGTGATAAGCATAGCTTTAATAGTATTAAATGCACTCTTGTAAGTATCCTCAAAACAAAACTCTATATCTTTTTGCATGAGTTTAGAAAGTGGAGATGCAATCTTGTTAAAGTTCTTAATGAATCTTCTATAGAATCTAGCATGTCCTAGTAATGACCATAGTTCCTTTAAAGATTTGGGATAAGGAAGAGAAGAAATAACCTTCATCTTAGCTTTATCTACTCCCATACTTAGATATTAAATGCCCCAGAATTATGCCTTTATCTACCATAAAATGCCATTTCTCAAAATTCAACACAAGATTTTTCTCAATATATCTTGCTAAGACTTTCTCTAAACTTTCTGAACATTCATCAAAATCCTTACCATACATTGGAAAATCATCCATGAATACCTCCATGTTGCTTTCCACAAATTCACTAAATATGGACATCATAGCTCCTTAAAATGTTCTAGGAGCATTGCACAAGCCAAATGGCATCCTCCTATAATCGTAGGTACTAAATAGACATGTGAATGTGGTCTTCCCTTTGTCTTCTGGTGCAATTGGAAACTAAAAATATCTAGAAAAACCATCAAGAAAACATTAATTAGCTTTTCCAGCAAGTATTTCCAACATTTGATCAATAAATAGTAAAGAAAAATTGTCCTTCCTAGTTACATCATTCAATTTCCTATAATCATTACACACTTTCCATGAATCCTGCACCCTAATAGGGATTAGTTCATTCTTTTTATTCCTTACCACAGTTATACCACTTTTCTTAGGCACCACATGAACTAGACTTACCCATTCACTATCTAAAATTGTGTAAATAATGCCAGCATTCAATAGCTTAGTTACCTCTTTCTTGAACACATCATATATCAAGGGGTTTAGCCTTCTTCATTGCTGTTTAATAGGTTTGGCTCCATCATTTAACAGAATTTTATATGTGCATACAGATGCATCTATATGAGGTACATCATCTAAAGCCCAACCTATTGCTTTCTTATGTGTTTTTTAAAATTAAACTAATCTCTCTTCCTCTGAAATAGAAAGTGAATTAGCAATTATAACATGTTCTATATCATTTTTAGCCACAAACACATATTTTAGGTTAATAGGAAGTGGTTTGAGTTCCAACTCAGGTAGTTGGACATTTGATAGAACTAACTTCTTAATTTCTAAAGCTGCAACATGCTTCAATAATTATATCCTCACAGGTTCTACAACATCCATTTTTGTCCCTGCAATAAGATTCTCAGTAGCTACGTTCTCACCTATAATTTTATCCTACTGTTTCACTTCAAAGCCTTCATTTAAAAGGTCAGTAACAGAAAAAGAAAAAGATTGTAGGACAGAAAGTAAGCTATCAACTGAAATATGGTTAATACTTGACATATCACCACTGCTATCCAAAGAAAATTCAGAAGAAGAAGAAATTTCAAATTCAAGCAAATCACATTCAACCTTATCACAATTTTGTAGCAATAATTCATGTTCCTCTTTAGCTTCTTCAATGTATGCATCAATTGTACTTGAGCCTAATAGTGAGAAATCTTCAAATGGATGTCTCATTACTTTATAGACATTAAAAGTAATCACACTATTATAAACTCATATTTGTAGTGATTTTTAGTATGTTTAAAGTGAGTTTTATTATTGATTTTATCCCCATTTACCAATATGATGGGTGATTAATTAATAAAATTAAAATGGAACAAGTGGAAATTAATTGATTTGATTTTAGTGATTAATTGGATAAATAATCTATTAAATTTCCATTACAAGAATACAGTAACCAATCAGCAGATTAGATCAATTGATAGTTGGACAATAAATTAGACATGTGCTGTATTGAAGAAGCTTATAATATATTTAAGCATATGGCTAATAAGAACAAATGGGATGTAGTTATTTGAATGCACATACTAACAGAATCACATGCTGGAGGGAACTAAAAAAGAAGCAAGTGGGGATCACACATGTGCTGTAACAGAAATCACATGGAGGGAAAGCTAACAGATTCATGCACATGCTGTTATACAACTTGCATCACACATTCTAGATAGCACACATAGGACCTCATCCATTCCACACTCTACTATATATCATCAACCTTACACATACACTGACACTCAGATCCCATCCGTATATCATCACTTCACTCATTCCTCTCCACATAAAATCCACACGCTATTCTCCATATCTCTCTCCATCTCTATTTCCATTCTCTCTCATCTGTAACTTTCCTCAATTCTAGACAATAGAACCATAGTAAAGTTTAGTCTTCATCTTCATCTTCATATTCTTCTTCCACATTCACCTTGATTGATGCTATGCTTTATGTTGTTGCTAAAGTTCAGATGGTAATATAAGGATAAGCTATTATGATCTCTTGGAGATGATATTGAACTAGAATCCTTGAGTTGAATAGGGAGTTTCATTGTGTCTTAAGTCAGATTTAATTGTATCGAGTTGATATAGTTACTTCTAGTTTATTGATTCAATTAGAGATAGTGGATGACAAAGAAGTAGGGAATAGAGTTGGATTTCTTATTTCTACATAATTGTTGTTTGATTGATTATTATCCTTACACTAGTTGCACATGGTTGTGAATAATTAAAGTGAATATATAATAGAGTATAGTTGTATCTATCTAATTAATCATGAGGTGGCATAAAAGGGATCCACAAGGTGACACATGGCATGATTATAGGAAAAGAAGAAAGTTAAGGACACATGTCATGAGATAAGAAAAAGGGGAAAAAGTAAAAAGGACGCGTGGCACAATCTCGGCTGCTAATTCTAGGAAAAGGCTATGGAATTCTCTGGAGAGGCTGAGTTAGTTTGTGAGATATCCCAAGGGCCCCACCATTGTGCCACATACCCCCTGAGGTGTCCTTGGATGATGTCATAATGGTGAGTCATCAAGGAGGATGATGTCATCGTGATGATGCACGCGGAGTTTCTCGAGGAAGCTAAACGATATGAGCCATTCATTCCACCTCCACTCACCTATAAATAGGCCACCCCTTCCCATTTCAAGGCATACCACGGCAAGGAAGAGAAAGAAGAGATAAAGATAGAAAGAGGGAAAGAAAGGAAGAAAGAGAAAGAAAGGAGGAGCTCTGGTAGAGCCAGGAGCAGTCCAAGGAGCTTAGGAACTGGGCAAAGCTTAGGAATGAGGTAAGTAAGTTATCTAGTCCCTGCTATAATAAAGTAGAGGATTGCTCTTAGTAGTTAGAATATAGAAATATGTCTATTAATAAAGGTAGCCATAGATAGAAAGAAAGCCATGGGAATGCCAGATTAAGGATATTACCCCTAGTTGAGCATGAGTTAAGTAGAGCTATACTAGATAATAATACTATGTATAGGCTTTGACTGATGATAAGAAGGGACCTTAGAGACAAGGCTAAGAGTTGGAAGGAAAAGCTACATGCCAGGTAGTGAACTTATCCTAAACTTGTATGTATTGAATGTTATGCTTGATGTGCTATAGCTTGGTTGAAATGTGTTATACATGTGCTTATGTATGAAGCTATGTTTCTATGATTACTTTGGCCAATTGTATTTCATATGTTACATGGAAGCACGTACATTATGCAATCTTAACACTTTCACAAGCAAGCACAAGTATTTACATTAATGCATGCATTGTTTAGTACTGTTTGCTACTGAGATTTCCCCAGAAATCTCACCCCCTTCCATGTAATCCCAATCCTATAGGTTTAAGATGAGGAAAGATTGAAGAAGCATGAAGAGAAGCTGGGGATTGGATAGTGCAAATGTTGGGACCAAAATGCTGGAATCAGGGAAAAATGCAAGATGAACAGTAAACTTCAGATGTTTGCTAACATTGACCTGGTCAAGACGAGGTCAACAAATTTTTTCCCTGAAAGTGCATTCAGTTTGCTTCATGTAGAAATTTGAACCACTTTATTTCAATTTTTCTAGAATTAGTTATGATTTTTTGAAGCTAGGTGACTCATCTGGAATTTGCATAGTGAATAGTACTCGAGAGAGTAAAATTCTAGATTGTGTAATTTGACTTCAATAGCCTTAAAAGTAGTTCCATATGCTACTGTTTGGTCCCTAAGATGTATGAATAGGTGGATGTTTCATTTTGGTATCATAGCAGAAGATTCTGGCTCAGAGCATAAGGTTCTGGTACAGAATTGAGAGGGTTCTAGTACAGAGCAAAGGGTTATGGCACAGAGCATAAGATTCTGGCACAGAATAGAAGGTTCTGGTTCAGTTGCTCTAGTATAGTTAGAGATTTGAACTAAGAGATTCTTTCCCTAGTAGAAGATATGGGAAAGGTGTTCACTACTAAGAGACAGTGACACCCAGATAGATAAGACAATACCCCATACCTTACAGCTTTACGGGGTAATGAAGTAGTTAGTCTTAGTCATCTATTACCACCGAGGTCTCGTGTTTCTTAGCACGATATGGTTGGACTAAGCAGGTTAATGTCTGTGAGGCAGTTTCCTCTATAGATAAAGATAGAAGCTGCCAGACGTTATAGTGATGATAATGAAGGTACCAACCTGGTTGAAGTTAATTAACTAGAGGATTGGTACAAAGCATAATTAAGCCAGATAGTATAAAGTAAGGAGATATGAAGGATTAGTTAAAGACAATGTTTAGAAGTAGATCCTCCAGGTGACTAGATCTACATTATGAAAGAATTTGTTCAGCTAGTGTTTCCTGAACAAAAGAATCAATAGTTAGAGATAATATGATTAATAGATAAAGAGAGGTGATGTTCCCAAGAAAGAGGAACCACAGTCTAGTCTAGAGCAGACTAAGACTGATAAAGAGAAAGGTAGCCACAGTTTCAAAGATAAAGAGACTCCCCAATTTAAGAAAGAGTAAGAAGGGTTGAGTATATACCATAGTAAGAGGATAATATGGAAGCCTAAGTTAAATGAGTAGTTATTTTAGGTTCCTAGATGAATGTTTGGAATCTGGCAGATAATGGGATAGAGGAAAGAATGTTTTAAAGTTTATTTAGTTGATTGTTCAATTGCAGTGTAAGTATGATGGATGGTTGAGCAAATAATTTATATGATGATGATATGGCTTATGTTGCCATAAGTTATGAGGAATAGTTACATCTCCTTGCAGTTGTCATATGATGACACGCATATTAGAGTATGCTATAAATACCCCCTCATGCAGTACATGCAGGGTAGAGTTTATGATGAGAAAGTTATGTTGCTCCCATACCATACGACATGCAATAAGAATGTACCTAGGATGATAAATAGTCTCAGTAAGTGGGACAGTTCTCACAGTATGATTGGGGTTACTCAGGTATTTCTACAGACTTGCGAATACAATACTCAGGGCCATTTCTTATATTAGGGTTACAACAAGTACCAAGAAGGTAGTAGTGTTATAACTCTATCAAAAGAAATGGTATACATAAAGAATAAGAGATAGCAGTAAAGAGATTGTTTTTATATCACTCTTCAGATAAGAGTTTGATATGAAACAGATAGCTCTCAGATAAATCTAGATTCAGATGAGTTCATATCACTCTTCAGATAAGAGTTAGATCTGATACAGATTGCTCGCAGTTAGAGCATAGTTCAATGGCTCACAGTTATAGCACATATGGAAATGAGAAGTTATGATGAGGCCATAGCAACAGAATGCAATGGCAGGTAGTTAGACCATAATTGGTAAGCCACAACAGAGTAAGAAAGATAAGAAGGAACTCCTGAGTAAGTGGGAAAATAAGTAAAAGTCTTGGTAAATAATATAGGCTACTGAATGTATTTTAAATTTTTTTATTGAGTTATCAACAAGTGGAAGCAGTTAACCTTATAACTTAGTCTGTTGGATGAGATCTTTCAGAGATGATATAGTACAACAGAATCACAGAGGATTCTGGAGGTCACAGTTAGATCCTAACAGCTTTAGAGTCGCAGTTAGATTCTGAAGAGGCTTACGGTTGATCGCAGTTAGATCCCGAGGTCATAGTTAGACCTAGCCTAAGGAAAGTAAGGAGCCAAAAAGAAATGAGAATAGTACAGTATCTATCTAGAAAGATGAGTACCAAAGACGAAGTTAAGGTAAGGAAGCTTCACGAGTTGATTAACTCATCTAGAAAACTTATTTATTGCCTATATTATACACAGACTAAACTTAGTTTTCCTTAAACGAAGATGGAGTCCAAGTTCAAGTTTAAGTGCTGATATTCAAAAAGTTTTGTAGAAGTATGCCTGAGAAATAGAGAAGAGAACTCCATATGTTTTGAGAATGCAAAAGTATGAGTAGATAGATCCTTCAGATAAGGATCAAGAGATGAAGAGGCTAGTAAAGACCCAAAGAAGAGGGTCTAAGATAGAGTATAGATAGAATGCAGTTATATGAAAAGGTGTAAATGCCACAAAATTTTGGCATAAATACACAAAGTTATGAAAGGTACTAAGAAAAGTTAAGAAGAGCTAAGAAAGTTAAGAAAATGTTACGAAAAGAAAGGGACATTCTCCTCAGAGAAAACTATTCATCATGGAATGAATAGAGATTTGACCCTGAAATTTCGACGACGAAATTTATTTTAAGGGGAGGAGAAATGTCATATCCAAATTTTTAGGCCTGGAAGACAAGTATATAGCTTGAAAAAGGAAGGCTACTAGGCTCTATTATGCAGGAGTCCTAGAAGTATACAAATGATGTTTAGGGACTAAACCGCAAGAAAGTGAAAATGCAGGGAAAATAGTGAAAGTCCTTGTGGGCATAATGGAAAAGTAAGAGGTGTTTCTTGGGAAATGAGCCACCAGAGTACTTGGGCTTGGTTAAAAACCCAAGATGACATTTAAATACCCAAAAACGTAGGCCTAGTAGTTATGGGAGTTTGAGAGGCATTAAAATAATATTTTAGTGCTTTTCAATAAAGTAAAGTGACCCGGTCAAAGATAGAACTGGGAATGGTGATCTAGAATCATGAGGTGGCATAAAAGGGATCCACAAGGTGCCACATGGCATGATTACAGGAAAAGAAGAAAAGTTAAGGACACATGTCATGAGATAAGAAAAAGTGAAAAATGTAAAAAGGACACATGGCACAATCTCGGCCGCTCATTCCAGGAAAAGGCTATGGAATTCTCTGGAGAGGCTGAGTCAGCTGGTGAGGTGTCCCAGGGCCCTACCATTGTTCCACATAGCCCCTGAGGTGTCCTTGGATGATGTCATAATAGTGAGTCATCAAGGAGGATGATGTCATCGTGATGATGCAGGCAAAGCTTCTTGAGGAAGCTAAGCGATCTGGGCCATTCATCATGATTCAATCTGAGCCATTCATTCCACCTCTACTCACCTATAAATAGGCCACCCCCTCCCATTTCAAGGCACACCACGGCCGAGTTCATTCACATGAACCGTGAGAGTTGAATGACTGAGGAGTTATTTCACAGATTGAATTCTATGTTACAATGAAAGTTTTTCTCAGGTAGTTATAGAAGTTCAACAGAGCGGCAGATGTATGCAAGATAAGGAAAAAAATTATGATGTTTAAAGAGAGAAAGGTAGCCACAGTTAAAAAGATAAAGTGACTCTCCTATTTCCTATGTAAGAAAAAGTAATGAAGGGTTAAGTTTACACCCTAGTAAAAGGGTAATATGGCAGTTTAAGTTAGATGAATAGTTACTTTAAGATCTGACAATAATCTGACCAAATAGATAATCTGATAGATAATATGATAGAGGAAAGAATGGTTTAAAGTTTACCTAGTTAATTGTTTAATTGCAATGTGCGTATGAGGGATGGATGAGTAAATTATGTGATATGGCTTATGTTGCCATAAGATATGATGAACAGTTGTATCTCCTTGCAGTTGTCATATGATGACATGCATGTTAGATAATGCTTAAATGATTGTATCTCCTTGCATATTATGCATGTTAGAGTATGCTATGATGAATGAATACTCCCCTTTTGTATTACATACAGGGTAGAGTAGATATGATGAAAAAGTTTTGAAAAAAAATTATTGCTCCCATGCTATACGACATGCAATTAGATCATTTAACTTGATAATGATAATGCAATAGAAAAGTAATAAATGAGATTAAAGACGGATGCTAGTGGCAAATCTATAGACATATGATTATAGTACTCAGGATATATCCCTTCAGTAGGGATAAGATACATGAATGATGTACAATGAATATGAAATGAAATGAAAAGCATTATGAAAAATCATATAACTCTAAGAAGGAGCAGTGTCTATGTAATAAAAGTTAACATTCTCGTAATAGAGATAAATTGCTCTTGCAATAGAGTCATATTGCTATTGAGATAGAGCCAATAGAATAGACAATATAGCTCATGTAGAGTAATGTCCACCAGATGAGATGAACATATTATGATAGATATGTGCATGGTAGAGCCTGTGTAGCTCTCTGCAGTAGTGGATATAGTAAAGTTATGAAATATGAGAATGATATGAGAAATTCCTGAGTGATAGAGGAAATGAGTAAAGTCCTAATAGATAATATTAGCTTATATGATCATTTTTGGAGAATTATCTGTTGAGTTAACAGCTAAGTGGAAGTGGCTAACCTTGTAACTTTGTCCGTTGGTTAGGTCTTCCATAGATGAGAATATAATATAGCAGAATCACAGTAGATTCCAGAGGATTGCATTTAGATCCTAGCATGGCTCACAGAGAATAGAATTCTAGGGTTGTAGTTAAATCCTGAAGAGACTTACGGTTGATCGCAGTAGATCCTAAGGGTCGCAGTAGACCTACCCTAGAGAAAGAAAGTATTGAGCCATAAGTACAGTATTTCTTTGGAATGACGAATACCAAGGAAAAGGTTAAGGTAGAGATGCTTCACAAGTTTGTTAGCTCATAACAAAAAGAGTACCCATAATGTTAATTTCATATAGCCTTATTACTATTATAGACTGAACTCATAATCTTCTTACACGCAATAGGAACTAAGTGATCAAAGTTAAAGTTGATAATCGTAAGTACCAAGGATTTATGAGAATATCTCATAAGATATGAGAAGAGGTCAAATAAAAATAAAAAGATCCATACGATGAGAGTACAAAGAATAAGAATAAGAGACAAATAGATCCTCCATATGAGGATAAAGAGATTAGATGGATAGATAGACCCAATAGAGATAGTATGAGAAGGGTCTAAGATAGTAAAATACCAGGGTTAGAGCCTGTTAGCACCAGTGCTTCAGATTTTTATCTGCACTTTTTAGTTAAGTGTGCTCTGGCAAGAGTAGTCCAATGATGGGTGACCCTTGGGAAGTGATAGAAAAAGGTGTAAATACCATAGAAATTTGGCATATATGCATAGAGTTATGTAAAATGATAGAAAGAGCTATGAAAAGTCAAAAAGGGTTATGAATAGTAAGAGACTAGAACTGTTATATCAAGTCCAAATGAAATGGATTTGAAAGGAAATATTTAGAAGAGTTTTCTCAAAAGCTAGAAAAGTTATGAGTTAAAGAGAATGTTAGACTTATGGTATCTCAAGATACATCATGATAAGGCAAGATAGACTATGATATAGCCAGATTTGGCCAGATATGCCATGATATGGCATGAAAAGTACGTAATAAGATACGCTATGAATCAAGAAGTACAATACAAAGTGGCTTTATAGCTAGCTTTGTAAACAAATAGAGAGGCTCCCTTTTTGAAAGGGATAAGATGTTTAAATGTTATGTTACACATGAAGTAGCAAGTGAGAGCTTTCACTCCTTGCATAGAATGCCATGCATTATGTTATGTTTGTAAAATATGCTAAAGCTTTAAGTGTTAGAGCAGTTCAAGCTCCATGTGATAGAGTTGTGCAAGCTCCGAGTGTTATAGCTGTGCATATTAAGAAAAGGAATGCTTGAGCTCTGATGTTAGAGCTTTGCATTCATGGGCAGGTATGTAGTCCTGCAATATGTTGGCTAGGTATTATGCAGGTTAGAGTATGTGCTCCTATGTGCTTCTACCCAGCAGAAAAGTAAAGAAAGAAAGAATAATTACGTAAATCCTCTCTATGTATTATGATAAATTATTAAAGATGATAAGAAGAAAAAAAGTATGATGATATGAAAATGAGTTATAAAGCTTTGGGGATGTTAAGAAAATTCTGCTAGATACTTAGAGAAATAATAAGAGATACGTGTTAAAGCTATGATGAGTAGTTGATGAAAACTCCATAATACAATAGTATTCGAGAGAATTTTATATGAAAGAAATGGACACTACTCACAAGTTCAATATAGTGAAAAGTCCATATGCAAATAGATGTATAGCAAGTAAGCAAGTAATAGAATGAAGTATAATTCAGCTTTGATTGAGTTGATTCAAAATAGAAGAATAATCATAGCAAAGATATGAAAATGTGCGGATATGGAAAGTACTCCGCTAAATCTCAAGATAGAAGATAAGAGATAGATACCCCAATCCTTAGTCATAAAGTGGGAAAATATATATATTTAAGATAGTTGACTGACGTGCTAAGTAAATTTCAAGGACGAAATTTATTTTAAGGGGGTAGAAATGCCACATCCTACTTTTACTCTATCTGTATAATACTGATAGTGAAAAGAGATTTGGAAAGGATTGTGATCAAAAAAACAATGATTAGACAAAGGTATAAAGATATGGGACTAAAATTAAAAGTTTACAAGTTTTATGGTGCAAAGTGTAATTTTCAAAAGTTCAAGGGCAAAATAGTAATTATTGAAAGTTGAACCGGAAAAGGTCCAAAAATGCCCAAAATCAAATTAGTACCAAATTTTCCCAGTAAATAGGGAAAATTATTCTGATCAGTTTGACACAATACAAAATTTTGATATGAGGTCCCGAAAAATTTATATTAATCTATGAAAAAAAGGAAAATTTATATAGTATCCTCTAGACCTCAGAATCAGATGGAATTTGGTAGTAAATTCCTATAATTAATATGAGAATTTATGAAACTGACAGAGCTTAAAAAGGAGTTCTGTAGAATTTATAGTGTATTAAAATACCCGATAAATATGTTTCAGAGGAATTTCTTAGGAGTTTAGTCCATAAAGGTAGTGGACCATGTAGATTACCCAAAATGGCATCTTATAGGCCCAGTAATAGTTTTAGTTAAGTATGTGAGCCAGGGCTAATAAAGACCGAGAAAAATATAAAATTATGAAATGCCACTAACTATGCCACTGTGTTGTGTCATTGAATCAGAGTCAGATGGAGGGCATTTTGGTCATTTGACTAAGTTAGATGGTCAAGGAGAATTCCCAGAATAGTTGACCAAGGTCAGGGAATACTTTGATGAGGTATGAAAAGACGATAATGCCCTTAAGATGTTAAAGTAAATAAAGAAGGACTAAGGGATCTATAATTAAGTTTTGGCCTAGTCCAAGAATATCAATGGTAGGAAGAATCCAGATACTAGATTTAAGGTTAGAAAGCATATTATGGAATCTCGAACAAATTAGAATTATAAAACAGTCTGGTTTTTGGGATTGAGCTGGTAACGGATTGGAATAGAATTTTTCCAGAAGTTTCTCTCCCTTGGAATGGCGCCACAAAACCCTATGAGTTGTCCCTTGATGATGTCATGGATGATGTCATAATTAGCTTTTTAGAAAATTTAAATCCAAGATTAAATGTGAAATATTAGATCAAATGGTGCACAAAGTGATCTTGGCTATTGATTTTCTATGAGATTTTTCTATAAATATTCCCACATTTCAGCTTCAAAACTGTGGAATGAGAACCCTTGTGGGAACCTCTTATAAAATGAAAACTCAATCCAAGACAAAGAAGATTCAAGGTACCAAAGTTCAACAAGCTAGAGATTAAAGGTAAGCAATCTATCCTAGCATATTTTCCTTTGATTTGGGAGCTTGAACTTAGGGTTTTCATGGAAGAAAGTTGAGTTTATCTAAGGTGTATATGCTGTCCATAAACCTTAGATGAAAGGAGAAAGAATAAATTAAAGTTAGAGTTATATGATTGAAGTTTAAACAAGCTAGTTAAATTATTGGTTGTTGAATCAAGTTGATATTCTGACTTTGCCATAGTTGAACCATTTTGGTTTGCACTACTCATGATGGAAGGAAATGGAATTTTAATGATATAATGCTTCCATTGAATTTATATGATGATTTTGTGTAGGATTGGATAGGTTTTGAACCTAGGAAGCATTGGAATTTTAAGTTATAGTTTTTGAAGTTCTTCTCTATTATTGTTCACTCACATGAACAGTGATTGGAATTTTATAATTTTGATGCTTCCAATGGCTTTAAAATAATAAGTTGCATGGGATAAAGTGGAGAAACAAGTATGGGAAGCATTAGAATCAAAATGGAAATTTTTGAAAGAACTATCTACATGTTTTCAGTTCTATCCAGCAAGCCATGAAGGAGCTATAATTTCATGATTCTAAGTTCATAAATGGATTTAGAAGATGAAATTGTGTAGGGTAAAGCCAAGACATCAATTGATTCAAAAGCCAAGTCCATTAGCTAAGATTAAGGAAAGTTAATGTAGTTAAATGAGCTCAATGTTCAAGAGGAAGTTAGATTGTAATGGATGAATGATTATGTGATATTAGGATTTGATTGTGGACTCCAAAGAGGCAGCCACACATCCAAGAGGATTAAGAAAAAAGAGGCAAGGTTAGAGTGAAAGAAAGTCAAGTATATGAGGTAGTAAACTTATCCTAATCTTATATGTATTAAATGTTATGCTTGGTTGTGCTATGGCTTTGTTGAATTGTCTTGCATATTTGCTTATGATTGAAGCTCTATTTCTATGATTACTTTGGCTAATTGTATTTCATATGCTACAAGGAAGCATGCACATTATGTAAGGAATTAGAAGACACGCAGCGGAAATAAACTTTAAAAATTTTTCATTCCTTGCCAGGATCTGCCGTATGTGTTTAAGTCAAGTGGAAAGAATCATTACCCTTAGTATTGCTCAGCGAATTTCACAGCTTCTCTACGTGGGTGGTGATCTCTTTCTGATGGCAAGAAATCGACGGAGTGTTCCTCAGCGACCTTCACAGATTCTCTCCGCGGACGGTGGTCTCTTTCCGATCACAAGAAGTCGACGCCTCAGGTCGGCTTCCTCTACTGGTATCCACACGAACAGCGTTCCAACCACGAACGACGTGCTAGCGTCTCCTGTTCCTCCAAGGCTTTCACAAGTCTCCGTCTCTATTTCGGCAGTTTCTTGTCTGTAAACCTTTTGCAGATTCCGTTCGGCCTTTTGTGTTCTGTATCTGTTCAAACGTAGCTCCTCCAATCAGATATAGAGGATGCTATGCGTTTTTCCACTTAACCTAATTGGATTTTGGAGTTAATCTTATATTAATTCCGAATTGATACAATATCATATATTGTATAATTTTATAAGAAACTAATTAAATAAAATAATATTAAATCCGTCCCACAGATTTAATTACCTATTTATTTAACTTTAAATAAAGATGTGACTGAGTTATATTTGATTTATTCCCATAAATCAAATTTGAGATATCCTATCAATTTAAATTTCGAATTTCAAACGTGATAGAGATTTAATTTATCCTTATAAATTAAATCTTATAAATATCTCTTATATGAGATATCCTATCAATTTGAATTTCGAATTTCAAACGTGATAGAGATTTAATTTATCCTTATAAATTAAATCTTATAAATATCTCTTATATGAGATATCCTATCAATTTGAATTTCGAATTTCAAACATGATAGAGATTTAATTTATCCTTATAAATTAAATCTTATAAATATCTCTTATATGAGATATCCTATCAATTTGAATTTCGAATTCAAACGTGATAGGGATTTAATTTATCCTTATAAATTAAATCTCATATATCTCATATATATAATATATATATACGAATTTATATATATACGAATATAAATATAAATAAATATATATACATTCACCTGGATCTTTCATTGAATCTGGACATGTCTTAGATTCAATGAATCTGGACATCATAGCTCGTGTTGGGCTATTTTGTGTGCGACCCTGTAGGCCCATATGAAGTTGGCTGTGGGCCATTTGCTATACTAGCCCACAAGTCGCAAGCGTTCTCTAGCAAGACATAACAACTACCCAAATCATATGAGGATCGATAAACGATGTAACCTTTTATACAACCATATCATGTCCCTTCTGTCACGCGATATTTTGGTCATGGATGAGGCATGGATAATGTCATCCTCCTATTCCCGACCGTTACTTTCTCGATCCCTGAGTAGTCTGACTATAGAAATGGAACTACCTTTCCATTACAGTATGGCCATACATTTCTCAGACTCACTCATCGAGGGGCCCGGTAATATCTCTCCACGAATGTGAGGGACAAATTCCATCTTGACCATTCACATTCCTCTGCATGAAAAACCACTAAGCCCGAACATAGTCTTTATGATCACTCGGTCAAAAGTGACTTTTGACTAGGTCAAAGCTGAGCGTTTTGTCATGTAGGAATCCATGATGATCTCAGGTCAAAGGGCATATTGACATGGTTTGTATATGAGAGAAGCTTATGACGTTACCCATGCAGTTCTCTCATAGCGGGTCGGTCCAACACCCTGTACTCTTACATGTGCTTATGACTTTGATTTATATCTCTATACATCTTCAAAGTCATACTGGTCTTATTTCATCTGTGCTCCCACATAGATGATCGACCAGGGACATTTAGGATAATATCATGAATTATCCAAGGATGGTCATCATAGTAAACATGCAAATAATATGATAACTCAATTAATAAATTCATAAATCAATAATGTTCATAAGACAATGATTAGCCCCTAGGGCACGATTTCCAACAACCTCCCACTTGCACTAGGTACAATCATTAATTTAACTAATTCCCATTGACCTAACATGACGCTCATGCTTTGCCTGCACAAGCGGCTTTGTTAGAGGATCAGCAACATTATCTTCTCCTGCTACTTTACATATTTTTATATCACCTCTATCGTTGATTTCTCTGATGAGATGAAATCGCCTGAGTATATGCTTGGTCCTTTGATGTGACCTAGGCTCTTTGGCCTGTGCAATAGCACCGCTATTGTCACAGAGCAAAGTTATTGGATCTGAGATGGTAGGTATCACCCCTAGTTCTGTGATGAACTTCCTGATCCAAACGGCTTCCTTAGCTGCATCAGATGCTGCTATATACTCAGCTTCCGTTGCAGAATCTGCTACAGTGCCCTGCTTAGAGCTCTTCCAGCTTACTGCTCCATTATTGAGGAGGAATATGTATCCAGACTGCGATTTTTGGTCGTCCTGGTCAGTTTGGAAACTCGCATCTGTGTAACCAGTTACACAGAGCTCATCATCCAATCCACCATAGACCAAGAATAAGTCCTTAGTCCTTCTTAAGTACTTAAGGATATTCTTGACAGCAGTCCAATGGCCCTCACCAGGGTCCTGTTGGTATCTGCTAGTCATACTTAAGGCAAACGAGACATCCGGTCGAGTACATAACATGGCGTACATGATAGATCCTATGGCCGAGGCATATGGAACCTTACTCATGCGACCTCGCTGATCAGATGTACTAGGACACAGATCTTTGCTGAGGTGAGTACCATGAGACATGGGTATGAAACCCCTCTTTGATTCGTGCATACTGAACCTATGCAGTATTTTGTCTATGTATGTACTCTGACTGAGTCCTAGAAGTCTTTTAGATCTATCTCTATAGATCCTGATTCCTAGGATGTAGGTGGCTTCACCCAAGTCTTTCATCGAGAAAGACTTTCCTAACCAAGACTTGACAATCTGCAAGGTAGGAATGTCATTCCCAATAAGTAGGATGTCATCGACATAGAGTACCAAAAACACAACTGTGCTCCCACTAACCTTCTTGTACACACAAGGTTCATCAATGTTTTGAAGAAATCCAAACTCTTTGATTACTTCATCAAAACGATGATTCCAACTCCGAGAGGCTTGCTTTAGTCCATAAATGGACCTTTGAAGCTTGCACACTTTACCAGAGTCCTCGGAACACACAAACCCTTCAGGTTGTGTCATGTACACATCCTCAAGGAGCTTTCCATTAAGGAAGGCTGTCTTGACGTCTATCTGCCATATTTCATAGTCATAATATGCTGCAATAGCAAAGAGGATTCTGATTGATTTGGCCATTGCTACTGGGGAAAAGGTCTCATCATAGTCCACACCATGAGTTTGAGTAAAACCTTTTGCAACCAGTCGTGCCTTGAAGACATTTATATTGCCATCCATGTCAGTTTTCTCTTTGAAAACCCACTTGCACCCGACGGTTTTTACACCTTCAGGCGGGTCGACTAAGGTCCAAACCTGATTGTCGTACATGGATTGCATCTCAGACTTCATGGCACTAAGCCATTTTTCAGAGTTTGGTCCCACTATAGCTTCTCGATAGGTAGTCGGCTCATTATGCTCAATGAGCAACACATCACGACTATCAGAAATCAGAAATCCATATCTCTGAGGCTGAAGTCATGTCCTATTAGACTTTCGTGGACCTTGCGTGACTTGAGGAGTCTCAACAACTTGTTGTGAGTCTTCTCTATTTTCCATCTGCAGTTCTGTGGTGTCTTGTAGCTCTCGAACTTCTTCGAGTTGTACCTTACTCCCACTGGTTCTTTTAGAGATAAATTCTCGTTCAAGAAAGATACCATTTCTGACAACAAACACTTTGTTATCAGCAGGGTTGTAGACGTAGTATCCCTTGGTTTCCTTAGGATATCCCACAAAAAGGCATTTTGAGGATTTGGGCGCTAATTTGTCTGAGGCTTGTTGCTTAACATAGACCTCGCATCCCCAAATCTTGAGGAAAGATAAACTAGGCGTCCTCCCAGTCCATATCTCATACGGAGTCTTTTCGATTGCCTTAGATGGAACACGATTGAGTGTGAACGCAGCTGTCTCTAGGGCATGGCCCCAAAAGGAGGGCGGAAGATCTGTTCGACTCATCATGGATCGAACCATATCTAATAGTGTTCGATTTCTCCGTTCAGAAACGCCATTCCATTGTGGTGTCCCTGGAGGAGTCAATTGTGAGAGTATCCCACAACTCCTAAGATGATCTATGAACTCTTGGCTCAAATATTCACCACCCCGATCAGATCGAAGGGCTTTAATTGTTTTGCCAAGCTGGTTTTGTACTTTATTTTGAAATATCTTGAACTTTTCAAAAGATTCAGATTTATGTTTCATTAGATAGATGTACCCATATCTGCTGAAATCATCTATGAATGTTATGAAGTACGAATAACCTCCTCTGGCATTTGTGTTCATTGGTCCACACACATCTGTATGTATGAGGCCCAATAAATCAGTGGCCCTCTCACTGTGCCCAGTGAAGGGTGACTTTGTCATCTTTCCTAACAAGCAAGACTCGCAAGTGTCATATGATTCAAAATCAAATGAGTTTAGAAATCCATCTTGATGGAGTTTGGAAATGCGTTTCTCATTTATGTGGCCTAGACGACAGTGCCAGAGGTATGTGGGATTCAAATCGTTTGGTTTGACCCTTTTGGCAGTTATGTTATAGATATTTCCATGATTGGGTTGCTCCAAATTTAATATGTAATGATCAACATGCAAATCACCATGAGCATAGAAAACATCATTACGATAAATAGAACATCTACTATTCCCAGCAATGGAAGTGAAACCTTCCTTATCCAAATAAGAAAGTGAAACAATGTTACTACTTAAAGCAGGAACATAATAGCAATTGTTCAAAACTAACAAAAGCCCAGTGGGCAGAACTAATTCATAAGTGCCTACAGCTAACGCAGCAACCCTTGCTCTGTTTCCAACTCGTAGGTCAACCTTGCCCTTTTTCAGCTTCCTACTGTCCTTTAGTCCCTGCACATTTGTACAAATGTGAGAACCACATGCAGTATCTAATACCCATGAGGTGGAAGTAGAAAGATGAATGTCTATAACATAAATACCTGAAGCGATAGCCCCGCTATCCTTCTTGTTCTTTTTCAGATCTTCGAGGTAGAGTTTGCAATTCCTCTTCCAATGACCCGGTTCATTGCAGAAGAAGCAGACTCCTTCCTTCGGAGGCTTTGCCTTCTTTGGTGCAGGCTTGGATTCAGGCTTGCCTGACTCTTTGGTCTTACCTGATGGGCCATGACCCTTCCCCTTGCCTTTGCCTTTCTTTTTCGTACCCTTTCCTTTCTGAACCATCAAAACACTACTGGGTTTCTTCTTAAGACTCGGCTCAGCAGTTTTAAGCATCCCATGCAGTTCAGAAATAGATTTCTCCATGTTGTTCATGTTGGAAATCGTGCCCTAGGGGCCAATCATTGTCTTATGAACATTATTGATTTATGAATTTATTAATTGAGTTATCATATTATTTGCATGTTTACTATGATGACCATCCTTGGATAATTCATGATATTATCCTAAATGTCCCTGGTCGATCATCTATGTGGGAGCACAGATGAAATAAGACCAGTATGACTTTGAAGATGTATAGAGATATAAATCAAAGTCATAAGCACATGTAAGAGTACAGGGTGTTGGACCGACCCGCTATGAGAGAACTGCATGGGTAACGTCATAAGCTTCTCTCATATACAAACCATGTCAATATGCCCTTTGACCTGAGATCATCATGGATTCCTACATGACAAAACGCTCAGCTTTGACCTAGTCAAAAGTCACTTTTGACCGAGTGATCATAAAGACTATGTTCGGGCTTAGTGGTTTTTCATGCGGAGGAATGTGAATGGTCAAGATGGAATTTGTCCCTCACATTCGTGGAGAGATATTACTGGGCCCCTCGATGAGTGAGTCTGAGAAATGTATGGCCATACTGTAATGGAAAGGTAGTTCCATTTCTATAGTCAGACTACTCAGGGATCGAGAAAGTAACGGTCGGGAATAGGAGGATGACATTATCCATGCCTCATCCATGACCAAAATATCGCGTGACAGAAGGGACATGATATGGTTGTATAAAAGGTTACATCGTTTATCGATCCTCATATGATTTGGGTAGTTGTTATGTCTTGCTAGAGACCGCTTGCGACTTGTGGGCTAGTATAGCAAATGGCCCACTGCCAACTTCATATGGGCCTACAGGGTCGCACACAAAATAGCCCAACACGAGCTATGATGTCCAGATTCATTGAATCTAAGACATGTCCAGATTCAATGAAAGAGCGGGACCGCCGTAGCTACCTGTTCGTAGCGCAACATAACCGTAACAAATGTTACTTTGTAAATGTTTTTTTTTGCCCTTCGATTAGATCTGAATATTGATTCTTGAATGTTTGGGTATGGTGAACAATATGGCTCTAGATTGCAAGTGTTGTAATTTTTAAAAATACGGCCTGCGTGTCGTGCCTTCCTCTATATACTCTCAATGTACCTTCTCCTCTCATCTCACTCCCCTCGAATGTTAAAAGAGGTTTCTATATGTAATTTCTCTTTTCTTACTAGAGAGCTCCTCTCATTGGCTTGAGGGGACTTAGGATAGGTGAGCCATATTGTATCACGTTTGAATTATGCATCTTATGATTAGATCAGCACATGCATATTACTTGTATGAGTTACAAACTGGGATACATGCATCCTCATAAAAACAGATAGTTAATTAAGCCCTCTAAAAGAAATCTTAAGTCATAATGCTGTCAATTTATGAACACTTGTCAAAACCTTGATCGCTCAATTGTGGACTCCACCAAAGTGGGTGCTTTTGAGTTATCTTGGGGAGATAAGCAAAGAGTAATGGTGCTACTCTCATAGGTTCATTATTGTTTGACTTAATTGAGATTAACAAAACGGTTTTGGATCTCAAGGCATTAGATGGGATTAGAACATGCCAGATCATATGATGATAGGATCCCATGAATATCTAAGAGTTACATTTGATGTAATTGGTAAAGGTGTTACCTACCTAAATAACTTAATCTAAGCGTCCTGCCAAAGCGGACTTAAGTTTGAGCCAAATATGGATCTTAGCCCACTAACTATTGCATTGAGGGTTGTTTATTTAGTGGGAGATTACTAATTACATTGCATATTTTAATTGTAGAATCATGACGACTAGTAATACTGCTACATTATCGCTGCGATCTGTCCTTGAGAAGGACAAACTCAATGGGACAAACTTTCTTGACTGGTTTAGGAACTTGAGAATTGTTCTCAAGCAGGAAAGAAAGGCGCATGTCCTAGATCAACCCATTCCTGAGGAGCCAGCCGCCAATGCTCCCAGAGCTCAGAGAGATGCTTATATGAAGCATAAGGAAGACTCTGTCGATGTGGGATGCTTGATGCTAGCCACCATGGTTCCGGAGCTCCAAAGAGATCTGGAACACATGGAGGCTTATGAGATGATTGTGCATCTCAAGGAAATGTTCCAGCAACAGGCAAGGCAAGAGAGGTATGAGACCACTAAGGCCTTACATTCCTGCAAGATGGCTGAAGGTGCATCAGTCAGTGCTCATGTCTTAAAGATGAAAGGGTACATTGATCACCTTGAACGGCTTGGATTTCCCATGAGCCAGGAGTTAGCTACAGATTTGATCTTAAACTCACTCCCGGAAAGTTATGACCAGTTTGTTATGAACTACAACATGAACAACATGGAGAAATCTATTTCTGAACTGCATGGGATGCTTAAAACTGCTGAGCCGAGTCTTAAGAAGAAACCCAGTAGTGTTTTGATGGTTCAGAAAGGAAAGGGTACGAAAAAGAAAGGCAAAGGCAAGGGGAAGGGTCATGGCTCATCAGGTAAGACCAAAGAGTCAGGCAAGCCCGAAACCAAGCCTGCACCAAAGAAGGCAAAGCCTCCGAAGGAAGGAGTCTGCTTCTTCTGCAATGAACCGGGTCATTGGAAGAGGAATTGCAAACTCTACCTCGAAGATCTGAAAAAGAACAAGAAGGATAGCGGGGCTATCGCTTCAGGTATTTATGTTATAGACATTCATCTTTCTACTTCCACCTCATGGGTATTAGATACTGCATGTGGTTCTCACATTTGTACGAATGTGCAGGGACTAAAGGACAGTAGGAAGCTGAAAAGGGGTGAAGTTGACCTACGAGTTGGAAACAGAGCAAGGGTTGCTGCGTTAGCTGTAGGCACTTATGAATTAGTTCTGCCCACTGGGCTTTTGTTAGTTTTGAACAATTGCTATTATGTTCCTGCTTTAAGTAGTAACATTGTTTCACTTTCTTATTTGGATAAGGAAGGTTTCACTTCCATTGCTGGGAATAGTAGATGTTCTATTTATCGTAATGATGTTTTATATGCTCATGGTGATTTGCATGTTGATCATTACATATTAAATTTGGAACAACCCAATCATGGAAATATCTATAACATAACCGCCAAAAGGGTCAAACCAAACGATTTGAATCCCACATACCTCTGGCACTGTCGTCTGGGCCACATAAATGAGAAACGCATTTCCAAACTCCATCAAGATGGATTTCTAAACTCATTTGATTTTGAATCATATGACACTTGCGAGTCTTGCTTGTTAGGAAAGATGACAAAGTCACCTTTCACTGGGCACAGTGAGAGGGCCACTGATTTATTGGGCCTCATACATACAGATGTGTGTGGACCGATGAACACAAATGCCAGAGGAGGTTATTCGTACTTTATAACATTCATAGATGATTTCAGCAGATATGGGTACATCTATCTAATGAAACATAAATCTGAATCTTTTGAAAAGTTCAAGATATTTCAAAATGAAGTACAAAACCAGCTTGGCAAAACAATTAAAGCCCTTCGATCTGATCGGGGTGGTGAATATTTGAGCCAAGAGTTCATAGATCATCTTAGGAATTGTGGGACACTCTCACAATTGACTCCTCCAGGGACACCACAATGGAATGGCGTTTCTGAACGGAGAAATCGAACACTATTAGATATGGTTCGATCCATGATGAGTCGAACAGATCTTCCGCCCTCCTTTTGGGGCTATGCCCTAGAGACAGCTGCGTTCACACTCAATCGTGTTCCATCTAAGGCAATCGAAAAGACTCCGTATGAGATATGGACTGGGAGGACGCCTAGTTTGTCTTTCCTCAAGATTTGGGGATGCGAGGTCTATGTTAAGCAACAAGCCTCAGACAAATTAGCGCCCAAATCCTCAAAATGCCTTTTTGTGGGATATCCTAAGGAAACCAAGGGATATTACGTCTACAACCCTGCTGATAACAAAGTGTTTGTTGTCAGAAATGGTATCTTTCTTGAACGAGAATTTATCTCTAAAAGAACCAGTGGAAGTAAGGTACAACTCGAAGAAGTTCGAGAGCTACAAGACACCACAGAACTGCAGATGGAAAATAGAGAAGACTCACAACAAGTTGTTGAGACTCCTCAAGTCACGCAAGGTCCACGAAAGTCTAATAGGATACGACTTCAGCCTCAGAGATATGGATTTCTGATTTCTGATAGTCGTGATGTGTTGCTCATTGAGCATAATGAGCCGACTACCTATCGAGAAGCTATAGTGGGACCAAACTCCGAAAAATGGCTTAGTGCCATGAAGTCTGAGATGCAATCCATGTACGACAATAAGGTTTGGACCTTAGTCGACCCGCCTGAAGGTGTAAAAACCGTCGGGTGCAAGTGGGTTTTCAAAGAGAAAACTGACATGGATGGCAATGTAAATGTCTTCAAGGCACGACTGGTTGCAAAAGGTTTTACTCAAACTCATGGTGTGGACTATGATGAGACCTTTTCCCCAGTAGCAATGGCCAAATCAATCAGAATCCTCTTTGCTATTGCAGCATATTATGACTATGAAATATGGCAGATGGACGTCAAGACAGCCTTCCTTAATGGAAAGCTCCTTGAGGATGTGTACATGACACAACCTGAAGGGTTTGTGCGTTCCGAGGACTCTGGTAAAGTGTGCAAGCTTCAAAAGTCCATTTATGGACTAAAGCAAGCCTCTCGGAGTTGGAATCATCGTTTTGATGAAGTAATCAAAGAGTTTGGATTTCTTCAAAACATTGATGAACCTTGTGTGTACAAGAAGGTTAGTGGGAGCACAGTTGTGTTTTTGGTACTCTATGTCGATGACATCCTACTTATTGGGAATGACATTCCTACCTTGCAGATTGTCAAGTCTTGGTTAGGAAAGTCTTTCTCGATGAAAGACTTGGGTGAAGCCACCTACATCCTAGGAATCAGGATCTATAGAGATAGATCTAAAAGACTTCTAGGACTCAGTCAGAGTACATACATAGACAAAATACTGCATAGGTTCAGTATGCACGAATCAAAGAGGGGTTTCATACCCATGTCTCATGGTACTCACCTCAGCAAAGATCTGTGTCCTAGTACATCTGATCAGCGAGGTCGCATGAGTAAGGTTCCATATGCCTCGGCCATAGGATCTATCATGTACGCCATGTTATGTACTCGACCGGATGTCTCGTTTGCCTTAAGTATGACTAGCAGATACCAACAGGACCCTGGTGAGGGCCATTGGACTGCTGTCAAGAATATCCTTAAGTACTTAAGAAGGACTAAGGACTTATTCTTGGTCTATGGTGGATTGGATGATGAGCTCTGTGTAACTGGTTACACAGATGCGAGTTTCCAAACTGACCAGGACGACCAAAAATCGCAGTCTGGATACATATTCCTCCTCAATAATGGAGCAGTAAGCTGGAAGAGCTCTAAGCAGGGCACTGTAGCAGATTCTGCAACGGAAGCTGAGTATATAGCAGCATCTGATGCAGCTAAGGAAGCCGTTTGGATCAGGAAGTTCATCACAGAACTAGGGGTGATACCTACCATCTCAGATCCAATAACTTTGCTCTGTGACAATAGCGGTGCTATTGCACAGGCCAAAGAGCCTAGGTCACATCAAAGGACCAAGCATATACTCAGGCGATTTCATCTCATCAGAGAAATCAACGATAGAGGTGATATAAAAATATGCAAAGTAGCAGGAGAAGATAATGTTGCTGATCCTCTAACAAAGCCGCTTGTGCAGGCAAAGCATGAGCGTCATGTTAGGTCAATGGGAATTAGTCAAATTAATGATTGTACCTAGTGCAAGTGGGAGGTTGTTGGAAATCGTGCCCTAGGGGCCAATCATTGTCTTATGAACATTATTGATTTATGAATTTATTAATTGAGTTATCATATTATTTGCATGTTTACTATGATGACCATCCTTGGATAATTCATGATATTATCCTAAATGTCCCTGGTCGATCATCTATGTGGGAGCACAGATGAAATAAGACCAGTATGACTTTGAAGATGTATAGAGATATAAATCAAAGTCATAAGCACATGTAAGAGTACAGGGTGTTGGACCGACCCGCTATGAGAGAACTGCATGGGTAACGTCATAAGCTTCTCTCATATACAAACCATGTCAATATGCCCTTTGACCTGAGATCATCATGGATTCCTACATGACAAAACGCTCAGCTTTGACCTAGTCAAAAGTCACTTTTGACCGAGTGATCATAAAGACTATGTTCGGGCTTAGTGGTTTTTCATGCGGAGGAATGTGAATGGTCAAGATGGAATTTGTCCCTCACATTCGTGGAGAGATATTACTGGGCCCCTCGATGAGTGAGTCTGAGAAATGTATGGCCATACTGTAATGGAAAGGTAGTTCCATTTCTATAGTCAGACTACTCAGGGATCGAGAAAGTAACGGTCGGGAATAGGAGGATGACATTATCCATGCCTCATCCATGACCAAAATATCGCGTGACAGAAGGGACATGATATGGTTGTATAAAAGGTTACATCGTTTATCGATCCTCATATGATTTGGGTAGTTGTTATGTCTTGCTAGAGACCGCTTGCGACTTGTGGGCTAGTATAGCAAATGGCCCACTGCCAACTTCATATGGGCCTACAGGGTCGCACACAAAATAGCCCAACACGAGCTATGATGTCCAGATTCATTGAATCTAAGACATGTCCAGATTCAATGAAAGATCCAGGTGAATGTATATATATTTATTTATATTCGTATATATATAAATTCGTATATATATATATATATTATATATATGAGATATATGAGATTTAATTTATAAGGATAAATTAAATCCCTATCACGTTTGAATTCGAAATTCAAATTGATAGGATATCTCATATAAGAGATATTTATAAGATTTAATTTATAAGGATAAATTAAATCTCTATCACGTTTGAAATTCGAAATTCAAATTGATAGGATATCTCATATAAGAGATATTTATAAGATTTAATTTATAAGGATAAATTAAATCTCTATCACGTTTGAAATTCGAAATTCAAATTGATAGGATATCTCATATAAGAGATATTTATAAGATTTAATTTATAAGGATAAATTAAATCTCTATCACGTTTGAAATTCGAAATTTAAATTGATAGGATATCTCAAATTTGATTTATGGGAATAAATCAAATATAACTCAGTCTCATCTTTATTTAAAGTTAAATAAATAAGTAATTAAATCTGTGGGACG
This sequence comes from Leucaena leucocephala, assembly GCA_037074615.1. NCBI lineage: Eukaryota > Viridiplantae > Streptophyta > Magnoliopsida > Fabales > Fabaceae > Leucaena > Leucaena leucocephala. The sequence goes on from CM073533.1 coordinate 18,967,211, forward strand.
GATTTAATATTATTTTATTTAATTAGTTTCTTATAAAATTATACAATATATGATATTGTATCAATTCGGAATTAATATAAGATTAACTCCAAAATCCAATTAGGTCAAGTGGAAAAACGCATAGCATCCTCTATATCTGATTGGAGGAGCTACGTTTGAAAATAACATAGAACACAAAAGGCCGAACGGAATCTGCAAAAGGTTTGCAGACAAGAAACTGCCGAAATAGAGACGGAGACTTGTGAAAGCCTTGGAGGGACAGGAGACGCTAGCACGTCGTTCGTGGTTGGAACGCTGTTCGTGTGGATACCAGTAGAGGAAGCCGACCTGAGGCGTCGACTTCTTGTGATCGGAAAGAGACCATCGTCCGCGGAGAGAATCTGTGAAGGTCGCTGAGGAACACTCCGTCGATTTCTTGCGATCAGAAAGAGATCACCACCCACGTAGAGAAGCTGTGAAATTCGCTGAGCAACACTAAGGGTAATGATTCTTTCCACTTGACTTAAACACATACGGCAGATCCTGGCAAGGAATGGAAAATTTTTAAAGTTTATTTCCGCTGCGTGTCTTCCAATTCCTTACAGTTCATGTTATAGTTCATGACAAACTGGTCATAACTTTCCAGGAGTGAGTTCAAGATCAAATCCGTAGCTAACTCCTGGCTCATGGGAAATCCAAGCCTTTCAAGGTGATCAATGTACCCTTTCATCTTTAAGACATGAGTACTAACTGATGCACCTTCAGCCATCTTGCAGGAATGTAAGGCCTTAGTGGTCTCATACCTCTCTTGCCTTGCCTGTTGCTGGAACATTTCCTTGAGATGCACAATCATCTCATAAGCCTCCATGTGTTTGAGATCTCTTTGGAGCTCTGGAACCATGGTGGCTAGCATTAAGCATCCCACATCGATAGAGTCTTCCTTATGCTTCGTGTAAGCATCTCTCTGAGCTCTAGGAGCATTGGAGGCTGGCTCCTCAGGAATGGGTTGATCTAGGACATGCGCCTTTCTTTCCTGCTTGAGAACAATTCTCAAGTTCCTAAACCAGTCAAGAAAGTTTGTCCCATTAAGTTTGTCCTTCTCAAGGACATATCGCAGCGATAATGTAGCAGTATTACTAGTCGTCATGATTCTACAATTAAAATATGCAATGTAATTAGTAATCTCCCACTAAATAAACAACCCTCAATGCAATAGTTAGTGGGCTAAGATCCATATTTGGCTCAAACTTAAGTCCGCTTTGGCAGGACGCTTAAATTAAGTTATTTAGGTAGGTAACACCTTTACCAATTACATCAAATGTAACTCTTAGATATTCATGGGATCCTATCATCATATGATCTGGCATGTTCTAATCCCATCTAATGCCTTGAGATCCAAAACCGTTTTGTTAATCTCAATTAAGTCAAACAATAATGAACCTATGAGAGTAGCACCATTACTCTTTGCTTATCTCCCCAAGATAACTCAAAAGCACCCACTTTGGTAGAGTCCATAATTGAGCGATCAAGGTTTTGACAAGTGTTCATAAATTGACAGCATTATGACTTAAGATTTCTTTTAGAGGGCTTAATTAACTATCTGATTTTATGAGGATGCATGTATCCCAGTTTGTAACTCATACAAGTAATATGCATGTGCTGATCTAATCATAAGATGCATCATTCAAATGTGATACAATATGGCTCACCTATCCTAAGTCCCCTCAAGCCAATGAGAGGAGCTCTCTAGTAAGAAAAGAGAAATTACATATAGAAACCTCTTTTAACATTCGAGGGGAGTGAGATGAGAGGAGAAGGTACATTGAGAGTATATAGAGGAAGGCACGACACACAGGCCGTATTTAAAAAATTACAACACTTGCAATCTAGAGCCATATTGTTCACCATACCCAAACATTCAAGAATCAATATTCAGATCTAATCGAAGTGCAAAAAAAACATTCACAAAGTAACATATGTTACGGTTATGTTGCGCTACGAACAGGTAGCTACGGCGGTTATGATCGGCTACTACTAACATATATCATATAAATCACAAATCAAGCCTAACTTAAACACAAAACGGCATGGCTCTGATACCACTGTAAGGAATTAGAAGACACGCAGCGGAAATAAACTTTAAAAATTTTCTATTCCTTGCCAGGATCTGCCGTATGTGCTTAAGTCAAGTGGAAAGAATCATTACCCTTAGTGTTGCTCAGCGAATTTCACAGCTTCTCTACGTGGGTGGTGATCTCTTTCTGATCGCAAGAAATCGACGGAGTGTTCCTTAGCGACCTTCACAGATTCTCTCCGTGGACGGTGGTCTCTTTCCGATCACAAGAAGTCGACGCCTCAGGTCGGCTTCCTCTACTGGTATCCACACGAACAGCGTTCCAACCACGAACGATGTGCTAGCGTCTCCTGTTCCTCCAAGGTTTTCACAAGTCTCCGTCTCTATTTCGGCAGTTTCTTGTCTGCAAACCTTTTGCAGATTCCGTTCGGCCTTTTGTGTTCTGTATCTGTTCAAACGTAGCTCCTCCAATCAGATATAGAGGATGCTATGCGTTTTTCCACTTAACCTAATTGGATTTTGGAGTTAATCTTATATTAATTCCGAATTGATACAATATCATATATTGTATAATTTTATAAGAAACTAATTAAATAAAATAATATTAAATCCGTCCCACAGATTTAATTACCTATTTATTTAACTTTAAATAAAGATGTGACTGAGTTATATTTGATTTATTCCCATAAATCAAATTTGAGATATCCTATCAATTTAAATTTCGAATTTCAAACGTGATAGAGATTTAATTTATCCTTATAAATTAAATCTTATAAATATCTCTTATATGAGATATCCTATCAATTTGAATTTCGAATTTCAAACGTGATAGAGATTTAATTTATCCTTATAAATTAAATCTTATAAATATCTCTTATATGAGATATCCTATCAATTTGAATTTCGAATTTCAAACGTGATAGAGATTTAATTTATCCTTATAAATTAAATCTTATAAATATCTCTTATATGAGATATCCTATCAATTTGAATTTTGAATTCAAACATGATAGGGATTTAATTTATCCTTATAAATTAAATCTCATATATCTCATATATATAATATATATATATGAATTTATATATATACGAATATAAATATAAATAAATATATATACATTCACCTGGATCTTTCATTGAATCTGGACATGTCTTAGATTCAATGAATCTGGACATCATAGCTCGTGTTGGGCTATTTTGTGTGCGACCCTGTAGGCCCATATGAAGTTGGCAGTGGGCCATTTGCTATACTAGCCCACAAGTCGCAAGCGGTCTCTAGCAAGACATAACAACTACCCAAATCATATGAGGATCGATAAACGATGTAACCTTTTATACAACCATATCATGTCCCTTCTGTCACGCGATATTTTGGTCATGGATGAGGCATGGATAATGTCATCCTCCTATTCCCGACCGTTACTTTCTCGATCCCTGAGTAGTCTGACTATAGAAATGGAACTACCTTTCCATTACAGTATGGCCATACATTTCTCAGACTCACTCATCGAGGGGCCCGGTAATATCTCTCCACGAATGTGAGGGACAAATTCCATCTTGACCATTCACATTCCTCTGCATGAAAAACCACTAAGCCCGAACATAGTCTTTATGATCACTCGGTCAAAAGTGACTTTTGACTAGGTCAAAGCTGAGCGTTTTGTCATGTAGGAATCCATGATGATCTCAGGTCAAAGGGCATATTGACATGGTTTGTATATGAGAGAAGCTTATGACGTTACCCATGCAGTTCTCTCATAGCGGGTCGGTCCAACACCCTGTACTCTTACATGTGCTTATGACTTTGATTTATATCTCTATACATCTTCAAAGTCATACTGGTCTTATTTCATCTGTGCTCCCACATAGATGATCGACTAGGGACATTTAGGATAATATCATGAATTATCCAAGGATGGTCATCATAGTAAACATGCAAATAATATGATAACTCAATTAATAAATTCATAAATCAATAATGTTCATAAGACAATGATTGGCCCCTAGGGCACGATTTCCAACACATTACACAATGTTAACACTTTTACAAGCAAGCACAAGTATTTACATTAATGCATGCATTGTTTAGTACCATTTGCTACTGAGATTTCCCCAGAAATCTCACCCCCTTCCATGTAATCCCAACCCTAGCAGGTTTATGAATGATGAAAGAGGATGATGAAGCATGAAGAGGAGCTAGGGATTGAATATTATATATGTTATGTGAAGAATGGTTATATGTAATGTTGCTATATGACCAATATAAGTAGTGATGGTCATAATGTAATGAAAAATATTAAATAGTGGAATAAATGTATGAAATTTTATAGACATTTTGTTAACATGTCAAGCTTTATTTTGACACTAGGAACGCCTTAGTTCGATGTCTGTACAAGAGAAGGAATTTTCCAAAAAAAGGGACTAGAATCTGTTTTCAGAATTTTTGACCAAATGAATTGTAATCTTTGACGATTAAACTGTATTAATTGACTAAGCATTTGACCTGGAAATAATTTTTCTCTTAAATTTCAAGATGTTATCTTCACGTTTTTTTGAACCACTTCATTTCGATATTTCTAGAATTAATTATGATTTTTTGAAGTTTGTTGCCAAATTTGGAATTCCATATGAACAGTAACTCGAGAAGAGTAAAATTCTAAATTTAGTAATGGACTTATAAGGTCTTGTAAGTGGTTCTAAATGTTACTGAATGATCCCTAAGATGTACAAAAGTAAGGATGTTTCAATTTTTAACTGCTAGAAATGTTCAAGCTGGAGGAAAAGTTGAACTTCAAATTTCAAAATTTATGAGGAGGTTATGTCAGCTTAGAGGGAAAGTTATTTTCTAAATTTTTAAACAATATTAATTTAAAATAATATTAACTAATATTAACTTAAAATTAACAGTAGCAAAAAAGTAGACACATTCTAAAAAATTGTAATTATAATTAAAATTTTAAATGAAATAAATTATAATTATAACTAAAAAATTGAATTTCTATCAAGGGTGTGGGCCAGCGCCAGTATCATCCTGATCGGCCTACTAGGCTTGGGCGGGGTAGGTGGGCAATGGGGGCTAGGTGAGCTACAAGGGCATGCCTATGCCAAGGATCAGTGTATCTGAAGGTTTAGAACCAGTCTCTTCACTAGCTTATGCATGGCCACAAAGGCTACATGGAATTGGTCGACTTAGATCTGTATCTCTTGGCACACTTCCCTTGAATCTCCTCCCCCACTACTCATTTAACATCCTCCCCCAATTCTCAAATGATCTCCTATCCAAGCTGGTCATCCATCTAACAGGTTATAGCCTACTTCATTCCCATCGTGTGTGAAGGCTTAACACCACCTGGGCAGGTAGCATACTAGGTGTAGGCCCAAGGTCGAGCCTACTAACTAGTTAGGGTGCTACAGTAGACCACAGCCTGCCAAAAGTAATGCGGTAGGATCTAAGGCAGACCCCTGTGACTCCCTTGTTACAACCAACATTTTGATGATGACAAATAATTGAGAAGAGACTTTAAAAGATTTTAGAAAGTAAAAATTAATTGATAAAGAGTATTTATTGTAGAGCTTATCAATAATACAAGTATTCGATAAATACAAAAGAACTTTGAAGGAAAACATGTTTTATGAAAGGCATTTATTGATGAATTATTCGTTAAGAGTTTTATCAATAAAGACTTCAATAAATCAATCATATTTAGTTTTGGAAATTCTGAGTCATGCTATTATGAAACTAGAATTATTTAGAGCTCTATTTGATAAGTGGATTTATCGAATAAATGTCACATCCTTATATTTATACATCTTAGGGACCATTCAGTAGCACTTAAACCACTTTCAGGGTCATTGAAGTCTAAACACTTAATCTGGAATTTTATTCATATCGAGTACTGTTCACTGTGGCAAATTCCAGATGAGTGACCTGATTTTGAAAATTTATAACTAATTCTATAAAAATCGAAATGAAGTGGTTCAAATTGCTACATGAAGCTAACTCAAATATATTTCAGGGAAAAATCATTGGTTGACCAATCCTTGACAAATTTCACGTGGGTCAACGTTTCAATCTTACTGTTCATCCAATGACTTTCTCCTGAATCCAGCATTCTGGTCCCAACTTTAACAATTTATATCTTTTCGTGTATACATCCAAATTAGACATTCTATATATCAAATTAAATCTTAGTATGTCTACTTTTTACTCTAAAAATTTCGTACATTAATTCAATCATTTACTATTTTTAATGATTTATCAAACATGAATGGGTCTTCACGAGTTACTGTTCACTGAGCCTATTTTCAGCATTTAGTCTTTACATACTCAAGCATACAGCCAACACATATCAGTCATACAGGCCAGATAACAATTAATAAATAATCAACTGTTATATATTAGTGCATGATTAACTCCCTCATATTGTATTACATCCTTTTCTGTCTAAAAACCGGCAGCATAACTGCTGCAATTCTTCTTTAGAAAGTAACTGATGTTGTACCGATTCGGTAATTCCCTTATGCGAACTACCATTCTACGTAGTACCCAGGAAAGACTGGATGAACCTGCTGGGTCCACTCACTTCCAGCCTCCTTAGACAGCACTACGTACACAGTACGTATCAGTTCCTTTCTTTGTTCCGTCTTCGTTGTCGGAATTTCGGCAGCCTACCGGCGTCTCTTAAGATTTCCAAATTTTATTTTGACAGAACCTCCCCTGTAATGTTATGTTTGGGAATGAGATTCAAAAGAATCCCAGTAACAACAATCATAACAAAATATGTAATGCAAAGTGACGGTGCTTGCTTGTGACTGTGTATAGATAAGTATGCTGCATGCTTCCATATTCAATATCATATGATCATAGCATTGGAATAGAGCTTCAAGCATAACATATAGGACAACAATCAACCAAACAAAACAACACATCACAAAGACATTACATAAGAGCTAGGATTAGTTGCTACCTCAAAAGCAGAGTTTCAGAACTTCCTTACTACTTCCAACTCCACCAGAACTTCCTTTCTTTCTTTCTTTCTCCTTCTCTCTCTTCTTTCTCTCTCTTTTCTTGCCAAAAACGTGGGATGCATAAAATGGGAGGGGAAGGGGGTATTTATAGCTTTAATGGATGGCATTCTTGTAATTTTAAAGCCATCTGAACATGTGGTCCTAGTTTTTCTTGGAATTTCCTATTTTCTTTAATTCTTTTTACTGCATCACCCTGGACACCTCATGGGACACCTCATAGGACACCTCACCACCCATATTCTTCATGTGACGAAATTTGGAGGTTCTGGAAGCTTTCCGGTCCAATCTGGTACTGGCCCGGTCCATCGCCTTGAAAAACGTGCCGTTTTCTGAATCTGATGTTTCTGAAGATCCTTTTTATGTCTACTGACCTCACATTTAGTATCTAGACCCTTTATATCATTAACTTTTTAATACTGGGTCCAGACTCAATTACAGATCCCCTGCGAAATGACCAAAATGCCCTTGGTGCCCTATCTTGTCCTATTTTAATCCCTAAGAGCAAAATCGTCATTTCAGACCTTTCTGGACCCGGTCAAAGCTTATACTGGCTCTAGTCAACCTTATTTAGACATGTCTTGACCTCTGGGTCAGTCCAAAATGACCAGAATACCCTATATTCATCTGCTGCCCTTTTTGTACAACATAGGGGCATTTTCGTAATTTCACACTTTTCCGGGGTTCTGCTGGACACTGGCCCACCTATCAGTCCAAGAGTCTTATTGGGCCTCTAATGGCTCCATTTTCGGGCTTCCTGGTTCCATTACCTGTATGGCACGCATTACGAGAAATCTTCCTTTAACACAATTCATTGAATATTTTAACTATTATTTACCGAGTATATACCTTTTCCGGACACCGGCTCTTTTTCCCAGATATAGTGTCCTACTGTGTTCAGGCATCCTTGGGGGTTATAACGGTCATCTGACTGAAGTCATCCGATCGCATTCAGCCTCTTTAAAAATACCGATAAATCTCCTACCCGGATCCCCGGAGGCCTCACACTCCGTCTGGATTTCTTTATTTTGTGAATAACTTTTCCTACAGACCTCCTATCGGTATCCTGTCAGTTTCCCGACATCCGCCCATAAAGGCGCATCATCCTGTATTTTCCCACCTATATCTGAAATCTAGGGTATCCGGTATAAATTTTTATAACTTTTGGACGATCAGTCCATTTCTGGCTATCTGGAGTCTTCAAAAATTCCGGTATTAGGCTTGGTTACCCGGCGTCACCTGCCCTATCTTCTGGTAGAATCTGGGACTGAAATGCTGTCGGGCGGTGCAAATCACTTCTGGCCTATTTTCTTTAATTATACTTTAGCCCCAGGGAACTTTTCCTTCTTTATAATTAAGTCCCTTAATTTGGCTAAAATTACACTTTAAGACCCCATATTTTTGTCTACTTTTCATTCCTAACTTTAAACTTTCCATAATTGCATTTAGGTCCCTTAATTTCCTTTCTTTTGCAATTTAATCCTTTTCTTTACATAAAGGTACACATGTTTTTCCTGAAACAGAGCTCATATATTCCGTTTAATCTGTACATAGGAACCAGTACAGAAAATTAAGGATATTACAATAAACCTTTGATAAGTTTTGAAAAAGACCCAGTTTATTTATGAAATTTTTATCGAAGAGTTGATCAAACAATGGAATTATTGATAAGATATTCAATCAATCATCTTGAATTTTAAAAAGAAGATATTATGCTTTCAAAGACTCATTTATCGAAGGATTATTCAATAAAAGGATTTATTGAATAACTCTTCAATAAATAAAGATAAGTTTATAATTTTTTCAAAAACACTAATAAATGATTTATCATACATTTCACCACTTGCTTTTGATATTATATTTTGTAAAATATTATGATCATAGATTTGAAAAGGTTTACAGGTTTAAAATATGATCATTACAAATGTTTTTGAAATCGTTCAAGATCACTGAGTTTAAGTTTTATGATCTTTTCAAGTGATATATTTGCTTTCTTCTCAAATTGATCTTTGGAATCTTTAGTCACAAATTTATATAAGATCAATTGAAAGAAAGAAAAGATGTTTCAAAATTCAAATCACAAGAGTTTAAATTTGATAAATATTTTGATGATGATTCAGTTCTTATTATATTTTATTAACTTGTTTGGATCATCTATGGTTTGTTTAGACTTGAAATTATGAAGATTATATTCTTCATGAATGATTCTGCTATGTAATTGTAGAAAGAAAAGGGAAATAGAGAAGAATAGAAGGATAATAGAAGAGAAACTGAAACTATACTGAATACTCAAGGGTTCACATCATAATCAAAGCATATCCCCTATAAGACTGATGATTACCCTTATTTGATTACCCTTATTTATAAGTGGTGGGTAATCCTAATCCTAATTAAATATCTAATACTAATATATCATAATATCTAATCCTAATATATCATAATATATATATATTATGATATCTAATCCTAATCGCAAAATATCTAATAATAATTTTAATAAAATAATAAAACTATTTAAATTATTTATTTATATTTTACATATCAATATTTTCTCCCCAAAAGACCCTTGTCCCCAAGGGTCAAGTACCAAGAATGATACTAAATTAGAGCCAATAAGCATTTTAATCAATTTTCCTTTGAACAAAATCTGGACTAGGAGATTTGAAATTGCCAGCCTTATCAGTGCCAAGTTTGAAGACATGTTGCAAAGTGTACTCTTAAACTCCTCACAACAGTTGAGACTTAATGATCCATCAGCTCTAAACTTTTGTTTCATCACTTTCTTTTTACACCTTATGTGTGAAGGTTCCTGTAAACTATTAGTTGTGCTCCGAAAATTGATCTCCTTTGAACATGCTAAACTTCTTGCATCTTGGAGAATGATAGACTGAATTATCAACTCTTCCTGAATTGTTATTTGCAACGCATTAGAATCTTGAGTTTGGTTAAGGTTCTTGGGACTTTCTTGCATATCTTTTTTCTCATGAATAGGTGCTGAAAGAGAAAACTCATCTTCTTGAGCTGTCGGGTACTCTTCTTGATCACCAGAAATGTCATTTTCCTTTTGCAATATTTTTTGTGACTCTGCCATATCTTTCTTTACCGGCTGAATTTTCTGCAGAAGGAAACTCATCCTGTCAAGATGCCTTACCATATTCTGAAAATGCCGCTCTATATCCATGCTCATCCTGTCAAGATTATTTGCTATATTCTGAAGACAAGGTTCTATATCCATGCTCATTCTGTTATTGATTCTTGTGAATAGCCGAGGAACGACCGCTCTGATACCACTGTTACGTAATTGTAGAAAGAAAAGGGAAATAGAGAAGAATAGAAGGATAATAGAAGAGAAACTGAAACTATACTGAATACTCAAGGGTTCACATCATAATCAAAGCATATCCCCTATAAGACTGATGATTACCCTTATTTATAAGTGGTGGGTAATCCTAATCCTAATTAAATATCTAATACTAATATATCATAATATCTAATCCTAATATATCATAATATATATATATATATTATGATATCTAATCCTAATCGTAGAATATCTAATAATAATTTTAATAAAATAAAAAAACTATTTAAATTATTTATTTATATTTTACATATCATATTCAAAGTCCAATTTATTATGCTCTTATCGATGAACTATTCAATCAGGCCATTTATCAAATAGATCTTTAATAAGATCCTTTGCTAAGCTTAATCTATTGAAACTCTAATTGATAAGTCTAGAAATAACTTTGATGAGCTTATGAATTACTTGTACTTGATTGAATGAATGATCAGTTTATAGTATGATTTGATTTGGCCTATTTTCTGAATGATCATAAGCTCATAAATTGTTCTCATGTGTTTAATTATGAATAAACTCATACAGCTTATAATCTTATATCTTGTGAAATTGCTCTAATATGTTAAATTGTATTCTTGATCAACTTTGATGAATGATCTTATGAGATTATGATTTAATTTCCAAATATGATTATGATTTGAGAAAAGATCAATTAAGGTTCAAAGTTTATGTTTGAAAATATTTGAAAAGAATGTCCATCAGTATTTATCGATAAGTTATTGAAAGAATCTATTTATTGAAGAATACTTGGATAAACGGTGCATTGTTAAATATATTAATAAGTCTAAAAGCATATGTTTTGAAAGAACATTTTTCAAAGAATTATTCTATAATGACATTTATCCAATACCTATTCGATAAATCATGAACTATCCATTTATAATTCATTGAAGATTTCTCGAAGTCCATTTCGATAAGACTAATTATCAAAGAATTGCTCAATAAGATTTTAATTATTTCAAATACAATTTTTGAGCAATTTATTGCAGACGTTTTTGATAAGGGTGTTCTTCGATAAGCTCTTCAATAATCAACAAGTCAAGTCAGTTTGCCAAAGGAATCTTAAACCATACTTTATCATATTTTGATCTTTAATCCTAAATATTTGGAAACAATTGCTTTATTCTTACATCGATTATATAATATTACTAAAGCATGTTGCAAGGTTATTTACAGCCTGAATCAAGATTAACAAAGTGATCAACTAAAAAGCAAACTTATCTACATCAGAAAATATACGATGACTATATTTGACAATAAATATCTCAACAGCTACTTAAATAGAATAATGAAGATGAAGTATAAAAGAAAGAAGAAGCCATAGTGAGAAAGCTGAAGAGGCTATAAATCAAAAGGAATATATATCAAATGCTTATAATGCACTTCGATCACATTCACTTATTATATCTCTGTCTTACTTTGTTTCTCTCCTTTTAGTTCAGAGTATCATATTCTTGAAGAGAAAATAAAATAAAATTAGAGTTTGTGAGCTTAAGTGATTATCCTATCTACTCTACTGAGAGAGAAAATTTATATGTATTAATCTTTCTAAATTAGTCAGGTGGATTCTTGAGTGTTTGTAACCTTAGGGAGTATAAAGGGGATTGAGAAGGATTCTCACTAGAAAAACCTTACATATTGTTGTAAGAGGGAGTGTGAGGGATTCACATATTGATTATAGTGAGGGACCAAAAGCCCACTTAATCTTGGAGTATAGTGCAATTCTCAAAGTAGTATAAACTGTGTTTGCAATCTTTCTTTATCAACTTCTTCATTCGGTGATATCATTATAAACTCTACTCTTCAATTTTTTTTAAATATCTTTAGATTTTTTTAAAAGTTTAAAAATCACCCAACTCACCCCTTTTCTTGGGCGATATAACCAAATTCAACATCCCACAGCTTGATATCTACATGAGCCATGTGGACCTGTGAAAATTAACATAAGCCTATTAATATTGAATATTTAAAATTAACTATCATAATTTAATTAATTAATATAATTAATTATATACCATCATCTCCTCAACCTCTTATGATGGATGAGTCCAGTCTTGCGGCATGTACAATTAAGGTCACATCTTGTTGTACGTAGGTTTGACCCTTGGTTCTTGTGATAGCTTTTCCCTCTATAGATTAAATAGAAAAAATAATTATTTATAAATTATATGTACACAAGCACAATGTATAAATAATTTTAATGTATTTAGTATTTCATCAAAGGCAACAGTGAAGCTCCTGACCCTTCCCTATAGCACAATGTCTGTTGCCTAACACTACCCACATTTGTACAGGATAGGGCCTGAAATAAAATGCAATAATATTAATAATATTCAAAAAAATATATAATTAATGCAATAATATTAATATTATATATACCTGATTGTCAGGTGACATCCTCAAGTATACCAATTTGGAGTTATCTTCCTCCAAGACTCCATTAGGTATATGGCCAAATCTCCTGCAAGGGCCTTGTTTAGTCACCGTTCTTCTCGCTCTATATATCGCTTCTCTAATTCTTCCATGTTACCCATATCCTCTTGAGGGTATTTGCCTTCATCTCTTCTCCCACTATGAATTTGCCTTGCAATTAAAAAATGATAAAATTTTATTCATTATATAGATTATGTACATTTAATATATATTATATATAATCTATATTAAATCTATCTAAAAATGTATATTAATATAGATTATATAGAATTAATATTTATTATATTGATTATATACATTTAATCAAATAATTAATGACTTTAAATAAAAAATATATCTTACCTTTATCATATCCCAAGCTTTATCCTTATCCCCATGCTTCAATCTTCTAATTCAACACATGAATAAGGCAGTAGGGTCCACTGTGTACCGACTAGGTGCACACACTTGCTATATAGCTAGACTTTTCCCCTAGTAGGTTGACCTAAATCATTCTTTGGCAAGAGCACACCACCGGTAATCATGGATAGCTCTTTAACATTGAGCCTCCTGGTGACCTATTGCCCTGGGAATCTACAGCATTTAATTTATAAATTAATTATATATGAATTAAATATAAACAATATTTTATGTAAATAAAATAATTACCTTTAAACTTCATATCAAAGGCAGTTTAGTGCCTTGGAGCATGATGTGGCTCATTTTGAGCTCGATGATCCTTATCCTCCTCCTCCCCTAGGCTTGTTCATCATGATGAGGAGCTTCATCTACCATAAAGCTTAAGATTCCCTCCTCACAGAGATCGTAGTTATCAATGCTGATATTTGGCCAAGGAGTAGTACCACCCCTAGAAGAACTTGCCCTAGAAAAAATATCCTCGTTGGGTGTGTCAGGATCAACTGCCTCCTTCCCAAGTTGATGACTCATCATGATAATATCAAATAACATTTGATATAAACAATATAAATAATATTAAATAATAATAACTTTAGAAATACAATAACTAAATAAAATAAAAAAATAACTTTAGAAAAAATTGAGGTCAATTTCTATTCCTACCTTGAAATGGTTAGTACTCTATAAATCTGGATTAGGATCCAATTTGTGCAAAGATTTAGTAGATCTTTCCTTCACAACTTTTCAAAAGTGTGAAAATGGGGTTGCACTATTTATATATAGGTTTGCATTTTTTATCAGTTGTCCCCTAAAATACACACATCCCGTAAGTACACCCCTACCTGCCACATGTCCTAACCCCTCGATAACCGTGAATATTTCTAGCGATTCTTAGGACAATCGCTATAAATTTCTTTCAAAATTTCTAATGGTTGCCTCAAATGGCTATAAATGTCAATTACTAACCTATCATGTGTCAAAACAATTAGAAATTATGGTGTCCTTCTATTTTCTCTAGTTGAGTTTCTAGCGGTTGGTGTTGAACCACTAGAAAATATGGTCAAAAGGGTTGGAATTTCTAATAGTTCACCTTTATCGCTTGAAACTAATCTCTACTAAAACCACTTTTTCATTCTTCTTGTAATGTGCATGGCATAGAAACATTTTGTTAAGTAAAAATGGTTAGTGGCCTTGCATTTTTGTGTGTACTTAAAAAGCCTTAAAGAGTCATTTGAAACTCTTAATAGTTTCAGCATATAAAAATTCCATTGCAAATATCACCCTTGCTTTGTAATGGTTAAAATTGGTGAAAATTGTGAGTTCTATGATTACGATTTGTGCAATAAGTTGTATCAAGTGAAATGACTTCTCCAAAACAAGCATAGTTGACCAATAAGCATGCATCAGCCCATAATACATTTGTCACTTACTTATCAAAGTCAAGTGAGCATGAAAAAAGTTAGATTTGAATGATATTCTTTACTAATCCCGATAACATTGAGATGGTCTTAATCTTCTATATGATGCAAATCGATGAATAGCTTTAGGAGGATGAAAAGTATGATTATGATTTAGGAAAACTGAAATAACCAAAGTCCGATGTCATCATGGGGTTACTTCGAAAAGTAAACCAAGGATTGCATATAGTACAACCTCAACTCTTTCTCTTTGAGAAGCCAAAAATGAAATGAAATTCCAAAATAACTGTCATTTTAATTATCAAATAAAACTAAAATAACCAATATTAAAGTATAGGCTAACCTAGGTCGATTCACAAGGATTCTAGATGGATGCTAAGGTACCTAATTAATCTAATGAGCCATAAATTAATAAGTTAAATAGATGGTGTGTGATGAGATCTTATCTAACTTATGAAAGTCAATTCTATGTTATTGTTTATGCTTTTAAGTGTTTATGATGATGAGATGAATGAATGATGAGTATGTTCCCTTGGAGATTACCTTACCTTAATTATACATAAAATATGAGAACATAGTCAGTTGAATTAGAATATGTTATCTAACAACGCACGACCTAAATCTCAATCAAATCTACAACTAGTAGACATTAACAGAGATTATGAATCATTCAACTTAGAGATAGAAGATGAATTAACATATACAACTGTACTCTGTTTTATGATTTCTCTAATAAACTACAGCCATGTCCAACTCTGTCCAAGGATGAAAATCAATCAAAGTATCAATAATGCAAAAATAAGAAATCCAACTTGGTACCCTACTCCTTTGTCATCAACTAACTCTAATTGAATAAATAAACAAAAGTAACTACATCAACTTGATACAATTAAATATGACTTAAGACTCAATGAAACTCCCTATTCAGCTAAAGGATTCTAGTTTAGCATCATCTCCAAGAGAGCACAACATTTTAGCCTTGCATTGCCATATGAACTTCAGTAGCAATATAAAGCACATCAACAATCATGGTGAAAGTAGAAAAAGAAGATAAAGATGATGATTGATAAACTCATATTTGTAGTGATTTTTAGTGTATTTTAAATGAGTTTTATTATTGATTTTATCCCCATTTACCAATATGTTGAGCAATTAATTAATAAAATTAAAATAGAACAAGTGGAAATTAATTGATTTGATTTTAGTGATTAATTTGATAAATAATCTATTAAATTTCTATTATGCAATGACTAATCGTAGATTAGTCAATTGGCAGCTGGACAGGAAATTAGACATGTGCTGGATTGAAAAAGCTGATAACAGATTTTAAAACATGGCTAATAGGAGAAAGTGGGTTGCAGTTGTTTGTATGCACTTGCTAACTGAATCACATGCTGTATTGAAGAAGCAAGTGGGGATTACAGCACATGTGCAGCACAACATAATGCAAATTGGTGATTCACACATGTTCTATAACATATTCATGTAGCTGCCATTGAATCTACTCATTCCATATTATGCTATATAACATACACAGCAGCACATATCAGTAGGGATACTTCATGCAGATGTCACTTCACCCATTCAATACACTTCACGCCTACATACTCTAATTCCATATCATTCATCACTTCATTACAGACACCACATCCATTCCACTTCACTCTTCTTCTGCTCACTATTCATCCACCCAATCTTTACTCTACTCCATAGAACCATACACTATTCTCTATCTTCTTCTCCATCTCCATTTTTATTCTCTCATCTACAACATTTCTCTGTTCTAGACAATAGAACCAGAGGAAAGTTTAGCTATTATCTCCATCTTCTTCTTCCATATTCCCCATGACTGCTGCTATGTCTTCTGTTGCTATTGAAGTTCATATGGCAATATAAGGCTAAGCTATTGTGCGCTCTTAGAGATGATGCTGAAGCATAATCTTTAAGTTGAACAGGGATTTTCATTGTGTCTTAAGTCAGATTTAATTGTATCAAGTTGATATAGTTACTTCTAGTTTATTGATTCAATTAGAGTTAGTAGATGACAAAGAAGTAGGGAACTGAGTTAGATTTCTTATTTATGTATTATTGATACTTTGATTGATTTAAATCATTGGACTGAGTTGGACATGGTTGTTGTTAATGAGAGTAATCATTAAATAGAGTACAATTGTATATGTTAATTTATCTTCTTCTATCTCTGAGTTGAATGATTCATAATCTCTATTAATGTCTGTGAGTTGTAGCTTGAATTGAGATTTAGCTAATGTGTTGTTAGCTAACATATTCTAATTCAATTGATTAACTTCTCATATTATGTGGATAATGAAGTTAAGGTAATCTCCCAGGGAACACACTTGTCATTCATTCATCTCATCATCATAAACACTTAGAAAACATAAACAATAGCATAGTATTTACTTTTAGAAATTAGAAGAAATCTCATCACACATTATCTTATTAACTTGTTAATTTATGGCTCATTAGATTGATTAGGTATCTTAGCATCCATCTAGGTTCCTTGTGAATCGACCTAGGTTAGCCTCTACCTTACTATTGGTTAGCTTAGTTTTGTTTGATAATTAAAACGATGAACTTTCCTCTGGTTCTATTGTCTATAATAGAGGAAAGTTACAGATGAGAGAGAATAGAAATGGAGATAGAGGAGATAAAGAATGGCATGAAGTTATGTGAATTAGGGATTTAACACATGAGAGTTGAAGTTGTGAAATGATAATGTGTGTAGATAGTGTATGATGGGGTATGAGTGCGCGTGAATAGATTATGGGATGGGTGAAATGATATCTTCATGAAGTGTCTCCCTTCAATGCTGATAGATGGCGCCCTTTATAGAAGTATAGGTGAGTGAAATGGACTGAATGAATTGAATGGCAGCTACATGAATCTGTTATAGAGCATGCGTGAATCACCAACTTGTTTCTATTATGCTACACATGTGATGTGATCCCCACTTGCTTCTTCAATCCAGCACCTTGTCCATGTGATTATGTTACCCCACTTACTCCTATTTGCCATGTGCTTAAATCTCTTATCAGCCTCTTCAATCCAACACATGTCTAATTTCATGTCTAGCTGTCAATTGATCTAATATGTTGATTGAGTACTACATAATAGAAATTTAATAAATTATTTATCCAATTAATCACTAAAATTAGATCAATTAATTTCCACTTGTTCCATTTTAATTTTATTAATTAATTGTTCATCATATTGGTAAATGAGGATAAAATTAATAATAAATCTCACTTTAAACATACTAAAAATCACTACAAATGAGTTTATCAGTAACGAAATAGAATGCAACCTAAGCTATAAAATGGGGTTTGGATTGATTGACTAATAAATAAATGCAATGAATTAAAAGTAAATTTAAATAAAATAGTTTTGGTATTTTTAATTGAAAGATAGTGATAATGAATGATAATGAGTGAATGGAATGAAAGCAGATGTGATTAATAAAAGCAACCTTCGAATTCAATAGCGCATGCAATCATAGCTTCAACATATGTGGGAGTTAAAAATAATGAATCAAAACTTAGAATTAAACTTTTAATCCAACAACTGAACCACCTCAAATTATCACAAAATATTTTCCAAAGTCTCAATCTATTAACTGCCACTAGAGTAATAAACTATGACTAAAGATATTTGAGACCAATATTTAAAAATAACTCAGAGATTCAATTAGAAAGAATAAAAGCTAACAAATAATAGATGATCCAATAATATAAGACACCTTAGAAAATTATTAAATATTCACGATAATCTCAATACAAAGTTTGACTCGGATCAAAGTAAATGAAATTAAAGTTAATTAAAGAACATGTCAAATGCTAAGCATAAATTCAATCATAATAACCGTCAATAAATATAAATAAATCATTATAAGGTTTCCCAATAATTATAAAATTATCCTAAGACTTAGGAATCATAAAATAATTAAAGGGTGGACAATAAGACTAACTTAAACTCCCCTTTTGAGATCCCAGGCCATGCCTTAGCCATTGATTAGGAGGATTAGGATGCTTAGCCATGCATAACTGTTGTAAAGAGGAGATAGAGGTTAGCAATTATTCATTGTTCTTGATGTTATGTTCCTCTTCTTCATTTGCATGTCATTGTCATTGAAACATCTTTACTTTCATACGTCTTAATGACCATTTAGTAGCATTTAGAACCACTTACAAAACCTTGGAAGTCCATTAGCTATATCTAGAATTTTACTCTTCTCGAGTTACTATTTATATGGTATTTCCAAATTAGGCGATAAACTTTGAAAAATCATAATTAATTCTAGAAAAATTGAAATGAAGTAGTTCAAAAACCTACGTGAATATAACATCTTGAAATTTAATATACAAATAATTTCAATACCAAATTCTTAGTCAATTAATACAGTTTATTCATCAAACATTACTGTTGATTAGGTCAAAAATTCTAAAAATAGATTCTGGTCCCTTACTTTGGAAAATCCATTCTCTTTTTACAGACATTGAAATAAGGTGTTCTTGGTGTCAAAACAGAATTTGACATGTTAACAAAATGTCTGTAAAATTTTATACATTTATCTCATCATTTACTATTTTTCATTACATCATGACCATCACTACTTATATTGGTCAGATATCAACATTACATATAACAATTCTTCACATAACATTTATACTATCCAATCCTTATCTTCTCTTCATGCTTATTCATCCTCTTTCATCATTAATAAACCTATGAGATTGGGATTATATGGAGGGGTGAGATATTTGGGGAAATCGCAATAGCAAATTGTACTAAACAATGCATACGTTAATATAAATACTTGTGCTTGCTTATGAAAGTGTTAACATTGTGTAATGTGCATGCTTCCATGTAACATATGAAATACAATTGGACAAAGTAATAATAGAAAAAGAGCTTCAATCATAAGCACATATGCAACACAATTCAACAAAGTCATAGCACAACCAAGCATAACATTCAATACATACAAGTTTAGGATAAGTTTACTACCTCATATACTTGACTTTCTTTCACTTTAACTTTGCTTTTCCTTTTTCTTCTTACTTATTCTTGATGTGTGGCTTCCTCTTTGGAGTCCACAATCAAATCCTAACATCACATAATCATCCATCCATTACAATTTAACTTTCTCTTGAACGTTTAGCTCATTTAACTATATTAACTTTCCTTAATCTTAACTAATGGACTTGACCTTTGAATCAATTGATGTCTTGACTTTACCCTACACAATTTCATCTTTTGAATCCATTTATGAGCTTATAATCATGAAATTCCAGCTCCTATGCACTGTTCTAGACATATTTGAAAAAATATGCATAATTCTTCCAAAAAATCTCATTTTGATTCCAATGCTTCCTATATTTGTTTTTCTACTTTATCCCACATAACTTTTCATTTTAAAACCATTGGAATCATCAAAATCATGAAATTACAATCACTTTTAATATGAGTAAATGGTAAATTCAAGAATATCAACCATGGCAAAGTCAAGAATATCAACTTGATTCAACAACCAATCACCTAATTAGCTTGTTTAAGCTTCAATCACATAACTCTAACTTTAATTTCTTCTTTCTCCTTTCATTTAAGGTTTTGGACAGAACATACACCTTAGATAAAACTCAACTTTCTTCCATGAAAACCCTAAGTTCAAGTCCCCAAATCAAAGGAAAACAATGTAGGATAGACCACTTACCTTAATCTCTAGCTAGCTTGAACTTTAGTACCTTGAATCTTCTTTTTCTTAGCTTGACTCTTCATTTGAGAAGCACCTCCCCAAGGGTTCCAATGGCCATGGTTTTGTGCAGAAAAAGGGGGTATTTATAGAAAAATTCTATGGAAAATAAATGGCCAATATCACTTTGTGCACTATTTGATATACTGGCTCATATTTGATCTTGGATTAGCTTGCCCTAGAAGCCAATGAGATGACATCATCCATGACATCATCAAATTATACCTCAAAGCCCATGTGAAGAAATTACAAAGGGAGGAAGCATCTGGAAAAAATTTAGTCCAATATGTTACCGATTTAGTCCGATTTCCCAAAAACTAGATTGTTTTCCGAATCTAATTTTTGTTGAGATTCCACAATATGCTTTCTGACCTAAAATCCAGTATTCGAATTCTTCCTCTCATTGACATTCTTATATTGGGTCTAAACTTAATTATAGATCCCTTGGTAGATTACCAAAATGCCCCTTGGTTCTTCTTTATTTACCTCAATAAAGCAAGGGCATTATCATCTTTTCACACATCATCAGAGTATTCCCTAACCTTGAGCAACTATTATGGGAACTCTCCATGACTGGCTAACCTTAGTTAAATGACCAAAATACCATTAATTTATCTCTAGCTCATTGACACAATCTAGTGGCTCACTCAGTGGCATTTTCATAATTTTACATTTTTCCTGATCTTTATTAGCCCTGGCCCACATACTTATCTAAAAATATTGTTGGCCCTATAAGGTTCCATTTTGGGCCTTCTACATGGTCCACTGCCTTCATGGGCTTAACTTCCAAGAAATTCCCCTGAAACGTATTTATCGAGTGTTTTAATCCACTGTAAATTCCATAATAAATTCTACAAAACTCCTTTTTGAGCTCTGTCAGTTTTATAAATTCTCATATTAATTATAAGAATGTTTTACCAAATTTCATCTGATTCTGAGGTCCAGAGGATACTACATTAATTTCCTTTTCTTCAAAAATTAATATAAATTTTTCGGGATCTCAAATCAAAATTCTGTATAGCGTCAAACTGATCAGAATAATTTTCTCTATTTACTGGAAAAATTTGGGACTAATATGATTTTGGGTATTTTTGGCTCAACTTTCAATAATTACCATTTTACCCTTGAACTTATAAAAATTACACTTTAGGCCCTCAACTTTTCATAATTACACTTAATGGCCCAAAACTTTTGTCTACTTTCATTTTTCACCTTGGAACCTTTAAACTTTTCATTTTAGTCCCTCTCTTTCTTCAAGACTTTTCAAACCTTTCTTATTCCTTCTTATCATCATCACAATCCTTTCCAAACCTCTTTCCTCTATCAGTATTATACAGATAGAGAAAAATTAGGATGTGATAGTCCTTGGGTTGCTATTATTTTTGTCGCTGGTATTCTAAAGTTCTGCACTGTTACTTTTATTCTCACGGCTACTAGAATAAGGGAGATGATGAATAAATGATGGTGGAGATGAGAGGATGCCATAGAGGAGAAGCTGATGGTGTTGACCGTGCTTGTGTAGGTATCTACATGGAGAAGGCTCACTGTTGTCACAGCTATATATGTGTGTGTGTGGTTCTCACCCAAAGCTCACCTCCCTTTGGCTCTACATGCACCTCCTTTTAAAATGCTGAAGCAAAGAATAATAAATAAAGCCTAATGGGTCAAATCAAAAGGTTTGGCCTATGGGTCCTCTAGTGCAATTTCTGAATTTATGGTCATTTGTTCTCATTTGAAAATTTTGATTTCTCTCAAATAGTTAAAATACAAATCATAATAATGTAAGACCTTTTATTCCAAAAATAATTACTTCAGGGGAACAAATAAAAACTATGATAATTATACCCCTGTTAAGAACTAATTCACTATAAGGTCCAATAATTCAAATTATGCACATATAATATAATTAAGGCAAAAAATAATGACAATAAACCATCAAAATGATATGAATAAATACATAAAAATATGGGTTTGTCAACTCCTCTACACTTAGCTTTTTGCACACCTAGGCAAAATATCATTAAAAGGAAATCTAATAGTTAAACACAATGAAAACAAACATAAAACTGATAAGGCAATAACATGCAATCAACCTAAGAAACTTTTATCCCTATTCAATCAATATTCATGGAATGATTTGGTGCAGATAAATTAACACAAAAGATATAGCAAGTGATAAACTCATATTTATAGTGATTTTTAGTGTGTTTAAAGTGAGTTTATTATTGATTTTTATCCCCAATTATCAATATATCGAGCAATTATCAAATAAATAATATTCAAAATAGTTGAGAATTAATTGATATAAATTTAGTGCTTAAAGTGAACAAATAATCTGTTTATTCTAATTTTCTATCACAGACCAATGCATTAAGGGAGAATGACAGCTAGAATAAAGGAGTTGATGACATGTGATAGCACATGGGTAGATCCAGGAATTGAGGAACATATTGCAAGTGGGAGATAATGCATATGCTAGCACACGGAGGAGCACTGTTCATGCACACAATTATGATCTAAACAAAATCACACATTTTAGTAGCAGCTTATGCACTCCACACATCATTCACACCATTCCAGTTGATAGCCACACCATTCTTCGATATAACGCACATATCAACACAGTTTCTAGAGATGATTCATGCATATACCACTTCACACTGCATTCATATTCCATTCCACTCTATTCCATCACCATTCTATTCCATCCATCACAGACCCTATACACACAGTTTTATCTCTCCTTCTCTATTTCTATTTTCTCTTCTGCATTTTTCCTCTGTTATAGTCAATAGAAGCAGAGGAAAGTTCTACAGTTCATCTTCATCTTCTTCTATCATTTTCACCATGACTGCTGCTGTGTTTTCTGTTGCTACTAAAGTTTAGATAGTAATACAAGGCTAAGCTACTATGCTCTCTTGGAGAAGTTGTTGAACCTAAATCCTTAAGCTAAATAGGTAGTTCATTGTGTCTTTAATTTAGAGTTAAATGTATCTATTTAATTCATATTCTACTATCTCTGAGTTGAATGATTCATAATCTTTTTTAATGTTTGCGAGTTGTAGCTTTGATTGAGATTTAGCTAGTAAGTTGTTAGCTAACATATTATAATTCAACTGATCTAATCCTCATATTCTGTGGATAATGAAGTTAAGGTAATATCCAAGGAAACACCATCTCATCATTATAAACACTAAAAACACAAACAATAGCATAGAATTTACTTTCAGGAGTTAGATCAAAACTCATCAAACAACATCTCTTTAACTTGTTAATTTGTGGCTAATTAGATTAATTAGGAACTTCTACATCCATTTAGGCTCCTTGTGAATTGACCTAGGTTAGCCTCCATTTACTACTGGTTAGCTTATTTTTGTTTGATAATTAAAATGACAGTTATCAAAATAGTGCTGTGGCCGGGGAGCCTTACTTGTTAAGGTTTCCTAAGCAATCTCCTGGGCCTAAAAATCAGAAAAAAGTATATAAGTGTTTCAGTTTTTTTTCTGCATATTTAGTGTTTTGTCTTGTTGAGTCACGACCAATTTAGTGCTTAAATTTATTTCTGAACGTCTCTATGAACTTTAGTCATGACCAGAAACAAAGTTGGCTGCAACCTTTGATTTGATTTTCTATATGTAACTTTTAGTCATGACCAGACTGTTTTTTGGTCGCAACCAAAAATATTTTTCATCCAGTTTTTTTCTCTATGATTTATAGTCCCAACTAGTTTGACACTTAGCCATAACCAAAAATTATTGTTTCAATCAGATTTACTCTCTGAGATTTTTAGTCGCAACCTAAGTTACAATTGGTCACAACCAGAAACTAAAAACTTCAAGTATTTTAATGTCTGTGATTTTTAGTCGCAACCAAAGTGACATTTGGTCGCGTCCAAAAATGCTTATTAATAATTTTCCTCTCTGTGACTGCTGTCATGACCTAAAGTTCATTCTTGTTGCGGTCTCTATTCTCTGTACTTATTAGTCATGACCTGGTGACCTTTTAGTCATGACTTGACTATTTTAAACTACTATTATTTGATCTGAATTCCTATAATTGTTTCATCTGTGACATTTAATATTCTACATTACTGTTGAGAGTGATTTACATGACCATAAGTTCTGAATTCTTTCCTTTGGAAATAGAAATCAATAAAACACTTAGGCAAATTAAGAAGGCTAAAATCTTAAATCAAGCTAGTATTCCATCTTCTGTTGAGCTTAGTTCTGCTGGTGAATCTATTGCAGTTGAGACTGATTTTGCATCTGGTGCTATATTAGATAATCATTTTGTCATGGAGCATAATAATGAAGCTAAAACTCAAACTCATAACTAGAATATTCAAAATGAGCAACATAGAGAGAATAACATGAACAATAGAAGAGCACGT
The DNA here is from genome assembly GCA_037074615.1 of Leucaena leucocephala. NCBI lineage: Eukaryota > Viridiplantae > Streptophyta > Magnoliopsida > Fabales > Fabaceae > Leucaena > Leucaena leucocephala. Next base: position 18,992,057 of record CM073533.1, read on the forward strand.
AGGAGCATAAGAGAATTAACTTCTTCTTATGCAAACTTTGATCCTTTTCGTACTTGTCCTGCTTTGGATGTTAATTTTGAGTTGAAAGGTCCTTTGTTAAGTAACTTACCAAAACTTTATGGATTGGCAGGTAAAGATCCTTTCAAGCACTTGAAGACTATGCAGTCGGTTTGCTCATCTATGAAACCTATAGGTGCTAACATGGATGCTGTGCAAAGACAAGTATTCCACTTTACACTAGAAGGAAAGGTAAAGGAATGGTTTTATATACTGGCACATCATACAACTCAAGCATTGGATTCTTGGAACAACTTGAGGACTGCTTTCCTATAGAGATACTTCCCTACTTCAAAGACAGCTACATTGATGAAGCAGACTTTTACCGCAAAATAGTATGATCAAAGATCTTTCTATGAGTTTTGGGGAAGATTTCAAGAGCTGCTAGCTAGATGTTCATACCACCAGATTCTAACTAAGTATTTGGTGCAATATTTCCATTCAGAATTACGCTATGCATGCAGAAAAAATTTGGATGCAGCTATTGGAGGCTCTATTGGTGATTTAACTCCAGACCAATCATGAAACCTGATTGAGAAAATAGCAAGCGATGACCAGTAGTATGGGGGATATGATGCTATGTAAGTCCATGAGGTATCTACAAGGCCTTCTCAAGATTATAATTGTTTATCCTCTCAAGTTGCTACATGAATGCTCAGATCAACAACCTAGCTGCTCAATTGGGAAATTCACATATTCAAAGCCCATGCTCTCAAGCTCTTGTTGGTCCTAGTTGTCAACTTTGCTATTCTCCTATGCACACCACTGTCAATTGCCCTACGCACTATAAATATGAATTAGCTATCTATCAAGGCAAACTAAACCAGTATCTACAAAGGAATCCATACTCCAACACATATAATGAAGGATGGAGAGATCATCCTAATTTCATATGGAGGGATGGAGGTAGAGACAGGAATTTTGGGCAGAATAGATTCAACAATGATAAATAAGTGGCTGAATTTTCTAGAGCTATAAAAGTACCTTCTGTTGTAAAGGATGATGGAATATTTGAGATAATGAAGCGCATTAATATGATGAATTCAAATATAAACTCTATCAACACAAACTTTTGCTCTAACTTCAAAGACTTGAGATCTACTGTGGAGAACAATCAAGCAATGACAGAGCCCAGGTTTGCTGCCTTGGATAATAAGATTGAACAGCGGGATACAAAAGCTGCAAACATGGATGGCTATGTATCACACTAGCTAATTCCATGAATGATGTTTAGGTAAGAATCAATGGAGATATACATTCGAATATAGTTGTTACCCCAAATCTGTGAATGTCATAAGTTTGATAGATGAAAAATAAGTTAGGGAACAAGCTACAAATGTTAACAGTAAAGAGGAATATGAGGTAGACATTGATTCCAACTATAGCATTGAGAAGTCTAAAAATACAAAAGAAGCATAACCACTGGGGAAGGAAGAAGTTACAAAAAGTCAAGTCAATTCTACCCCAAATTTAGAAGGTTATGGACAACTAAATAGCAAGGAAACTGTGCTACCTAAAGCTATGGATTATGATTTAAGGAATCCTAGAGTGGACATAACTGAAGCAACACAACTAGCAGTAAATTCAGAACTCAAGCAACAAGAAACAACCTCTGGGGTAGCTGAGGAAAAGATACATATAAAGGAACTACCTATCAAAGGGAATTCATGAGCAGCAAGAGGAAGGCCTTAGAGGAGCAAACAAGGAAGTGCTTAATTCTTTCAACATGATTGAAGTGAATGTGCCAATGCTGGAGAGAATTCAAAGAGTATCAGAATATTCAAAATGTTTGAAGGATAATTGTACACACATGGAAAGACATTAACCTAATGAACTGGTGCAAGTTGGACCTAAAGCTTCTGCACTCTTCAACTATTAACTTCTAATAAAGTGTAAAGATCTAGGTGCATTTTCTATTCCTTGTACAATTGGCAAAATAACTATTCCAAAAGCATTGATAGATTTAGGTGCTACTATCAATATTATGCCAAGTTCCATTTATCATGCCTTAGGAGTAAATATGATCAAACTAACTAGTGTGTTAGCTCAATTTGTTGATAAGAGAATTATTAATCCTAAGGGAATTTTATAAGACATTTTAGTTCAAGTTAAGGAACTTGTTTTTCCTGTGGACTTTTATGTTTTGGATATGTCAAATAAGTCTCTTGATGATAGTACTCTTATTCTAGGAAGGCTATTCTTGAAGACAATTAATACCATGATTTGCATGAAAAATGGAATTATTAAAATGGAATTTGGTGGACACATAATTCAGTTTAACATGTATAGACATCCACATCAGGACCATTCTCTCCTAGGATTTAACATGAAGTTGAAGAATCTTCCATTTCTAACTATTACACTGATTTCTCTATTTCTTTCATCCAATGGTGATGTGTTATGCATTCATTCTAAAATTGATGGCTAGCTTACCACTATGGGTGATTTCTCTTTATCTTCATCTAATATTTTCTCTATTGGAACTAACCTCACTGTTTCAAGTGATGAACAATATCTAGGAAGGTTTGTAGCAAATTTAACAGAGTTGTAGGACAAGGATTATCCAGCATACTTTGAGAGATAAGGAATTGAAACCACTGAGTTAGCGAGTTTTCAAATCAATAATTATATACTGCGTTCTAACCCTGTTCATGAGAGCTTCAAATTGAAATTTTTAGACATTTCAAGACTGCAACAATTGAAGGATATGGTCCAATATCTGGTAAAGACAAAAGTGAATAATGCAGCAGTTATATCAACAAAACTATTCCCACTATCTTTTGGATATGCATATATTCTGCAAGCTATGGATTATCTTTTAAGATGGATAAAGGTTATACCGACAAGACAAGATGAAGCTGATGGTATAGTATCCTAGGTTAATAGCCAATTATTCAAGCAGTACAAGGAGAACTTCAGCCCCAATGATACTCAGGTTGTTTCCTTCCTTGTTTCCCTACTTACAATAGTATGATTTATATTGTTTTACTTATATACTTAAGATGAAAATTGTTGATTAAGTGTGGGGGAGGAGACCAAGTCAGTAGGGTTAGATAAAAATTAATAAGTTCATCTTGGATTCTAATTCAGCTTTATCCTCTTCATTACTTCGGCCTTTGCATGTGTTTCTCTACTTCTTCACATTAAGGACAATGTAGAAATTAAGTGTGGGAGGTAGTTTGTGAAATTAGTAAGTGAAATCAGATAATTGTTGTGATTCTATATTGTGGTCATGACCTTAAGATGTAATTGTCGTGACTAAACTGTGCAAAAATATCAAGTTTCTTCTCTGTGAAAAAATAGTCACGACCAATGAACATGTTTGTCACGACCAGTAATTCTTACTTTCTTATGATTATCTGTTTGTGATGTGTAGTTGTGATTTGTGCTTATCTTTGTCATGACTGTAACTCTCTATGAATTTTGGTCGTGACTAGATGGACACTTGGTTGTGACCTGAGCTTGTGTGTTTGTCAAGATTACACTCTGTGATCATGTGTTGCGACCATTGTGCATGTTAGTCGCGACCAATATTCCTTGTTTTCTAAACATTTCTTCTCTGTGTAAACAGTCGTGACCTGAAGACCTTTTTGTCACAACTAGTCTTGAACTTCAGCAGAAAAATTCTCTTGTTTCATCTTATTGTTGCTTGGTCTAATAGAACTTATTGTCATTGATTTAAAATTGAATTTTGAACACATACTTTTGAACATTGGCAAGCATGATGAACGTATGAGTTGCTTGTTTTCATTGATTGATTACTGGAAATTATACAGCATGAATGATTGATCTCATGTATTTAGTTTAATATTTATGCAATCTTGTCATTATGAGTTGATTAGGGTGAGTAAGCTAGATGGAATGATCCTTGAGCCTCTAACAGATACTTATTACATTGTGTGACACCATATAGTTTAGTAACTTTATAGAACTTGTCTCAATCCTTGATTCAAAACCAGATTAGCTTCTTGGAATTGTGAATATGACAAGGGCATTTCTTTCAAAACCCTTTTGCCCAAACAGTAGGCACATAAAAAATTAAATCCTTTACTTAACCCCTTTGAGACCTTCACTTTCTTTTAAAATTTCATCATTAATTAATGAATGATGTACGGGGTACTTGTTGCTATGAAATAACTAATAAATTGTACCACTTGTTGGATATTTGAACTTCAATGTATTTGCTATCTAGTTCAATTGTAAAAGAAAAGAAAAGCGAAAAGAAAAGGTACAAAAAAGAGAAAAAGAAAGAAAGAAGAGATATACCAGAAAGAACAAAAGTGATATTCAACTTGAATGAAAGGAAAGTATTTGGTACTCTCTACAGTTGCAAGTTCATTTTAGATTAGAGAATTAAGACCATGCGCATTTTTTCATTAATAATTGACATTTACTTTCATTTCATCACTTAGCCTATCCAACATTACAACCTAATAAAGACCCTTTGATTCCCAACCCTTGTGTCATGCAGTGGTGGAGATGTAGGATGGTTACAAACCTATGGAAAACCTAAGCTAGATAGTTGAGTGAAATTACCTTGATAAGAGAATGAGTGAAACACTATACCTTGTGAGGAAATCTCAACCTAGTTGCTTAATATGATTTCATTGCATGATTTGGATTCTTTGATTGATATGAGATTAGTTTAGATTGCTGCCAATTGAAAGGAAAATATTGATGACTATAAGTTCTTATATGAATCTCTTGTCAAATATGCTGAACATGTGTGTTTGAATTTCAATTTTGTTCTATAATTTTGCTCGAAGTACAAAAGCTAAGTGTGGAGGAGTTAATAAACTCATATTTGTGGTGATTTTTAGAGTGTTTAAAATGAGTTTATTATTGATTTTTATCCCCAGTTATCAATATATTGATCAATTATCAAATAAATAATATTCAAAATATTTGAGAATTAATTGATATAAATTTAGTGCTTAAAGTGAACAAATAATCGTATATTCTAATTTTCTACCACAGACCAATGCATTAAAGGAGAATGACAGCTGGACTAAAGGAGTTGATGACATGTAACAGCATATGGGCTAGATCCAAGAATTGAGGAATAGCTTGCAAGTGGGAGATCATGCATATGCTGGCAGATGGAGGAGCACTGTTCACGCACACAGCATTGTTCATGCACACAATTCTGATATGAACAGAATCACACATTTTGGCAGCAGCTCATGCACTCTATCATATCCCAATTTTTAGGTCTAGAAGCCTAGTATGTAGCCTAAAAAAGGAAGGCTACTAGACCCTATTGTGTAGGAGTCCCAGAAGTGTACAGATGATGTTTAGGGACTAAACTACAAGAAAGTGAAAATTCAGGGAAAATAGTGAAAGTTCCTGTGGGCATAAAGATGAAGTAAGGAGTGTTTCTTGGGAACCGAGCCACCAGAGGTTAGAAACCCAAGATGACATTTAAATGCCCAAAAACATAGGTCCAGTAGTTATGGGAGTTTGAGAGGCATTAAAATAATATTTTAGTGCTTTACCATAAAGTAAAGTTACCCGGTTAAGGATAGAACTAGAAAAAGTGATCAGATATGACTTTAGACCATGAGGTGGAATGAAAGGTGTCCTCATGGAACCCACAAGGCACCACATGGCATTATTATAGGAAAAGAAGAAAAGTTAAGGACACATGTCATAAGATTAGAAAAAGGAGAAAAAGTAAAAAGGACACGTAGCACAATCACGGCCGTTCATTCCAAGAAAAGGCTCTAAAATTCTCTGGAGAGGCTGAGTCAGCTAGTGAGGTGTCTCAAGGGTCCCACCAATTGCGCTACATACCCCCTGAGGTGTCCTTGGATGATGTCATGTTGGTGAGTCATTGAGGAGGGTGATGTCATCATAATGATGCAAGTAAATCTTCTTGAGGAAGCTAGGCGATCTAGGCCATTTATCACAATTCGATCTGAGCCATCCATTCCACCTCCCTCCACCTATAAATAGGCCACTCCTCCCTCTAAGGAAGCCACGGCCAAGGAGCAAAAGAAAGAAGAGAAATAAGAGAGAAAGAAAGGAAGGAGTTCTGGTGAAGCCAGGAGCAATCTAAGGAGCTTAGGGACTAGGCAGAGCTTAGGAATGAGGTAAGAAATTTATTTTAGTCCCTGCTCTAATAAAGTAGAGGATTGCTCTTAATGGTTAGAATATAGAAATATCTTTATTAACAATGTTAGATATAGATAGAAAGAAAGTTAGGGGAATATCAGATTAAGGATATTATCCCAAGTTAAGCATGAGTTAAGTAGAGCTATACTGGACAATAATAAAGATATTATTATGATATGTATATTCTCTAACATATGAAAAGAAGGGACCTTAGAGACAAGGCTAAAGGCTAGAAGGAAAGGCCACACGCCACGTAGTAAACTTACCTACTTGGATGCTTATACTGCTTGGATGTTTATGTGATGTTTTCTTACCTTGATGATGTGAAGCATGTATGATTAAGTAATGCTCTATTTATTTTTATAATATGGCCATATTTTATAATTAAGTAACATGGAAGCATGTAAGTTATCATGATGCAAGCATGATCATTAAGTACACACATAGTAACATCAAGCATATAGTTGCATACATTGTATGGTTTCCGTTTGCTACTGAGATTTCCCCAGAAATCTCACCCCTTCCATGTAATTGCAATCCCACAGGTTTAAGATGAGGAAAGATTGAAGAAGCATGAAGAGAAGCTGGGGATTGGATAGTGCAAATGTTAGACCAAAATGTTGGAATTAGGGAAAAATGTAGGATGAACAGTAAACTTCAGATGTTTGATGATGTTGACCTGGTCAAGGAGTGGTCAACAAGTTATTTTTCCCTTAAAGAACATTAAGCTAGTTTCGTGTACCAATTTGAACCACTCAATTTTAATTTTTCTAGAATTAGTTATGATTTTTTGAAGTCAGATCACTCCACTGGAATTTACACAGTGAACAGTACTCGCTAAGAGTAAAATTCTAGATTGAGTAATTTGACTTCAATAGCCTTAAAAGTGGTTCCAAATACTACCATTTGGTCCCTAAGATGTATCAAAATGAGGATGTTTCACACTCCACATATCATTCACACCATTCCACCTGATTGTCACACCATTCTTCTATATAACACACATATCATCACAGTTTCTAGAGATTATTCACATATATACCACTTCACACTGCATACTCATATTCCATTCCACTCTATTCCATCCCTATTCCATTCCATCCATCACAGACCCTGGACACACAATTTTATCTCTCCTTTTCCATTTCTATCTTCTCTTCTGCAACTTTCCTCTGTTCTAGTCAATAGAACCAAAGGAAAGTTCTACAGTTCATCTTCATCTTCTTCTATCATTTTCACCATGACTGCTGCTGAAGTTTAGATAGTAATGCAAGGCTAAGCTACTATGCTTTCTTGAAGAAGTTGCTGAACCTGAATCCTTGAGATGAACAGGGAGTTCATTGTGTCTTTAATTTATAGTTAAATGTATCGAGTTAATGTAGTTAATTCTATAATTACTAATGCAATTAGAGTAGTAGATGACAAAAAAGTATGAAACTGAGTTAGAATTCTTATTTCTGAATAATTGACCTTTGATTAATTATCATCTTTGCTCGAGTTGAACATATCTGTGATTAATTGAAGTGATTCAATAACAGAGTACAGTTGTATCTATTTAATTCATATTCTACTATCTCTAAGTTGAATGATTCATAATCTCTTTAAATGTCTATGAGTTGTAGCTTTGATTGAGATTTAGCTAGCGAGTTATTAGCTAAAATATTATAATTCAACTAATCTAATCCTCATATTCTGTTGATAATGAAGGTAAGGTAATCTCTAAGGGAACACACTTGTCATTCATTCATCTCATCATCATAAACACTAAAAACATAAACAATAGCATAGAATTTACTTTCAATAGTTAGATCAAAACTTATCAAACACCATATCTTTAACTTTTTAATTTATGGCTCATGAGATTAATTAGGAATTTCTATATCCATTTAGACTCATTGTGAATCGACCTAGGTTAGCCTCCACTTACTATTAGTTAGCTTAGTTTTGTTTGATAATTAAAATGATAGTTATCAGCAAGACAGAGGAAGGGAAACATATTAGAGTTCTCTTAGGTATAAGTGTCTTACTCAACTCTCATATATGGGGAATTTTCACTCAGTCCACCTAGATTAGCACCTACCATAGACTTCTAAAGATTCTAATATGATCTTCACCACTAACATATCATATATTCATCATCAAGGGAACTTTGTAGGTCTATAATGTTGGTGAAAGGTGTAACACCTTTCTTTTGTACATCTTAGGGACCATTCATTAGCATTTAGAAACACTTACATGTCCATTAGAGTTCAATTACAAAATCTAGGATTTCGAAGCTTTATAGGTACTATTCATATAGTAATTCCAGATTAAGTGACAAACTTCAAAAAATCATAATTAATTATAAAAAAATTTGAAATGAAGTGGTTCAAAAAAATAAATTAAGCTAACATAATGAACTTTAAGGGAAAAATACTACCTCAGACTAATTGACTAGTCAACTAAGTCAACTCTGATATCAAAGTTTACTATTCTTTTGGTCTAAATTTCTGAAAAGCATATTCTGGTTCTAACTTTGAAAATTTCATTATCTTTTTATAGACATCGAAATAAGGTGTTCTTGGTATCAAAACAAAGCTTGGCAAGTTAACTAATCACTGATAAAATATTGTAAGTTTATTCCATCATTTACTATTTTTATTACATCATAAATATCATTACTCAAACTAATCATATAACAAAATTACATATAGCAACTCATCATATAATATTTATACTATCAAATACATAACTTTTCTTCATGTTTCTTCATCTTCTTTCATCATTCATGAACCTACTGGGATTGGAATTACATGGAAGGATACCTAACTATAACTCATGTTTGTTTAATTGTTTGCTTGCTTGTTGATTATGGTGTTTGGTTGAGCATGAGAATGGGTCATCATGTTGATGATGATGTATAAATGATTGTAACTCCTTGCAAGTTATGTCATAACAATATGCATGTTAGAGTTTACTTATGTACTATTATGAAGTATCTCCTATCTCATGATAATATGTTAAGCATCCAATTAATCATGCATGATATTATGGTTTGTGTAACTTGCTATTAGGATTTCCATGAAATCTCATTCCTTCCACATGCATAACTATTTTTTAGGTATTGGATCCTCTCAAAGGAAGAGATTAAATGTTGATGATTAAGTTTGTATAATAAGTTATATGGCTTACATGACACTATGGGATGAAATGCTAGTATTCATGGTGTATGTTTCTATAACCCTGTTATGAGGCTATGGTAAGGTGACGATGTTTATGATGCTTAAATCAACAATTTTTAGTCTAAAATTTGGTATGATAATAGCTAAGATACAGAGATTTAAATGAACACCAAGAACGCCTCATTTTGTTAAGAATTCAAATTGTTACTATTTTTCTAAGTTGAAGTTAAAATCTGGACTTGTGATGAAGTAAGCTTTTAGAGGCAGCGACGTTCACACAATGATTTCATATAACAAATAAATGAGTTTTTCTATGAAATTTTATGAGCCTAAAGAGGAATCCTAGAGATTCAAATACATAGGTAACACAGTTCATTTGAATAAGTAACCAAAGAGAAATGAATTTTTAAAGTTAAGCCAAAGAAACTGGAACTTCCAGATTTTACCAAATGAACAGTGATTTTCCACGAATAAACTGATGTCATATGGACAAGAAATCCTCAGTTTCATATTTTTCTCTCAAATATCTATGAAATATATTTCATTAGAAATTGTAACCATATTATTTTGATTTTTCTACAATTAATTATGAATTTTCAAAGTAGGGTACATGTTCTTGAATTACCAAATGAACAGTAAAAGTAAACAGTACCCAAAAGCAATTCTTTTGGAAATGATTGATTTCGAAGCATATGATCATGAAATTGGTTCCAATCACTTCTAATAGAGTATATTTGAGGTTAAAAGTAAGGATATGACATTTTAGTATTAGAGCATAGTATTCTGGCTTAGGAACTACTCTGATTAGATTATTTATAGATTGATACATAAGTAAATATCTACATAATTGACCCTAAGTTAATTATTGTAGGATAAAGATGACTGAGTCTAGAACTTCAAAGACTATAGTAAATCAGGGAGACCCGATGCCTGAGGTATTTAGTTCAGATAGGTCAGGTCTGAATCCAGAAGTAGTATAGGCTTTGGTATATGATCCAGAATTGGACTGCCTCCAGTAATCCACATCCATGATTCTAGCAATGAATTAGAACTGAGCAGGTTAGATAGTTCTTCAGTTGGGTCAAATGGGATAGATGAGTCATCAGATAAGGAATCTATTACAGCCCCACCTATTAATGTGGTACCTCCTGAGGAAGCCAACCCTAATAGAGAGGGAGACATAGATCAAATGGATGATGTAAAAATGGAAGATCCTTAGGAAGATCAGGTTGAGGAGGGGTACTGCTATGTTATGGGAAATGTAGAACATGTACCTAGACAGGCTACTGAGATAAATATCCCTGATACAAGTCAAGTACCTTAACCAACTAAGGTACCTGAACCCAGTTATATAATTGACATACCTAGACCTAGTTATATGCCAGACCCTATAGATATCCCTGGTCCCAATGGAACAAAGAAGCCAGTAGTAGAAATATACCTTGATCCTACCTATGTTATAGAGTTAGTACCAGGAAATAATATGACAGAGGATCGGTTCAAGAAAGTAGTGGAATTAACTGGGCAGCTATATGACTTTAGAAGTAGACCAAGATTATATAACTTACATGGATTTCATAACTAGAGTGCGAGAAGTTTACCAGGCATATGATCCATATACCCTTACCCTTACTGATTGGATTAATATCATGGATGATATTTTGCCTCTTACAGCAACATAGAGAGAAGGTCTAGATCAATACTTTGAAAAGGAACCCTTTGAGGATATCCATTATTAGATCTACATAGTAGGGGAATTTATTAGGATCCATTATGAGAAAACATAGTGTAATAGCTATATCTATGAACATGACTGTAATCTATATACTCATGACTAGTGATGATGTTGTGTATGTATGTTATGAGAAGTTTATGAAATGATGTTAAACTTGTTGTATGATATGTTGGAATGAAATATGAATTATTTTAGTTATGATATTCCTTTCATATTACCATAGTAAAACAAAATGGTAAGAACAAGAAGAGCTAGTTCTTCGGACCAACCCCAAAACGCTGGAGACATTAACCAGTTGATTCTAGAATGACTGGAACAGCAATAGAAGTTGATTGAAGAAGTAAGAGTAGCTCAGGCTAGGAGCGAACAGGAAAGGGATGCTGCCATAGCAGCGTCCATAGTAGAAGCAGTAGAGAATTTACGGCAACCAGAATCTACTGGTACAGCTAACACAAAATCGTAGATGGTTCAACAGACAACAGAACTGCCAAGATAGACAGGATAGACAGTAGATCTTGCTGGTATTCAATAATGGATGGCTAAGTTCTATAAGTATAGTCCTTTGTCATTCGAGGGAATGTTCGATGTACAGAAAATGGAGGATTGGATCAACAGACTAGATAAGATCTTTAAGGTACTGGGTTGTCTGTTTGAGAGTAAAGCACATATGGCAATCTACTAGCTAGAGAGAGATGCGGATAGATGGTGGAAGAACACAGAGCTAGTATTGCAAGCAAGGCATATTCCTATCATATGGGAAGTATTCCTTAAACAGTTTTATGACAAGTATTTTCTCCAGTCAGTGCAGGATGAACAAGAAGTAGAATTCCTTGTGCTGAGACAAGGAGAAAAAGAATCTTTTGATGAGTACTTAGCAAAGTTCATCCGTCTTTCCCAATATTCCACTTACTTATGACAGGTGGATGATGACCGGTAGATGACAGAGAGGATGATTAGGGGATTGAATACTACTCTGAAATACAAGATGACTCTCCAACAGTATAACCAGTTTAATAAAGCAATGGAGGCTTGCAAGATCGTTGAAAATAGCCTGAAACACTGGATGTTGATGAAACTGGTGAGCAAAGAGACTACTACTCTTGAGAGAACTAATCAGAATAGAAATACAGCTAGTGGTAGTAGCTATAATAGGAAAAGGAAAAGGCAGTGGAAGCAGAACAAGAAGCTTAACAGAGGAAATTTTAGAGGTAATGTAAATAATAGAGACCAGAGGTCTAGAGTATGCGACAAATGTAGGAAGAACCATGGAGACAGACCGTGCTTAATGGGGGCAGAATGTCTGTTACACATGTGGGAAACCTAGACATTTCTCCAGGAATTGTCCTCAGACAGCTGATGATAAAAGGCCTCACACTCAAGGGCGAGTGTTTGCAATGATAAGGGAAAAGGTGCAAAGGTCACCTGAGATGATCCAAGGTATCATCTATCTTAATAATCGTGCTATGATTGCTATGTTTGATTTGGGTGTAAGTCATTCCTTTGTTTCCTATGAATGTGCTAAATGTTTGGGCCTTACAATTAGCAAGCTGCATTATGCCATATGTGTCACAACTCCCACAAATGCTAAAGTAGTTACATCAGATATCTTCCTAAATAGTGCCATTCGATATGAATGTTGTTGCACTACTCTTGACCTAATATGCATGCCATTTCATGAAATTGATGTCATAATTAGATTAAATTGGTTATCTGCCAATAATATAATGCTGGATTATAAGAACAAAACTCTAATTCTTTGTCCACAAGTTACAAATGTAAATCCAGAAGTGAAACTGAATTTCCTGACAGAGGCTCACACAGATAAATGTCTACAGAAAGGATGTTAGGGTTATATGGTCTTCTTTTCTGTCCAAGCAAAAGTGGAAGAAGGAATTGAAGTAATTCCAGTGGTCAAAGAATTTCCCAAAGTCTTTCCAAAGGAGATTCAAGGATTGCCTCTAGAACGAGAAGTGGAATTTGCTCCTAACGAAATGATTGAGCTTAAGAAGTAGATAGAGGAGCTTTTAGAGAAGGGTTTCATCCGATCCAGTGTTTCTCTGTGGGGCGCTCCAATGTTATTTGTCAAGAAAAAGGATGGCAGTCTCAGATTGTGCATTGACTATCGGGAGTTGAATAAGATTACAGTTAAGAATAAGAACCCTCTTCCCCAAATTGATGATTTACTGGACCAGTTAGTTGGAGTAAGCTTATTCTCTAAGATTGATCTGAGATCAGGTTATCACCAACTCAGAATTAAAGCAAATGATATTTCAAAGACTGTGTTCAAGACTCGGTATGGTCATTTCCAATTTCTAATAATGCCCTTTGGTTTGACAAATGGGCCTGCAATTTTCATGGATTACACGAACAGGATCTTCAGGCCTTATATAGATCAGTTTATGGTAGTTTTCATTGATGATATTTTAGTGTACTCGAAATCTATAGTAGAGCATGAAAAGCATTTGAGGATTGTTCTTAGTACTCTTAAAGAGAAATGACTCTATGCTAAGCTTAGTAACTGAGTTTTGGATATGAGAAGTTAAATTTCTCGGTCATGTCTGTTGGAAAATGTGCCCTAGCGGCCAATCATTATCTTATGAACATTATTAATTTATGAATTTATTAATTGAGTTATCATATTATTTGCATGTTACTGTGATGACCATCCTTGGATAATTCATGATCTTATCCTAAATGTCCCTGGTCGGTCATTTGTGCGGGAGCAGAGATGAAATAAGACCAGTATGACTTTGAAGATATATAGAGATATAAATCAAAGTCATAGGCATATGTAAGAGTATAAGGTGTTGGACCAACCCGCTATGAGAGAGCTGCATGGGTTACGTCATAAGCTTCTCTCATATACAAACCATGTCACTATGCCCTTTGACCTGAGATCATCATGGATTCCTACATGACAAACGCTCAGCTTTGACCTAGTCAAAAGTCACTTTTGACCGAGTGATCATAAAGACTATGTTCGAGTTTAGTGCTTTTTCATGCGGAGGAATGTGCATTGTCAAGATAGAATTTGTTCCTCATATTCGTAGAGAGATATTACTGGGCCCCTCGATGAGTGAGTCTGAGAAATTATGGCCATACTGTAATAGAAAGGTAGTTCCATTTCTATAGTCAGACTACTCAGGGATCGAGAAAGTAACGGTCAGGAATAGGAGGATGACATTATCCATGCCTCATCCATGACCAAAATATCCCATGACAGAAGGGACATGATATGGTTGTATAAAATGTTACATCATTTATCGATCCTCATATGATTTGGGTAGTCGTTATGTTTTGCTAGAGACCGCTTGCGACTTGTGGGCCAGTATAGCAAATGGCCCACTGCCAACTTCATATGGGCCTATAGGGTCACACACAAAATAGCCCAACACGAGCTATGATGTCCAGATTCATTGAATCTAAGACGTGTCTAGATTCAATGAATGATCCATGGTTGATGTATATATTTATTTATATTTATATTCGTATATATATAAATTCGTATATATACATTATATATAAGGGATATATAGGATTTAATTTATAAGGATAAATTAAATCTCTATCACGTTTGAATTTGAAATTCAAAATGATAGGATATCTCATATAAGAGATATTTACAAGATTTAATTTATAAGGATAAGTTAAATCTCTATCATGATTGAATTTAAAATTTAAATTGATAGGATATCTCATATAAAAGATATTTACAAGATTTAATTTATAAGGATAAATTAAATCTCTATCACGTTTGAATTTGAAATTCAAATTGATAGGATATCCCAAATTTGATTTATGAGAATAAATCAAATATAGTCCAATCTTATCTTTATTTAAATAAAATAAATAGGTGAATTAAATCTGTGGGACGAATTTAATATAAACATTATTTATTTAATTAGTTTCTTATTAAATTATACAATATATGATATTGTATTATTTTTTGGAATTAATATAGATTAATTCTAAAATTCAATTTGGTTGAGGAAAACGCAGAGCATCCTATATATCTAATTCTAGGAGCTAAGTTTTCAATACAAGAGATAACACAAAAGGCCAAACGGAATCTGCAAAAAGGTTCACAGATAAGAAACTGCTGAAGTAGAGATGAAGAGGACGAATTGTTAAAAAAACCTTAAAGGGACAGGAGACGCTAGCACGTCGTTCGTGATTGGAACACTGTTCGTGTGGATACCAGTAGAGGAAGTCGACCTGAGGTGTCTACTTCTTGCGATCGGAAAGAGAGCACGAGCCACGGAGAGAAGCTGTGGAGGTCACTGAGGAACACTCTGTCGACTTCTTGCGATCGAAAGGAGATCACCAGCCGCAGAGAGGAGCTGTGGAAGTCACAGAGGAACATTGAGGGTAATGCTTCTTCCCACTTGACTTAAACACATACGGTAGATCCTGGCAAGGAATGGAAAAATTTTTAAGTTAATTTTCGCTGCGTGTCTTCCAATTCCTTACAATGTCATATCCCATGAAAGGGTAGTTGTAGATCCTAGCAAAGTTAAAGCAGTGCTAAGCTAGGAACAACCAAGGACAGTGACAGAGATTAGAAGTTTTCTGGGCTTAGTAGGGTGTTACAGAAAATTTATTAAGGACTTTTCTCGAATTGCTCTGTTGTTAACTAAGCTGACCAAAAAGAACCAGCAGTTTAGGTGGGATAAGAAGTGTGAGGCTAGTTTTCATGAACTAAAGGTGAGATTAACCATGACTCTTGTGCTGATTATTCTAGACCCAACTCAGACTTATGTAGTCTACACTGATGCTAGCAAGCAGGGGTTGGGATATGTGCTGATGCAGTAGGGATGAGTGGTAGCCTATGCTTCTCAGCAATTAAAGCCACATAAAGAGAATTATCCTACTCATGATCTGGAGCTTGCAGCGGTAGTATATGCTCTCAAGATATGGAGACATTATTTGTTTGGATCTACTATATAGCTGTATTGTGACCATAAAAGCCTAAAGTACCTACAAGATCAGAAAGAATTGAACATGAGGCAATAGAGATGGATGAAATTTCTGAAGGATTATGATTTCCAGATCAAGTACCATCTAGGAAAAGCTAATGTAGTGGCCAATGCCTTAAGTAGGAAGGTGGTGCAGGTTGCAAGTCTCATGATCAAAGAGCTGGAACTGATAGAAGATATATAAGATTAGAGTCCTCTGTATCAAATACAGATAGCAGAAAGTTCTTATGGAGGAACATAGATTAAAGCCTTCATTGAGGATGAAATAAAAGAGGCTCAGGAGCAGGATAAGCTTACTGAGATTTTCAAGAGTAAGCTGGAAAGAGGAAAAACTAAAAATTTTGATGTATCCCAAGATAGGTTGCTACGATTTAGAGGGCGACCATATATTCCCAATGCAATGGGATTGAGAGAGAAAATCCTAGATGAGGCGCATAAAAGCAAATATATAGTACATCCAGGTATGACCAAAATGTACCATGATGTTAAAGGTTTATTTTGGTGGCCTGGATTGAAGATGTTGTGGCTTATGTGTCTAAATGCTTGACATGTCAGAAAGTGAAAGTTGAGCACCAAAGGCCAATAGGGAATCTATAACCACTAGAGATTCCTGAGTGGAAATGGGACAGCATTGCCATGGATTTTGTTGAGGGACTACCCATGACTCCTACTAAGCGTGATGCTATATGGGTAGTAATTGACCGATTAACAAAGTCGGCTCATTTCCTGGCAATCAACAAGCGAGATTCTCTTGAGAAGCTGGCAAAATTGTATATAAAGGAGATTGTTAGACTACATGGTATTCCTAGTAGTATCATATCTGACAGAGATCCGCGATTTACGTCAAATTTTTGGCGGGCCTTACATAAAGAAATGGACACTACTCTCAGATTTAGTACAGTTTATCATCCTCAGATAGATGGTCAATATGAGAGAATGATCTAAACGCTAGAGGATATGCTGTGATCATGTGTCTTGGATTTCAAAGGGAGTTGGGATGTCTATTTGCCGTTGATAGATTTTGCCTATAACAACAGTTACCAGGCTAGTATTCAGATGGCCCCATTTGAATCACTCTATGGACGGAAGTGTAGATCTCCTTTATGCTAGGTGGAGTTGAGTGAAAGGAGGATGTTTGGTCCTTATATAGTATACCAGACAGCAGCACAGATTGATAAGATTAGAAAAAGGTTGTTGACGGCTCAAAGCAGACAAAAGAGTTATGCTGATATTAGAAGGAAGCCATTGGAGTTTGAAGAAGGAGAACATGTATTCCTTAAATTAACTATGACGACAGGAGCCAGACGATTGATTAAAGTGAAGAAGCTGCATCCTAGATACATTGGGCCATTTCAGATCATCTCAAGAGTAGGATTAGTGGCTTACAAGTTAGCTCTTCCTCCACATCTCAGCAAAATTTATAATGTGTTCCATGTTTCCCAATTAAAGAAGTATGTTCCAGATCTATCACATGTGATTGAGCAGGATGATATTGCACTATGAGACGACCTGACTTATAAAGTCGGACCAATATAGATTGTAGATAGAAAGGTCAAGCAGTTGCGAAATAAGCATATTTCTCTAGTTAAATTGGTCTAGAAGGGATTAACGGAGAATAAAGCTACATGGGAAGCAGAGGAAAGGATGAGAGAAACATACCCTGAACTATTTTCTTAGTACATTTAATGTAAATTTTGAGGACGAAATTTATTTTAAGGGGAGAGAAATGTCATATCCCCAATTTTCTTATATGATATGTGTACACAATTTATCTGCAATAGATATGAGATTCTTAGAATAAACTGTATCATATTAACAAAGGAAAGGGAGGGATTAATAACTAAGGAAAGAATAGGGACCAAAATGCAAATTAGAAAAGCTTGAAGGCAAAAAGTGAAAGTAGAAGAAAGAGGAGGGACCTAAATGCAATTAATGAAAAGTTCAGGGACTAAAGTGCAATTATTCAAAAGTTTAGGGACATAAATGTAAATATGAAAAAGTTAAGCCAAAACAGGCCAAAAATGCCTGAAATCATATCAAATCCAAATTTTACCAGTAGATAGACAAAAATATTCTGATTAGTTTAACGCAAAACATAATTTTGATTTAAGGTCCTGATTAATTGATATAAATTCCTAAAGTCAGAAGAAATTATTACAGTATTTTTTAGATCTCAGAATCAGATGAGACCTTACAGGAAATTCATATAATTTAATATAAGAATTTATAAAATTGACAGAGTCAGAAAAGGAATTCTGTATAATCCATATGGGATTTTACAGTAAAATAAAATACCTGATAAATAGGATCGGGAGAGTTGTATTGTGAATTGGGCCAAAAAGGCAATACAGGCAATAAGGTGACTGGACAGTTAAGTGGGCCAGAGTCCAGAGCAGTCCAGGAAAAGTGTGAAATTACAAAAATGCCCCTGGATGCCTATACTATACCAATGATGGATGGAGGTCATTTTGGTCATTCTGGATAGGCCAAAAATGTGGCAGATAGTATAAATATAATTACTTAGAGCTAGTACATGCCATAAGGCAGTACCAAGAGGGGTGAAATGACAATTATGCCCTTAGGGTCAATATAGGCAAGAAAGGACACCAAGGGTATTTTGGTCATTTCTCAAGGGATGGATGGTAGATAAATACTCAGTATAATATTATCAATAGAATGAGAAGCCTAGATATTGATTTCTAGGACATAATACATATCTTGGTATATTATAAAAAAATTAGGAGCATGACACAGTCCCGTTGTTGTGAAACTGCTCTGATCGGTACTGGATTAGACTAGAATTTTTCTAGAAGCTTTCTTACATGGGAATCATGCCACATACCCCTATTAGGTGTCCCATGAGCTGTCCCACATGATGTCATAATTATTCTTTTTAGAAAAAGTTAAATCCAATATTAAATGTGAGCCCTTGGATCAAATAGTAACTAAATTAATCTTGGCCATCCATTTCAACCCAAATTTCTCTATAAATACCCCTTATTCAGATGGCTTCGGTACACATGATGAACCATAGGGAAACTCTTGTAAAATTTCCATTCAACCAAGAAAGAAGCACACAAAGTGAAGCAGCAATCAAGGTAATCATCTCCCTTGAACTTGAGCTTTGTTCTAGCGAGTTAGCTCATAGTTTTAAGGGGTTTTCATGCATATTTTCCTTATGATTTCTGCTAGAAGTGCTGCTCATATATGGTTAAAATATGAGTTTTATGTTATGGATAGTTTAGATAAGCTTAAACAAGCTAGAATCAAGTGGTATAAGCTTGGGAATTCAAGTATGTTTGGATTTAGGGTTTTGAGTTCTTACTGGTACTATGCATGACACTATTCATATGATGGAATTTTATGATTTTGATGCTTCCAATGAGTTTAAAATGGAAAATTGTGTGGGGATAAAGTAGGAGAACAAGAATTGGAAGTATTGGAATCAAAATGTGAATTTTTGGGAATCAATGGCTTCATTTCAGTTTGGTACTGTAGCTACTAAAGTGTTTTGATTTTGGAAAGTATAGTTTCATATTTGGATTCTAAATGAAAAATTATGTGTAAATGAACCATGAGAATTTATTTTGGAAAGATGGAAATAAGAAAAATAAAGTAGAGAAAGAAAGGGAGCTAGTGAAAACATAGTCTTGGTTTTGTGTTCAAGTTGAGTTGTAACTTGATGTTATTGTGTAATGACTAGGTTTTGACATTTGTGAAGGAAGGAAATTGCCTCAAGAAGACCTTGACAAGGATAAATAAGAGGTACCAAGGATACCTAACTATAACTCATATTTGTTTAATTGTTTGCTTGCTTGTTGATTATGGTGTTTGGTTGAGCATGAGAATGGGTCATCATGTTGATGATGATGTATGAATGGTTGCAACTCCTTGCAATTTATGTCATGACAATATGCATGTTAGAGTTTGCTTATGTACTATTATGAAGTAGATCCCATCTCATGATAACATGTTAAGCATCCAATTAATCATGCATGATATTATAGTTTGTGTAACTTGCTATTGGGATTTCCATGAAATCTCATTCCTTCCACATGCATAACTATGTTTTAGGTGCTGGATCCTCTCAAGGGAAGAGAGTAAATGTTGATGATTAAGTTTGTATAATAATTTATATGGCTTACATGACACCATGGGATGAAATGCTAGTATGCTTGGTGTATGTTTCTACAACCCTATTCTAAGGTTGTGGTGAGGTGACAATGTTTATGATGCCTAAATAAATGGTTTTTAGTCTAAAATTTGGTATGATAATAGCTAAGATACACAGATTTAAATAAACACCAAGAACACCTCATTTGGTTAAGAATTCAAAATGTTACTATTTTTCTAATTTGAAGTTAAAATCTGGACTTGAGATGAAGTAAGCATTTAGAGACAGCAACGTTCACATGATGATTTCATATAACAAATAAATGATTTTTTCTATGAAAATTTATGAGCCTAAAGAGGACTTCTATATCTTCAAATCCATAGGTAACACAGTTCATTTGGATAAGTAACCAAAGAGAAATGAATTTTTAAAGTTAAGGCAAAGAAACTGGAACTTCCAGATTTTACCAAATGAATAGTGATTTTTCACGAATAAACTGATTTCATATAAACAAGAAAACCTCAATTTCATATTTTTTTCCTCAAATATCTATGAAGGATATTTCATTAGAAATTATAACTCCATTATTTAAATTTTTATACAATTAATTATAAATTTTTAAAGTAGGGTACATATTCTAGAATTACCAAATGAACAGTAAAAGTGAACAGTACCCCTGAAAGCAATTCTTTTGGAAATGAATGATTTCAAAGCATATGATCGTGAAATTGGTTCCAATCACTTCTAATGGAGTATATTTGAGATTAAAAGTAAGGATATGACATCATACATGTTTCACAACATTAAAGTAAGCATCCAACACATAAAACAGTCAAGCAATATAAGCGTACAAGTAGATAAGTTCACTACCTTATACTCCTTGCTTTCCTTATCCTTTTCCTTTACCTCTTGCTTTCTGCTTCTCCTTGATGTGTGGCTGCCCTCTTTGAGTACACCAACCAAATCCTAACATTTCATCATCACTCATTCATTATAGTCTAACCTCCTTGAACATTGAATTTGATTTACTAAAGGAACTTTCCTTAATCTATATTAATTAGATTGGTCTTTGAATCAATTGATGTCTTGACTTTACCCTATACAATTTGAACTTTTGAATCCATTTATGAACTCTTAATTTCCAAATTCCAGTAGCTACACAGTGTTCTATATAGAGCCAAAAAGGTTCTCTTTTCTTTCAAAAGTTCTCATTTTGATTCCAATGCTTCTAATACTTGTTTCTCTACTTTACCCCACACAATTTTCAATTTTAAAACTATTGAAGCATCAAAATCATGAAATTAAAATCACTTTTAATACTTGTGGACAGTAAAAAGAAGAAGTTAGAATTTCATCTTTCAATTCTAATGCTTCCAAGGTTTCAAACCTATCCACTCATACACAAAATCATCTTCTAAATTCAATGGAAGCATTAGATCATTGAAATTCCATTTCTCTCTATTCAAAACATTGTAGGACAAAAGGTCTCAACCATGGTAAAGTCAAAAATATCAATTTAATTCAATAACCAATCATCTAAACATTAATCACATAGTTCAAACTTTGATTTCTTCTTTTTTCTTTCATCTAAGGTTTTGGACAGCATATATACCCTAAAGAATTTACCATTTTTCTTCCATAAAACCCTAAGTTCAAGCATCTAAATTAAAGAAATACAAGCTAAGATAGATTAGTTACCTTAATCCCTAAATAGCTTGAACTTCTGTGCCTTGAATTTTCCCTTTGTCTTGGTTTGAGTTTTTATTTGACCATAGTTTCCCTAAAGTTGAAGAGACAACATTTTTGCAAGGATAATGGAGATGGAGGGGTATTTATAGACAAATTTCACAAAAAATGAAAGCCCAAGATTCACTTAAATACTATTTAATCCAATGGTCCATATTTGCTCTTATCTTTCAACTTGCCCACCAAGTAAATTAGGAGAACACCATGTGTCTCCTTTTGTGGGCTAACCATGTGTAAATTCTAATCTTCCTTGAAACGTCTACTTTATTGGTTATTTTTTGGATTATTTACACCTAATCATCATTAACTTAATTCTTATATTATTTTATTAAATTTTAGAACATGGGATAAGCTCTTTATTCCTTGCCTTGCATCACATGGTGGATAAGCGGGTCCCACAAGACGTATCACAATGCCACATAACCTTATTTACACCTTCCTTAAAATTTCCTTTGAAAATACAATGGAATATTCTTGGAAATTGGCTTGAGCTCCAAGATAATTCTCTTAGCACATTGAGCTGCTGAATATGACACAAAATTGACCAAAATTAAATCCGATTGATAATTCACACAAATCCTAATGTACTTTCCATTATTTCTTATACCGATATTATTAAATTACCCTAATTTTTGAGATAAATTCTAGAAACCTATTTTAATGGTTCTAATATTTTTATAAATTCATTTTAATATAAGATGAAGTTCTTGCAAAGTCTCATAATTTTTTGGGATCCAAAAGTTCTGATAAAAATTCTTACATCTTCTTTAAATCCTTTATCGGGGTCCTTTTTCACCTTAAATTCTCTAATTAATTATTCAGGACCCCTTTTTTATTTCTGTCAATTTCATAAATTCTTATATTAATTATAAGAATTTACTACCAAATCTGAGGTCTAAAAGATGCTTAATAATTTCCAGACTTCAAAAATGAATATCAATTTATCGAGACATCAAATCAAAATTATGCATTGCGTTAACCTGATTAGAATATTTTTCTCTATTTATTGATAAAATTTGGGGCCAAAATATTTCCAGGCAATTTTGGTCCTTTTCTAGCTCCACTTTTCACAATTACAATTTTGCCCTTGAACTTCTTGAAAATTACACTTTTGGCCTCAACTTTTACTAATTGCACTTAATGGCTTAAATCTTAAGTTTACTTCCATTTTGCACCATTGAACTTTTAGGGCTTTCACTTAGTCCATCTTCTTTACGCACTTGTCTAATTATTATCTTTTATTTTTATTTCTCATCATAATCCCTTTTTAATCTCTTTCCTTTATCAGTCTTATACATATAGGGAAAAATTGGGATGTGATAATTCCACCCTAATAAAACAAATTTCATCCTCAAAATTTAATTAGTACCTTAGTCAAAATATTTTGGATATATCTCATCTTCTACTTTATGACTAAGGGTTGGGGTATTTATCTAGTATCTTAACATCTGACGAAGTTCTCTTAACATCTATAGATCTTCATATTCTTCTTGTGTTGTTATGCTCTCTTTGATCGCAATCCACTCAATCAGAGTTGAAGTATGTTTCTTTTCTATTAATTACTTGTCATGCATCTATTCATTTATGGACTACTTACTGCATTGTCCATTTCTTTCATACATAATTTTCCAGAAGTTTGATGTAATTATGGGGTTTCTATCATACATCATATTTCTTATCACGCATCCTTTCCCGCGTATTCCGTACTTCTCTTTACACATTGTGCATCTTTCATTATACTTTTATTTCTGTATTATGGAATACTCTTTGGCTTATAGCTTTGCTAGCTTATGGGGAGAATCTTACTCTTAAACCTTTCTATCTTTCTCCTAAAACAAACTGTCGTCTGACTCTTTCCTCTCAGATCTTTTCTACTTGGATCTGACATAAGGGTTCTAATCCCTTACCTTTTCTAACTCTTTCTACCCTTTCCTAACTTTTTTATCTATTTGTCTTAACTTTTCTATCTATCTGTCTCTTTCCTTTCCACAATTCCACTTCTTAGAACTAATACAAGGAAATACTTGTCACTAACTATCTCTTTCTTTCTATCTCTTCCTTTCTTTACATTTCCCTTACTTGGAACTGGTACAAGGGATACTATATTCCCTTATTTTCTCTACTAGGAACTTATGCTATTCTTTCTTTCTATTAGGCTAGCAAGCAATGTTCTTTCTCATTGTTCTAGAATATCTTTCTAACTTTGTGACTCAATATTGTGCTTCCCAGTGAGTCACCCATCTCTATACTTTTCTATTCTGAGCACTTTTAATTAAACATGCTGCTAGGTTAGGGTTAGGTTACTATTCATATGGCTCTGAGCCCTAACATACCCTTTCTCATAAAACTTGTATTCTAACTTTACCTTAGACTCTCTTCTCTGGGTCTCTTTGGCCTTTTAATCTCTTCATCCTCATCCTCATCTGGAGGATCTATTTGTTCATACTTGCCTATTCTTAAGACATATGGAGTTCTCTCTTCTATTCCTCAGATATACTCCTACAATCTTTTAAATGTTAGTACTCAGATTTATACTTAGACTCCATCTTCGTTTAAGAGAAATTAAGTTGTCTAGTGGCTACCTGGAAACATTATGAATACTCTCTCTATATGAGTTAGTTAACACCTTTTCTTTGGTGACTGTCTTATCAGAAAGATATCAATTGTCCTAATCCTCTTCTTCATGATTAACATTATCATATCCTTAGGATAGGTTATTTCATTACTCACAATCACCTATTGTCATCCTAAGCCTTTTTAAGAACTATAAGATTATGAGATATCACTCCCTTGTGAATCATGTTAGGATCAACTGCAATTCTTCTGAAAGATTTCAACCAATGGACTAGGTTACAGGGTTAATTACTCCCTTTTGTTGATAACTAATATGATAATTCTCTATCACTATGATCTATATCCCATCTTATTTATAAAGACTTCACTTAACCTCTCTTTTACTCAATAAAACCTGGCTCTATTACCAAAAATATTACACTTTAGTTTTGTATGTCTTAGGGACCATTCGGTAGCATTTAGAACCACTTAAAAATCTATTGAAGTTCAATTACAAAATCTTGGATAAAAAAGTTCTGATAAAAATTCTTACATCTTTAAATCCTTTATCAGTGTCATTTTTAACCTTAAATTCTCTAATTAATTCTACATGACTCTTTTTTAACTTCTATTAGTTTTATAAATTCTTATATTAATTATAAGAATTGAGTACAAAATCTCATCTAATTTTGAGGTCTAGAAAATATTGTACTAATTGTCAGACTTCATAAATTAATATCAAGTTTTTGGGTCTCAGATTGAAATTATGAGAAATATGCCTCGCCAAATTTCTATTCTCTATTTATTGATAAAATTTGGGGCCAAAATATTTTTGGGCAAATTTGGGCCTTTTCTGGCTTAACTTTCCTTAAAACTTTTAGAGTTTTCGCTTTAGTCCCTCTTCTTTATACCCTTATCTACTCATTAGTTTTTTTGTTTATCATCACAGTCATTTCCAAACCTCTATCCTCTATCCTCTATATTCTATCAATCTTATACAGATAGGGAAAAATTAGCATGTGATATTTTTCTACTTTTGTACTTTATTATGGCTTACTATGGCAGTTACCATGTGCAATCATGGCTTAGCTATAGGCAATTACTTTTTGTTATTATGGTACCGTGATAACTGTCATTTTCATTATCAAACAAAACTAAGCTAACTAATAGTAAAATGGAGACTAACTTAGGTCGATTCACAAGGAGCCTAAGTGGATGTAAAAGTTCCTAATTAATCTAATGAGCCATACATTAACAAGTTAAAGAGATGGTGTTTGATGAGTTTTAATCTAACAACTGAAAGCAAATCCTATACTATTATTTATGCTTTTAAGTGTTTGTGATGATGAGATGAATGAATGACAAGTGTGTTCCCGTGAAGATTACCTTACCTTCATTATCCATAGAATATGAGAAGTTCATCAGCTGAATTAGAATATATTAGCTAACAACTCACTAGCTAAATCTCAATCAAAGCTACAACACGCATACATTAATAGAGATAATGAATCATTCAACCTAGAGATAGTAGAATATGAATTAAACAAATACAACTACACTATGTTATAGAATCACTTTGATTAATCACAACTATATTCAACCCGATCAAATATGAGAATCAATTAAAAGTCAGTTATGCATAAATAAGAAATCCAACTCGGTTCCCTACTTCCTTGTCATCTACTACTCTAATTGCATCAGTAATTATAGAGCTAACTACATACTTGATACATTAAACTCTGAATTAAAAACACAATGAACTCCTTGTTCTGCCTAAGGATTTTGGTTCAGCATCATCTCCAAGAGAGCACAACAGCCTAGCCTTGCATTGCCATCTGAACTTTAGCAGCAATAGAAAACATAATAGCAGTCATGGTGAAAATGATAGAAGAAGATAAAGATGAACTATAGAAGTTTCCTCTGGTTCTATTGTCTAGAACAAAGGGAAGTTGCATAATAGAAAATGGAGAAGAAGAAGAATGGAAGGATGACGTTAATGGAATGGAATGGAATGGATGTAGAGTGATGTATGATGCATAATGGATGTGATCTCTGTGTCTGGAATGGGGCAGAAGCAAACAATGTGATATGTAATAGTACCCTGGATCTAGTTTATAATGTGTGATATATAAGAGTGTGGAATGTGTGATGTGAATTTAGTCTCCTCTTCAGCACATGCTTCCTACTAGTTATGATCCCCACTTACTTCTGTTGTGCTAGACATGTACTTGTGCTGCTAAAATGAGTGATTCTATTCAGGTCAGGTGTGTGCGCGTGAACAGTGCAATAAGTGTTGTGTGCATGAACAGTGCTCCTCCATGTGCCATCACATGCATGATCTCCCACTTGCAATCTGTTCTTCAATTCTTGGATCTAACACATGTCTAATCGGTTGTAGCACATGACTGATTTACACTTCCTTTCAGCTATAACATGTGAAGCTTCCGATACAATTCCTCATCTAATTTATGTTGGCATCTTCTCCAGCACATGCTTTAATATCCAGCTGTCAATTGCTCTAACATGCTGATTGGTCACTGCAAAGTGGAAGTTTAATAGATTATATATCCAATTAATCACTAAAATCAAATCAATTAATTTCCACTTGCTCTATTTTAATTTTATTAATTAATTTCTCATCATATTAGTAAATGGGGATAAAATCAATTATAAAACTCACTTTAAACACACTAAAACTCACTATAAATATGAGTTTATCACATCGTATAATAACTTCTCATTTCATCTCATCTCAATATGTGCTCTACCTGTGAGCAACATGTATATGAATTAACCTCTTATTTGAGATTACTTGTATTAGGTCTAACGCTTACATGAAGAGTGATCTTTACTCATATGAATCTAACTATATATAAGAACCATATGTTTAAGATCCAAATCTTATCTAAAGAGTATATGAAAGCAATCACTTTATTATTGTCTGCTATTCCTTCTGTATACCATTTATTTCAATAAAGTTATAACACTCCACTCTCTTAGTACTTGATGTAACCCTACCATAAGAAATGGCGTTGAGTACTATATTTATAAGCTTGCAGAAATACCTAAGTAACGCCAATCATACTATAAAAGATGGTCTTACTTACTAAGACTATTTGTTATTCTGCATACCTTCCTATCGCTATCTTATTTCAGGTTTCTCATCCAACTGACTCTCATTATCTACACTCAAACTCTTAGCCCTATTCCTTGACTCTAATTTAACTCTAATCTCATTCTCTATCTATCTAACTATCATTGTCTGGTCTTAGACTTTTATTCTAATCTTTTGGGATTAACTGGCTAACTATTTCATTTACCACTTTTCCTATTGCCTTATCATTACCAAGTTAAATTATCTAATTGTATGTCTATGTTATGGGAGCAATATAACTTTCTTATCATATATACTCTATCATGCATGTAATGGAATGGGGAGCATTCATTCATTATAGCATACTCTAACATGGATTATGTGCAAGGAGATGGAATCATCTAAGCATATTCTAGCATGCATTATGTGCAAGGAGATGCAATCATTTAAGCATATTCTAACATGCGTGTCATCATATGACAACTCCAAGGAGATGTAACTATTCATCATAACTTATGGCAACATAAGCCATATCATCACAATTTGCTCAACCATTCATTATATGCACATTACAATTAAACAATTAACTATGTAACCTTTAAAGCATTATTTCCACATCATATCATCTGCTAGATTCCTTTATAATCTTTTTCTTGATCCTGGTGAACTTGAGTTACTTGGATGTCATTCATAATCTACTACTATTACTTATTCTCTATAGGGTACTTTACCTAGAGGTTGGTAGGTTATTGTTTCTTCATGATGAAGTTTCTTTTTTTTGGAACCGTAGCTTCCCGTCTATTTGTAATCACGTCTCTAGGAAATCCTTGATCTTATACTTTTGAACCTTCTTTTAGGAAAAACTAACTTGATAAAGTCTTTCATAGTATAGATCAACTCCAAACTATCTTATGAGGATTTACTTCTAATCGTCTTCTTAAGCTAGTCTTCTGTGTCCTAGGCCTCACACATCTGGCTTGCTTACACCACGTACTAAATCTCTAACTGATAAAATTCAATAAGTTTAACACCTTTGTTCTTGTCATTCCTGTAATGTATAATCTCTATTCCTAAGGATTTTAGGTTCACAGAATGGTTCTATTTTGTTCCCCTAGCGTTATCTTAATCTAACTCTTGTATCTTAGCTTTTTTGAACTTGGACTAGTTGACTTCTTTGATTGGTTATCTTCTTTGACTGGTCAACTTATTTGACCTTAGGCTAATCAGCTTCTGTCTCTACCAGTAGAAGAAACTACTCCCTGTCACTATTCTACTTAATCTAGACACATCGTGTTAAGCAACATGAGACCCCTAAGGTATTGGCTGATTAAGACCAGTATATCATTGTCGTGTCCTTGAAGACCATCTCATAAGCTAGAATTGATGATTGGTTGCTGGATTAAATTGTGTTTTTGACTTTGCCATCATGAGGGACTTTCGGCCAAAGGCTGTTATGGATAGTGGGGTTTGGTACTTAAGATCTAATGCTTCCATTAGATTCAAATGAGGATTTTATGTAGGCTTGAGTAAGTTTGGAATGTCACATCCTTCTTTTCTTATATCTCAAGGACCAAATGGTAGCATATGGAACCACTTTTAAGGTCATTGAAGTCAAATTACATAATCTGGAATTTTACTCTATCGAGTATTGTTCACTGTGTAAATTCCAGAGGAGTGATTTGATTTAGAAAAATCATAATTAAATCTAGAACAATTTTAATCAAGTGGTTCAAATTGTTACACTAATCTAACTTAATGATCTTTCAAGGAAAAATAACTCGTTGACCATTCCTTGACCTGTCAACATCGGTCATGCTCTAATTTTACTATTCATCCAACGTTTTTCCTTGATACCAGCATTTTGGTCCCAAATTTACATAACATTTGTACTATCCAATCCTTAGCTTCTCTCCATGCTTCTTCAATCCTCTTTCATCATTAACAAACCTGTGGGATTGGGATTACATGGAAGGGCATGAGATTTCTGGGGAAATCTCAATAGCAAACTGTACTAAACAATGCATGCATTAATGTAAATACTGGTGCTTGCTTGTGAAAGTGTTAACATTATGTAATGTGCATGCTTCCATATTACATATGAAATACAATTGGCCAACGTAATCATAGAAACAGAGCTTCAAATATAAGCACATATGCGACACAATTCAACAAAGCCATAGCACAACCAAGCGTAACATTCAATGCATACAAGTTTAGGATAAGTTTACTACCTGGCATGTAGCCTTTTCTTAGTCCTTAACCTTTGCTCTGAGGTTCCTTCTTTACATAGGTTAGATCCTATACATAGCATAATAATATCTTTATTATTACTCTATTCAGTATAGCTCTACTTATCTCAAGTTTAACTTGAGGTACTACCCTTAATTTGACAATCCCTTAACTTTCTTTCTATCTAGGGCTAACCTTATTAAGAGAGATATTTATCTATTCTAACTATTAACTTTGTAAGAACAATTCTCTAATTTATTAGAGCAGGGATTAGAATAAATTACTTACCTTATTTCTAAGTCTGCCAAGTCCCTAAACTCCTTAGATTGCTCCTAGCTCTGCCAGAACTCCTTCTTTTTCCTTCCTTCCTTTCTCTTTCTCTCTTTCTCTCTCTTATTTTCTCTTATTTCTTACTTTTGGACATGATCACCTTGAGGAGGGTTTGAGGTATTTATAGTTGAGTGGAGGTGGAGTGGACAGCTCAGATCGAATTACGATGAACGGCTCAGATCGCTTAACTTCCTCAAGAAGCCTTGCTTGCATCATCACGATAACATCATCATCCTTAATGACTCATCAAAAGTGACATCATCAAGGGACACCTCTCATGCTTAGGTGGCATAATAGTGTGGCCCTTGGGACACCTCACCAGCTAACTCAGTATTTCTAGAGAATTTTAGAGTCCTGTCCTAGAATAAACGATTGAGATTGTGCCACGTGTCCTTAGCTTTTTCGTCTTTTCCTAGACTCATGCCATGTGGCACCTTGTGAGTTCCATGAGGATACTTTTCATGCCACCTCATGGTTCTGGATGAGTCTACAGCTCTATCTGATCACTTTTTCCAGTTCTATCTTTAATTGGGTAACTTTACTTTATGAAAAAGTACTAAAACATTATTTTTAATGTAACTTAGACCCACATAGCTCTTGGGCCACATTTTTTGACCTTTGGGATGCTATCTTGGGCTCTAATCAAGCTCAAGCACTCTGGTGGCTTGATTCCCAAGAAACATCCCTTAGCAAATTACCAAATGCCCTTAGTTCCTCTTTAATACTTCTCGGGGCATTATTGTCTTTTCACACCTTTCCAAAGTATCTCCTGACCCTGGTCAACTATCCAGATAAACTTCCCAAACTATCTAACCCTCGTTCAAATGACCAAACTACCCTTCACTCATTCTTTAATTATTTTATAACATAACTTTTTCTGCATATTTCTGGCACTGACCTCTTTAACTGATAAGCTGATATCATAGGCCTAGGCCTCACTTGGCATCATCATAGGCCTCTCTGTGACATCGTCTGAGCTTATTCAATCATAACTTGTTTACTGTTAAGTTTTCATAATAAGATCTCAAGCGTTCACAAACTCCTGTCAAAATTCACTAATATGGGAATAACTTCTTCTATAGATCTCTTTTTTTCGAGGTTCTGTTAGATCTATGACATCTGGTGTTATAGGGCACAACTTCCTATAACTTTTCACTTATATCTGAGGTCCATAAGATCTGATAAAATATCAGATAACTTTTAGACTATAAGATAAATACTGGCTATCTAGAAATCTAATAAAATTTATGTATCATGCTAGATTAACCAGCATAACTTTCTCTATCTACTGATAAATTTATAAATGAAATGCTTTCGGGCAATTCTAAGCCTTTTATGGCTGAGCTTTCTATAATTACAATTTTGTCCTTAGAAACTTTTAGAAATTACACTTTAGTCCCTCAACTTTTCATAATTATACTTAATGGCCTACAATTTGAATCTACTTTCATTTTTGGCTTTGGGACTTTTAGACTTTTTAGTTTAGTCCCTCTCTTTCTTCAACATGACCATTATACCCTAGGGACTTTCACTATTTACAATTTAGTCCCTGATCTTTCACTTGTAGTTTAGTCCCTGAACATCATATATATACTTCTGGAAATTTTTCTCAACAAGGCCTGGTAGCCTACCTCTTTCAGGCAATATATTAGGCTTCTATGTCAAAAATTAGGATATGACATTTTGGAACTTTAGAAGAATTGAAATTGGAAAATAAAAATTTAAGAACCCTCTCTGTTACTACTCATATGTCATATCCTTACTTTTAACCTCAATTATACTTGATTAGAAGTGATTGGAACCAATTACATGATCATTTGCTTTGAAAACATCCATTTCCAAAAGATTTGCTCTCGGGTACTGTTCACTTTTACTGTTCATTTGGTAATTCCGGAACATGTACCCTATTTTAAAAATTCATAATTAATTGTAGAAAAATTGAAATAACATGGTTCGAATTTCTAATGAAAGCTATTTCACATATATTTGAGGAAAAAATATGGAACTGAGGTTTTCTTGTCCCAATGAAATCAGTTTAATCGTTGAAAATCACTGTTCATTTGGTAAAATTCTGAAGTTCCAGTTTCTTTGCTTAACTTCAAAAATTCATTTCTCTTTGGTTACTTATCCAAATGAACTGTGTTACCTATGGATTTGAAGCTTTAGACGTTATCTTTAAGCTCATAAAATTTCGTAGAAAAATGCGTTCATTTGGTATATGAAATCTTTGTGTAACCGTCATTGCCTCTCAGCACTCGTTTTACTCAATTCCAGATCTTACTTCCAACTTTGGAAAATCATAACAATTCAGATACTTATCCAAATGAGGCTTTCTTGGTGTTCATTTAAATCTATGTGTCTTAAATTTAAGCAGACCAAGTTTCAGATTAAAAATCGTTGATTTAGATGCCAAAAACATTGTCAAATCACCACGGCCTCAAAACAGGACTAGAGAAACATACACCATGCATACTAGCATATCATCCCATAGTGTCATGTAAGTCATGTAGCTTATTATACAAACTTATTCATCAACATTTACTCTCCTCCCTTGAAAAGATCCAGCACCTAAAACATAGTTATGCATGTGGAAGGAATGAGATTTCATGGAAATCCCAATAGCAAGTTACACAAACTATAATATCATGCATGGATAATTGTATGCTTAACATGTTATCATGAGATGGGAGCTACTTCATAATGGTACATAAGTAAGCTCTAACATGCATATTGTCATGACATAACTTGCAAGGAGTTGCAATCATTCATACTTCATCATAACATGATGACATAAGCTCAAGCTCAACCAAACACCATAATCAACAAGCAAGCAAAACAATTAAACAAACATGAGTTATAGTTAGGTATCCTTGCTACCTCTTAGCTATCTTGGTCAAGACCTTCTTGGGATGATTTCCTTCCTTCACAAATGTCAAAACCTAGCCATTACAAAATAATATCAAGTTACAATTCAACTTGAAACCAAATCTAAGACTAGGTTTTCACTAGCTCCCTTTCTTTCTCTACTTTATGTTTCCTACTTCCATCTTTTCAAAATAAATTCTCATGGTTCATTTCCACATAATTTTTCATGTAGAATCCAAATATGAAATCAGAATTTCCAAAATCAAAACATATCAATTGCTACAGTGCCAAACCGAAATGCATGCTCTTGTTTTCCAAAAATTCTCATTTTGATTCCAATGCTTCCAATACTTGTTCTCCTACTTTATCCCCACACAACTTTCCATTTTAAACTCATTGGAAGCATCAAAATCATGAAATTCCATAATATGAACAGTACCACGTACAGTACCAGCAAGAACACAAAACCCTAAATCCAAACATACTTGAATTCACAAGCTTATACCACTTGATTCTAGCTTGTTTAAACTTGTCTAAACTATCCATAACATAAAACTCATATTTTAACCACATATGAGAAGCACTTCCAGCAGCAACCATAAGGGAAATATAGCAAGAAAACCCTTAAAACCATGAGCTAACTTGCTAGAACAAAGCTCAAGATCAAGGGAGATGATTACCTTGCTTGTTACTTCACTTTGGTTGCTTCTTTCTTGGTTGAATGGAAATTTTGCAAGAGTTTCCCTATGGTTCACCATGCATGCCTAAGTGTTCTGAATAGGGGGGGTATTTATATAGAAATTTGGGTTGAAATGGATGGCCAAGATTGATTTGGTTACTATTTGATCTAAAGGCTCACATTTAATCTTGGATTTTACTTTTTCTAAAAAGAATAATTATTACATCATGTGGGACAGCTCATGGGACACCTAAGAGGGTTAGGTGGCGTGCTGCCCATGTCAAGAAGGTTCTGGAAAAATTCCAGTCCAATCCGGTATCGATCGGAGCCGTTTCACAACAACCAGACTGTTTTCTGTTCTGAATTTTTTTTAATATACCAGGATATGTATTATGTCCTGGAAATCAATATATAGGCTTCTCATATCATTGAAAATGATATATTGAATATTTATCTGCCATCCATTCCTTGAAAAATAACCAAAATACTCTTAGTGTCCTTTCCTGCTCTGTACTAACCCTAAGGGCAAAATCGTCATTTCACACCTCTTTACACTGCCTCAGGGCATATATTGACTCTATATAATCATATTTATACTATGTCCCACATTTTTGGCCTATCCATAATGATCAAAATGACCTCCATCCATCACTGGTACAGTATAGGCATCCAGGGGCATTTTCGTAATTTTACACTTTTCCTGGACTGCTCTGGCCTATGGCCCATATAACTGTCCAGTCACCTTAATGGGCTCACGATGGTGTCATTTGGGCCTTATTATGGGCTTATTGCCTATATTACCTTTATGGCCCAATTCACTGTACAACTCTCCCGATCATATTTATCGGGTATTTTATTTCACTGTAAAATCTCGTATGGCTTCTACAGGATTCCTTTTCTGATTCTGTCAATTTTATAAATTCATATATTAAATATATGAAGTTTCTACAAAGTCTCATCTAATTATGAGATCTCAAAAATACTGCAATAATTCCTTCTGACTTCAGGAATTTATATCAATTAATCGGGACCTCAAATCAAAATTCTGTGTTGCGTTAAACTGACCGGAATATTTTTGTCTATCTACTGGTAAAATTTGGGTCTGATCTGATTCCGGGCATTTTTGGCCTGTTTTGGCTCAACTTTTCTATATTTATATTTAGGTCCCTTAACTTTTGAATAATTGCACTTTAGTCCCTGAACTTTTCATTAATTGCATTTAGGTCCCTCCTTTTTCTTCTACTTTCACTTTTCACCTTCAAACTTTTAAATTTTCATTTTGGTCCCTATTCTTTCCTTAGTTATTAATCCTTCCCTTTCCTTTCACAATCTGATACAGTTTATTCCTAGAATCTTATATCCATTGCAGATAAACTGTACAGGTACATCAGGTCAAAAAAATTGGGGATATGACATTTCTCTCCCCCTTAAAATAAATTTCGTCCTCGAAATTTACATTACATATACATTAAGGAAATAGTTCAGGGTATATCACTCTCATCCTTTCCTCTGCTTCCCAGGTAGCTTTATTCTCTGTTAATCCCTTCCAGACCACCTTAACTAGAGGGATCTACTTATTTCGCAACTGCTTGACCTTTCTATCTACTATCTGTACTGGTCCAACTTCATAAGTCAGATCATCTCGCAGTGCAATATCATCCTGCTCAATCACATGTGATGGATCTGGAACATACTTCTTTAACTGGGAAACATGGAATACATCATGAATCTTGCTGAGATGTGGAGGAAGAGCTAATTTATAAGCCACTGATCCTACTCTTGAGAGGATCTGAAAGGGCCCAATATATCTAGGATGCAGCTTCTTCACTTTGATTGATCGTCCAGCTCCTGTCGTTGGAGTCAACTTAAGGAATACATGCTCTCCTTCTTCAAACTCCAACGGCTTCCTTCTAACATCAGCATAACTCTTCTGTCTGCTTTAAGCTGTTAATAGCCTTTTTCTGATCTTATCAATCTGTACTGTTGTCTGGTCTACTAGATTAGGACCAAACATCCTCCTTTCGCTCAACTCCACCCAGCACAAGGGAGATCTACACTTCCATCCATAAAGTGCTTCAAATAGAGCCATCTGTATGCTAGCCTGATAACTGTTGTTATAGGCAAACTCTATCAACGGTAGATGGGCATCCCAACTCCCTTTGAAATCTAAAACACAAGCTCTTAGCATATCCTCAAGCGTCTGGATTGTTCTCTCAGACTGACCATCTGTTTGAGGATGGTAGGCTGTACTAAATCTGAGAGTAGTGTCCATTTCTTTATGTAGAGCTCGCCAAAAGTTTGACATAAATCGCGAATCTCTGTCAGATATGATACTACTGGGAATACCATGTAGTCTAATAATCTCTTTTACATACAGTTTCGCCAGCTTCTCAAGAGAATCCTTTTTATTGATTGCCAGGAAATGAACCGACTTTGTTAATCGGTCAATTACCACCCATATAGCATCATGCTTAGTAGGAGTCATGGGTAATCCTTCAACAAAATCCATGGCAATGCTGTTCCATTTCCACTCAGGTATCTCTAATGGTTGTAATTTCCCTGCTGGCTTCTGGTGCTCAACTTTCACCTTTTGACATGTCAAGCATTTGGACACATAATCTACAATATCTTTCTTCAATCCAGGCCACCAAAATAAACCTTTAACATCATGGTACATCTTGGTCATACCTGGATGTACTGTATACTTGCTTTTATGTGCCTCTTCTAAGATCTTTTCTCTCAATCCCATTGCATTGGGAATATATGGTCGTCCCCTAAATCGTAGTACCCAATCTTGGGACATATCAAAATTTTTAGTTTCCCCTCTTTCTAGCTTACCTTTAAAAATCTCAGCGAGCCTATCTTGCTCTTGAGCTTCTTTTATCTCATCCTCTATGAAAGCTTTAATCTGCGTTCATCTATAAGAACTTTCTGCTGTCTGCATTTGATACAAAGGACTCCAATCTTGAACATCTTCTATCAGTTTTAGCTCTTTGATCATAAGACTAGCAACCTGCACCACCTTTCTGCTCAAGGCATCGGCCACTACATTAGCTTTTCCTGGATGGTATTTGATCTGGAAATCATAATCCTTTAGAAATTCCATCCATCTCCGTTGCCTCATGTTTAATTCTTTCTGATCCTGCAGATACTTCAGGCTTTTATGACCACAATACAGTTCTATGGTGGCTCTATACAGGTAGTGCCTCCATATCTTGAGAGCATAAACTACCGCCGCAAGCTCCAGATCATGAGTGGGATAATTCTCTTCATGTGGCTTTAACTGTCGAGAAGCATAGGCTACCACTCGTCCTTGCTACATCAACACACATCCCAACCCCTGCTTGCTTGCATCAGTGTAGACTACATAAGTCTGAGTTGGGTCTGGAATAATCAGCACAGGAGTTGTGGTTAATCTCTGCTTTAGTTCATGAAAACTGGCCTCACACTTCTCATCCCACTTGAATTGCTGATTCTTTCTTGTCAGCTTGGTTAATGGTAGAGCAATTCGAGAAAAGTCCTTAATAAATCTTCTATAATACCCTGCCAAGCCCAGAAAACTTCTGATCTCCATCACTGTCCTTGGCTGTTCCCAGCTTAGCACTGCTTCAACTTTGCTAGGATCTACAGCTACCCCTTCATGGGATATGACATGACCAAGAAATTTGACTTCTTGAAGCCAAAACGCACATTTACTAAGCTTAGCATAAAGTCGTTTCTCTTTAAGAGTACTAAGAATAATCCCCAAATGCTCTTCATGCTCTGCAGCCGATTTGGAGTACACTAAGATATCATCAATGAAGACTACCACAAACTGATCTAGATAAGGCCTGAAGATTCTATTCATGTAATCCATGAAAATTGCAGGTGCATTCGTCAGACCAAAGGGCATTACTAGAAATTCAAAATGACCATATAGAGTCCTGAATGCAGTCTTTGAAATATCATTTGCTTTGATTCTGAGTTGGTGATAACCTGATCTCAGATCAATCTTAGAGAATAAGCTTGCTCCAACCAACTGGTCTAGCAAATCATCAATTCAGGGAAGAGGGTACTTATTCTTAGCAGTAATCTTATTCAAATCCTGATAGTCAATGCACAATCTGAGACTGCCATCCTTCTTCTTGACGAATAACACTGGAGCACCCCATAGAGAAACACTGGGTCAGATGAAACCCTTCTCTAATAGCTCCTCTATCTGCTTCTTAAGTTCAATCATCTCATTGGGAGCCATACGATATGGGGCTTTAGATACTGGTCCAGCTCCAGGTACGATGTCAATTGTAAACTCTACTTCTCGTTCTGGAGGCAATCCCTGAATCTCCTTTGGAAAGACTTCAGGAAATTCTTTGACCACTGGAATTGCTTCAATTCCTTCTTCCACTTCTGCTTGAACAGAAAAGAAGACCATATATCCCTGACATCCTTTTCGTAAACATCTATCCGCTTGAGCCTCCGTCAGGAAATTCAGTTTCACTTCTGGATTCATATTTGGGGCTTGTAGACAAAGAACTAGAGTTTTGTTCTTACAATCCAGCATTACATTATTGGCAGACAACCAATTCAATCCAATTATAACATCAATTTCATGGAATGGCATGCATATTAGGTCAAGAGTAGTGCAACAACATTCATCTCGAATGACACTATTTAGGCAGACATCTGATGTAACTACTTTAGCATTTGTAGGGGTTGTGACACATATGGCATAATGTAGCTTGCTAATTGTAAGGCCCAAACATTTAGCATATTCATAAGAAACAAAGGAATGACTTGCACCCCAATCAAACATAGCAATCATAGCATGATTATTGAGATAGATGATACTTTGGATCATCTTGGGTGATCTCTGTGCCTCTTCCCTTGTCATTGCAAACACTCGCCCTTGAGTGCGTGGCCTTTGATCATTAACTGCTTGGGGACAATTTTTGGAAAAAGTCCAGGCTGGCCACATGTGTAACAGACGTTCTGCCCCATCAAGCATGGTTTGTCTCCATGGTTCTTCTCGCATTTGTTGCATACTCTAGACCTCTGGTCTCTATTATTTGGGTTGCCCCTGTAATTCCCTCTGTTAGGCTTTCAGTTCTGCTGCCACTGCCTTTTCCTCTTCTTGTTATAGCCACTATCACTGGCTGTATTTCTATTCTGGTTAGGTCTCTAGGAGTAGCAGTCTCTCTGTTTACTGGTCTCATCAGCATCCGGTGATTCAGACTATTCTCAATAATTCTGCAGGCCTCTACTGCTTTATTGAACTGATGGTATTGTTGAGGGGTCATCTTATCTTTTAGAGTAGTATTCAATCCCCTGATCATCCTCTCCGTCATCCACCGCTCATCGTCCACCTGTCGTAGATAAGTGGAATACTGGGAAAGACGGATGAACTTTGCTAAGTATTCGTCAAAGGATTATTTTTCTCCTTGTCTTAGCACAAGGAATTCTGCTTCTCGTTCATCTCGTACATACTGGGGAAAATACTTCTCATAAAACTGTTCAAGGAACACTTCCCATGTGATAGGAAGGTGTCTAGCCTACAATACTAACTCTGTGTTCTTCCACCATCTGTCCGCATCCCTTTCTAGCTAGTAGATTGCCATATGTGCTTTACTCTCAGACAGACAACCTAGTACCTTAAAGATCTTCTCTAATCTGCTGATCAAATCTTCCACTTTCTGTACATCGAACGTTCCCTCAAATGTTGGAGGACTATGCTTACAGAACTTAGTCATCCATTGTTGAATACCAGTAGGATTTACTGTTTGTCCTGTCTATCTCGGTAGTTCTGTTTCTGTTGAACCATCTCTGGTTCTGTATTAGCTGTACCTGCAGACTCTGGGAGTCTGAGGTTCTCCACTGCTTCAGCTACAGCTGCTGCTATAGCAGCATCCCTTTCCTGCTCACTCCTTGCTTGAGCAGCTTTTACTTCCTCTATCAGCTTCTGCTGCTGCTCCAGCCGTTCTAGAATCAGCTGATTAATATCTCCGGCGTTTTGGGATTCACCCGAAGCACTAGCTCTTCTGGTTCTTACCATTTTGTTTTACTATCGTAATAGGAAATAGGAAAGGAATATTATAATTAACATACTTTATATTTCATTTAAAACATAGCATACAACAGGTTTAACATCATTACATAAACTCTTCATAACAGACACACATACATGTATTATGTCATTACTAGTCAAAAGTACATAGATTACAACAACATTCATACATACAGCTATTACACTATGTTTTCTCATAATGGATCCTAATAAATTCCCCTACCATGTAGATCCAATCATGGATATCCTCAAAGGGTTCCTCTTCAAAGTACTGATCTAACCCTTCTCTCCATGTTGTTGTAAGAGGCAAAATATCATCCATGATGTTAACCCAATCAGTAAGGGTAAGAGTATTTGGATCATATGCCTGATAGGCCTCCCTTACTCTTGCTATGAAATCTTTGTAAACTCTATAGTCTTGTTCCATATCTCTAATCAACATCCTTCCTATCCCATATAGCTGCTTTGTGAATTCCACAGCTCTCCTAAAATGTTCTTCATCCATATCCTTCCCAGGGATTAACTC
Organism: Leucaena leucocephala; assembly: GCA_037074615.1. Classification (NCBI taxonomy): domain Eukaryota; kingdom Viridiplantae; phylum Streptophyta; class Magnoliopsida; order Fabales; family Fabaceae; genus Leucaena; species Leucaena leucocephala. The sequence goes on from CM073533.1 coordinate 19,032,276, forward strand.
AATTATCTGATGGTTACCCAGGTATAGCTGTACTACTATCTTCTTGGTTCCACTTAGACCTGGAATATCTGTAGGTTCTGGCCTCTGACTAGGTCCAGGTATATCAGCTACATGACTAGGAGCAGGTATATTAGCTGTATGGCTGGGTCCAGGTACATCAACTGGTTTAGGTACCTGACTCAGTCCAGGAACATCTACCTTATCGGCCTTCCTAGGCACAGGGTCTGTTGCACCCCTAACATAAGAGTAACCCACATCAGATTGTTCCTCTTGAGGGTCTATCATTTCTTTATCATCTATCTGACCTGCATCTCTTTCTAGTACAATATTCATGGGTGGGGCTGGGTTAGGTTCCTCAAGTTTATCATCTTCTGATGGTATATCCTCATATGATATTTCCTCTTCTTTATCATCATCCTCATCCATCTTATTTGATCCCACCGAAGAATTATCTAACCTGCCCAATTCTGATTCACTACTGGAATCCCGGATATTGATCACTGGGGGAAGACCAAACTCCGGATCATGTATGAAAGCATCTATCTCTTCTGAGTTCCACCCTGATCTATCAGAACTATAGGCTGCGGGTCTAGGATCCCCCTGGTTTACTGTAGTCTCTGATGTTCTAGACTCAGTCATTGCTATCCTGCAATAATTAACTTAGGGTCAATTATGCAAATCTTTACTTATGTTTCAGTCTATAAATAATGTAATCAGAGCATTTCCTAAGCCAGAATCCTTTGCTCTGATACCAAAATGTCATATCCTTACTTTTAACCTCAATTATACTTGATTAGAAGTGATTGGAACCAATTACATGATCATTTGCTTTGAAAACATCCATTTCCAAAAGATTTGCTCTCGGGGTACTGTTCACTTTTACTGTTCATTTGGTAATTCTAGAACATGTACCCTACTTTAAAAATTCATAATTAATTGTAGAAAAATCTAAATAACATGGTTCCAATTTCTAATGAAATCTCTTTCACATATCTTTTAGGGAAAAATATGAAACTGAGGTTTTCTTGTCCCAATGAAATCAGTTTAATCGTTGAAAATCACTGTTCATTTGGTAAAATCTGGAAGTTCCAGTTTCTTTGCTTAACTTCAAAAATTCATTTCTCTTTGGTTACTTATCCCGATGAACTTTGATACCTATGGATTTGAAGCTTTAGAAGTTACCTTTAAGCTTATAAAATTTCGTAGAAAAACGCGTTCATTTGGTATATGAAATCTTTGTGTAACCGTCACTGCCTCTCAGCACTCGTTTTACTCAATTCCAGATCTTACTTCCAACTTTGGAAAATCATAGCAATTCAGATACTTATCCAAATGAGGCGTTCTTGGTGTTCATTTAAATCTCTGTGTCTTAAATTTAAGCAGGCCAAGTTTCAGATTAAAACTCGTTGATTTAGATGCCAAAAACATCGTCAAATCACCACGGCCTCAAAACAGGACTAGAGAAACATACACCATGCATACTAGCATATCATCCCATAGTGTCATGTAAGTCATGTAGCTTATTATACAAACTTATTCGTCAACATTTACTCTCCTCCCTTGAAAAGATCCAGCACCTAAAACATAGTTATGCATGTGGAAGGAATGAGATTTCATGGAAATCCCAATAGCAAGTTACACAAACTATAATATCATGCATGGATAATTGTATGCTTAACATGTTATCATGAGATGGGAGCTACTTCATAATGGTACATAAGCAAGCTTTAACATGCATATTGTCATGACATAACTTGCAAGGAGTTGCAATCATTCATACTTCATCATAACATGATGACATAAGCTCAAGCTCAACCAAACACCATAATCAACAAGCAAGCAAAACAATTAAACAAACATGAGTTATAGTTAGGTATCCTTGCTACCTCTTAGCTATCTTGGTCAAGACCTTCTTGGGATGATTTCCTTCCTTCACAAATGTCAAAACCTAGCCATTACAAAATAATATCAAGTTACAATTCAACTTGAAACCAAATCTAAGACTAGGTTTTCACTAGCTCCCTTTCTTTCTCTACTTTATGTTTCCTACTTCCATTTTTCAAAATAAATTCTCATGGTTCATTTCCACATAATTTTTCATGTAGAATCCAAATATGAAATCAGAATTTCCAAAATCAAAACATATCAACTGCTACAGTGCCAAACCGAAATGCATGCTCTTGTTTTCCAAAAATTCTCATTTTGATTCCAATGCTTCCAATACTTGTTCTCCTACTTTATCCCCACACAACTTTCCATTTTAAACTCATTGGAAGCATCAAAATCATGAAATTCCATAATATGAACAGTACCACGTACAGTACCAGCAAGAACACAAAACCCTAAATCCAAACATACTTGAATTCACAAGCTTATACCACTTGATTCTAGCTTGTTTAAACTTGTCTAAACTATCCATAACATAAAACTCGTATTTTAAACACATATGAGAAGCACTTCCAGAAGCAACCATAAGGGAAATATAGCATGAAAACCCTTAAAACCATGAGCTAACTTGCTAGAACAAAGCCCAAGATCAAGGGAGATGATTACCTTGCTTGTTACTTCACTTTGGTTGCTTCTTTCTTGGTTGAATGGAAATTTTGCAAGAGTTTCCCTATGGTTCACCATGCATGCCTAAGTGTTTTGAATAGGGGGTATTTATAGAGAAATTTGGGTTGAAATGGATGGCCAAGATTGATTTGGTTACTATTTGATCTAAAGGCTCACATTTAATCTTGGATTTTACTTTTTCTAAAAAGAATAATTATTACATCATGTGGGACAGCTCATAGGACACCTAAGAGGGTTAGGTGGCGTGCTGCCCATGTCAAGAAGGTTCTGGAAAAATTTCAGTCCAATCCAGTACCGATCGGAGCCGTTTCACAACAACCGGACTGTTTTCTGTTCTGAATTTTTTTTTAATATACTAGGATATGTATTATGTCCTGGAAATCAATATATAGGCTTCTAATATCATTGAAAATGATATATTGAATATTTATCTTCCATCCATTTCTTGAAAAATAACCAAAATACTCTTAGTGTCCTTTCCTGCGCTGTACTAACCCTAAGGGCAAAATCGTCATTTCACACCTCTTTACACTGCCTCAGGGCATATATTGACTATATATAATTATATTTATACTATGTCCCACATTTTTGGCCTATCCATAATGACCAAAATGACCTCCATCCATCACTGGTACAGTATAGGCATCCAGGGGCATTTTCGTAATTTTATACTTTTCCTATACTGCTCTGGCCTATGGCCCATATAACTGTCCAGTCACCTTAATGGGCTCACGATGGTGTCATTTGGGCCTTATTATGGGTTTATTGCCTATATTGCCTTTGTGGCCCAATTCACTGTACAACTCTTCCGATCATATTTATCGGGTATTTTATTTCACTGTAAAATCCCGTATAGCTTCTACAGGATTCCTTTTCTGATTCTGTCAATTTTATAAATTCATATATTAAATATATGAATTTTCTATAAAGTCTCATCTAATTATGAGATCTCAAAAATACTGCAATAATTCCTTCTGACTTCAGGAATTTATATCAATTAATCGGGACCTCAAATCAAAATTCTGTGTTGCGTTAAACTGACCGGAATATTTTTGTCTATCTACTGGTAAAATTTGGGTCTGATCTGATTCCGGGCATTTTTGGCCTGTTTTGGCTCAACTTTTCTATATTTATATTTAGGTCCCTTAACTTTTGAATAATTGCACTTTAGTCCCTGAACTTTTCATTAATTGCATTTAGGTCCCTCCTTTTTCTTCTACTTTCACTTTTCACCTTCAAACTTTTAAATTTTCATTTTGGTCCCTATTCTTTCCTTAGTTATTAATCCTTCCCTTTCCTTTAACAATCTGATACAGTTTATTCCAAGAATCTTATATCCATTGCAGATAAACGTACAGGTACATCAGGTCAAAAAAATTGGGGATATGACATCATACGCATGAACAACAATTGAAATTTCATGATTTGATGCTTCCAATAGTTTTAAAATAAAAAATGTGTGGTATTAAGAAGGGAAACAAGTATTGGAAGCATTGGAATTAAAGTGATAATTTTTTGAGGGTGCTGTTCAATTTTGTCCATAATTGGTTCAGGAGTTACAATTTCATAATTCTAAGCTTATAAATGGATTTAGAAGGTGAAATTTTGTTGGGTAAATTGAAGGCACAAATTAATTTAAAGGACAAGACAATTAACCACAAATTAAGAAAGATAGGGGTTAATTTATTAAGTTCAATGTCCTTATATGCTAGTTGAATTGGATCATGATGAATGAATATGTGATGTTTAGGCTGTGTTTTGTGGACTCAAGAAGGTAGCTACTTAGTAAGGAAAGAGAACAAGTAAAAGAATAAAATAAAGTAAAGCAATAAGGTAGGAAACTATTCTACACTTTTATGTGTTGGATGTTATGCTTAGTTGTGCTATGGCTATGTTAAATTGTGATGCATGTGTGTATACGAGTGAAGCTTTATTTCTATGATTACTTTTTCTAATTGTATTTCATATGTTACATGGAGGCATGCATGTTAAAGAATGTTAACACAATCACAAGTAAGCACAAGCATTTACTTTAAAACATACATTGTTACACCCCTCCATATCCCAATCATAGTAGAACTTTTACTTGAAGGAGAAGATGAGGTTACATTAAGAAGAGATGGGGATTGATTGCATGTTTGAAATAAATATGTATGTAAAGTTATTTGTTAAAACGTCACTATGAATAGTAACTCATGAGTAGGGAATGACAATTGAGATGTAATTTAAAATAGTAAATAATAGAATAAATGTATAAAATTTTAAATAAATTTATTTAACATGCCATACTTTACAAGGAGAACAAAATTTTTAAAGTAGGGGACCAGAAACTATCAAGAATTTTTGACCAAATGAACAGTGATATTTAACGAATAAACTGTACTAATTGGCTGATCATTTTGTCTGAAATTTATTTTCTATTAAATTACAATATGTTAGCTTTGATTATCCTTTTAAACCACTTCATTTTGATTTTTCTAAAATTAATTATAATTTTTTGAAGTTTATTGCTAAATATAGAATTACCAAATGAATAATACTCGTGAACTTAAAAAATTTTAGATTTTGTAATTGAACTTTAATGGATGTTTAGTGGTTCTAAATGCTATTAAACCCTAAGACGTACGTACGAAAGTAAGGTGTGACAGAGGTCTCGTGTTTCTTAGCAAGATATGGCTAGACTAAGCAAGATAACTTCTGGGAGAATTTCCTCATATAGAGATAGAAGCTAATCATTCCAAGGTCAAGGAAGTGCAATGGTAGCCGAGGTATCCTTTTGTGTACATAGAAGTAACAACCATATGCAAATTGTGAAGTAAAGGTGTTTAGGTCACAACTAGTAAAGAAGTGAGGTTATGACGAGTTAAGTCAAAGGTCACGACTAATATGCAAAGAGTAGTTAGGTCATGACAAGAGAAAATCTTTGGTCACAACAAAAGAATACATAGCTATCTAGTCGTGACGAGTTGAGCAAGAAGGTCATGACAAAAGTTTATAGAGAGCGTGAGTCATGACTGGCCAATACTCAGGTCACGACTGGGATACATAGAGCCTAGATGTTATGGCAAGGACGAGAATGAAGGTACTAACCTTACTAAAGTTAGCTAGAGGATTGGTATAAGGCATGACCAAGCCAAACATAACGAGATTCAAAGATACAGAAGATCAATTTAGGAACATATTCAGAAGTAGATCTTTTGTGTGATCACTAAAAGTAGATATACATTATGAAAGACTTTGTTTAGCTAGTCTTTCCTAAATAGAACAATCAAAAGTTAGATTGAGACTTGTCTAGGAATGAGCCTAGCACATGGCTTAAGGTTAAATACATTATGGTTAATAGATAGAGAGCTAATGTTCCCAAAATATAGGAACCCTATCATGAAGAAACAGTAACCTAACAGACCTAAGGTAGAGAACCCAGAGGGTATAAGTAATAGTAGATGATGGATGAGATCCATGCGACTCAAGTTTGCCAGAATCAAGAAAAAGACCATAAAGGAACCACAATCTGGTCAATAATAGATTAGGACTGATACATAGACAGAAGAAGTTAAGAGATAGTAAAGAGGTGCATAAGTTACTCTATAGAGATAGAATTAATCTGCTCACTGGAGAAGTTCTCCTCTAGTAACTTTACATGAAGCATTCCTCTCAGTTAGATAGAGATGAGCGTGAGGGTAAGTGTTAAAGCAGGGAAAGAGGAACCCTTTGATGAATACTTAGCCAAGTTCATCCATATGAACAGTGAGAGTTTAATGATTGAGAAGTTAATTCACATATTGAATTCTATATTACAAAAAGAATTTTTCTCAGGTAATTGCAGAAGCTTATCAGAGCAGTAGAAGTATGCAAGATGAGAAAAAGACGTTTATGATGTCTAAAAAAAGAAAGGTACCCACAGTTTAAAAGATAAAGAGACTCCCCTATTTAAGAAAGAGTAATAATCAAGAGGTAGATAAAGTATTGAAGGGTTGAGTTTATACCTTGGTAGGAGGTAATGTGGCAGCCTAAGTTAGATAAAAAAACTTGAAATAACATAGTAATATAAAGTATCCAAAATAGCATATAGTCTCAGCAAGTGGGATAGTCAGCTACAATATGATAGTTAGATATAGTATGACTAGGGGTTAATAAGGTATTTCTACAGGATTATGAATACAGTATTCAGGCCATTTCTTATGGTAAGGTTGCATCAAATACCAAGAGGGTGGTAGTGTTATAACTCTATCAAAAGAAATGGTATGCAGAAAGAACAATAGACAATAACAGTAAAGATATTGCTTTCAAATCACTGTTCAGATAAGAGTTAGATCTGAAACAGATAGCTATCAGGAAGAGCTAAATTCAGATGAATTTAGATCACTCTTCAGATAAAAGTTAGATTTGATATAGATTACTCTTCATATAAGAGAATAGTTTGTATACATATTGCTCGTAGTTAGAGCACAAATTGAGATGAGATGTTATGATATGTCCATATCAATAGAAAGCAATGGCAAGTGGTGAGGCCATAATTACATAAGGTAACAACCCATGGTAAGCCATAATAGAGTAAGAAAAATGAGAAGGAACTCCAAAGTAAGAGAGAAAATAAGTAAAATATTGGTAAATAATATGGGCTACTGGATTTATTTCTTAAAATCTTTTATTGATTGAGTTATCAATAAGTGGAAGCAGTTAACCTTATGCTTAATTTGTTGGTTTTAAAATCTTGTGGAGATGATGATACAGTACAACAAAATCACAAATGATTCTGGGTGATCACAGTTAGATCATAACATGGCTCTAGGGTCGTAGTTAGATCCTGAAGAGGCTTACAGTAGATCGCAGTTAGATATTGAGGTCACATTAAACCTAGCCTAAAGAAAGTGATGAGCCATGAAGATATGAGTACAATACAATATCTCTCTAGAAAGATGATTACCAAAGACAAAGTTAAAATAAGAAAGCTTCACGAGTTGATTAACTTATTCAGAGAAAGTATGTACAATGGCTTTTCCCATATAGCCTCTATTATATACAAATTGAACTTAGTTTTCTCTTAAAGAAAGATGGAGTCCAAGTTAAAATCTGAGTCCTAATATTCAAAGTTTTGTAGAAGTATGCCTGAGAAATAGAGAAAAGAAACCCATATGTTTTAAGAATAGAGAAATATGAGCAGATAGATCCTCCAGATGAGGATAAAAAGGTTTAGAAGGCAAGATAAACCTAAGAGAGACAGTATGAGAAGGTAAGATAGTAAAGTACCAGGGTAAGAGCTATTAGCACCAGTGCTTTATATTTTCATTAGGGACTTTTAAGTTAAGCGTGCTCAAGCAAGCATAGCCCAATGATGGGTGACCCCTAGGAAGTGATGAGAAAGGTTACAAATGCCACCAAAGTTTGGCATAGATGCATAAAGTTGTATAAGATTGTAAGAAAATTTAAGAAGAGAAATGATAGAGACACTAGAATTACATCTAAACTTTGAAAGTTAGATATGAAAGAAATGGACACTACTTACAAGTCCAGTAAGTGAATTGTCCATAAACGAATAGATAGTGAGCAAATAACAAAAAGAAGCAGAGACTTCAACTTTGATTAACTTGACTACGATAAAAGGAAGCATAACTACACAAGGAAGATATGAACTCTGCTAGATGTCAAGATAGAAATAGATACCCCAAGTCTTGGTCATAAAATAGAAGAAGATATAGAAAAAAGATATATCCAAGATAATGTAACTAAGGTACTAATTAAATTTTAAGGACAAAATTTATTTTAAGAGGGCGAGAATTGTGATATCCCAATTTTTAGGCCCATAGACCCAGAAAGTAGTCTAAAATAGGTAGGCTACCAGATCCCTTTGAGTAGAAGTCCCATAAATATACAAAGAGTTTGCAAGGACTAAACTACAAATAAGTGAAAGTATATGGACTTATATGTAAATAGTGAAAGTCCTTAGGGGCATAATGTCATTTTAGAAAAAGAAATGGACTAAAGTGAAAACATTAAAAGTTGCATGGTGTGAAATAGAAGTAGACACAAGTTATGGGATATTAAGTATAATTATGAAAAGTTGAGGGGCCAAAGTGTAATTTTCAAGAGTTCAGGAGAGTAATTATGAGAAAGTTAAGCCATAAATGGCCCATAATTGCTCAAAAATGTTTTGGCCTCAAATTTTACTAATAAATAGAGAAAATTATTCTGATCAGTTTAACGCAACATGAAATTTTGATTTGAGGTCCCAATAAATTAATATAAATTTTTGAAGTATGAAAATAATAACAGTATCTTCTGGACCTCATAATCAGATAAAATTTGATAGTAAATTCTTATAATTAATATAAGAATTTATGAAACTAATAGAGCTAAAAATTGAGTCTTGTTGAATTAATTATAGAATTTACAGTGAAAAGGACACCGATAAATGGTTTATAAGACATATATGTAATTTTTATCAGGACTTATGAATCTCAAAAAATTATGAGACTTTTTAAGAAATTAATTTTATATTAGAATGAATTTTTAAAAATTTCAGAACCAATAAAAGAGTTAAATAAAACTTATCTTAAAAATAAAGGTAATTTAAGGATATCGGTATAAGGAAGTTTCTTGGAATTGAGCTATCAGAGTATTTGAGTTTGATTAGAGACCCAAGGTAGTGTTCCAAGAAGTCCAAAAACATGTTCCAATAATTATGTGGGCCTTAGTGGTATTAAAATAATATTTTAGTAATTTTCAGTAAAGTATAATTACCCAGTTGAAGTTATAAATGGGGAATTGATTAGATAAAGTTTTGGAATTCTTAAGCCATGAGGTGGCATAAGAGGTATCCTTATGGGACCCACCAAGATACCATATGGCACTAACTTGAGGAGGAAAAAAACACAAGAAAAATGTAAGGACACTTAGTCGTTCATTACGAGATTAGAATATGGAATTCTTTAGAAGCACTAAGTTAGCAGCTAAGGTGTCCTCAAGGCACCACCATAGTGCTACCTAGAATGCAAGGTGTCCCCTTAATGATGTCATTTAGGATAATGACATCACAGGGACACGTGGAGAGCTCTGGAGGCTTTATAAATATTATGACCTTGAAGGGTAAAATGGTTATTTGTCCACCAAGCCTACCCTATAAATACCCAACCCCTTCATTCCCTTCCATCCACAGCAAGGAGCAGCAAGGGAGAGAGAGAGAGAAACAGAGAAAGAGAGAAAGAAAAATAAATTAAGGAAGCAAAAAGAAAGAGGTCTGACCAAGCTAGGAGTAATCCAATGAGTTTAGGGACTCAACAAACTTAGTAATAAGGTAAGTAATTTATCCTAGTCAATACTCTAATAAATTAGGTGATTGTTCATATGAATTTAATAGTTAGAATAGAGAAATATCTCTCTCTTGATAAGGCTAGTCGTTGATAGAAAGAAAGTTAGGGGATTGATAAATTAAGGGTATTACCTTAAGTTAAGCTTGAGTTTAGTAGAGTTATACTGGATAGGATAATAATGAAAATATTATTATGCCATAAATAGGGTCTGATATGTGTAAAGAAGGAACCTTAAAGGCCAAGGTTTTAGGAAAAACTACCCGACAGGTAGTGAACTTATCCCTAAACTTGTATGCTTATTGTTTTAGTGTTGTTAATATGTTGTTGACTTGTCTTGATTATGTGAAGCATGTATGATTAAGAATACTCTATTTCTTTTTATTCCATGGCCATATATTATAAGTAAGGGACATGAAAGCATGTATATGTTGTAACATCCTTACTTTTATACGTCTTAGGGACCATTCAGTAGCATTTAGAACCACTTACAAGACCTTGGAAGTCCATTAGCTAAATCTGGAATTTTACTCTCTCTCGAGTTACTGTGCATGTGGTATTCTAGATTACGCAACGAACTTTGAAAAATTATAATTAATTCTAGAAAACTCAAAATGAAGTGTTTCAAAAATCTATGTGAAAATAACATCTTTAAATTTAAGGAAAAAATAATTTCCAGACCAAATGATTAGCCAATTGATACAGTTTATTCGTTGAAGCTTACTGTTCATTTGGTCAAAAACTCTAGAAACAGATTCTGGTCCCTTACTTTGGAGAATCATTTCTCTTGATATACACATCCAAATGAAACTTTCTACCTATGCACTTAAAGATATGGATGTGTACTACATGCTCATAAAATTTATTGAACTAATTCCTTCATCTGCTAGGTCAAACTAAAGCCACAACAAAACTGCTTTAGGACCTACGTTTTTACCATTTCAGTTTCTTTTCTTTCATTTCCAATAATTGTTTCAGCATGCACAAGCCATCAAATAAGCTTCTTAACATTCATATACATCATGTACATGTGCCATAATTATTTCAAATAGCTTTATCACATAAATACACCCCTTACATGGCATTTACATACATGGATAATTAATAGCCTACGCTAGAATCTTAATACTTCACTTTCCTTCTTCCATACTTTAGCTCTTCTCCATGTATATATTTTCCTTCATGCTTGACCTAAATTGGTTGGTTATGGAAGAGTGAGATTCTAGGGAATCTCAGCAGCAAACATTACCACTTAAATACGTAAGATGGATGCTAATGCATGATATGTAATTTTATTAAACTTTCTTTGGTTAGTGACATGCTATCATGCTATATACTTTTACATAAAGTGCATGGCCATGGAAAACATGTTATTCATAACACATTCAACATCATTTATCATGTCACAACATCATTAAAATATCATATACATGTCAACACAAAAGCATACCACATCAAGCACATAAGAAGTAAGTTCACTACCTTGCACTTAAGCTTTTCTCTTGACCTTTAGCCCTTGCTCCCTAGCTTTCCAACCAAGAAGCCTTTATGCCCATCACTTCCCAACATCTTCTTGGATGTTTCATGGTCCTAAACACATTCATATTCATCACATAACTCATTAGGACTCATGAACTCCAACCATGTTCAAGACTAACTTTGTTACACTCTTTATTATCATAACTTTCTCTAATTTTCACTAATCCACTTGGCTCTTGAACCAATTGATGTCTTGACTTTACCCTATATAATTTCATCTTTTGAACTCATTTATGAGCTTAGAATCATGAAATTCTAGCTCCTTTATGGCCTGTTGTACAGAATTGAACACAAGCATACAATTCTTTTAAAAATTCTCATTTTGATTCTAATGCTTCCCATACTTGTTTCTCCACTTTACCCCACACAACTTTTCATTTTAAAACCATTGGAACCATCAAAATCATGAAATTCCAATCATTGTTCATGCGAGTGAACAGTAACTATAAGGAATCTCAAAGACTACTATCACAACCTTACTTTTAACCTCAATTATACTCCATTAGAAGTGATTGGAACCAATTACATGATCATTTGCTTTGAAAACATCCATTTCCAAAGATTTGCTCTTGGGTACTGTTCATTGTTACTGTTCATTTGGTAATTCCAGAACATGTAACCTACTTTGAAAATTCATAATTAATTGCAGAAAAATAAAAATAATGTGGTTCCAATTTCTAATGAAAGCTCTTTCATAAATATTTGAGAGAAAAATATGAAACTGAGGTTCTCTGGTCCAAATGAAATCAGTTTATTGGTTAAAAATCACTGTTCATTTGGTAAACATCTGGAGGTTCCAGTTTCTTGGCTTAACTTGAAAAATTCATTTCTCTTTGGTTACTTATCCAAATGAACTGTGTTACATATGGAATTACATATCAATACGTCCTCTTTAAGATCACCAAATTTCATAGAAAAATTCGTTCATTTGATATATGAAATCATTGCGTGAACGTCACTGCCTCTCAGCACTCGTTTTATCTCAATTCGAGATCTTACTTGCAACTTTGGAAAATCATAACAATTCGGATATTTATCCAATTAAGGCGTTCTTAGTGTCCATTTAAAGATCTGTATCTTATCTAACTTCACACCAACTTTCATACTAAAACTCGTTGGTTTACATATCAAAATCATCGTCACATCACCACGGCCTCACAATAGAGTTACAGAAACATACACCTTGCATGCTAGCATATCATCCCATAGTGTCATGTGAGTCATATAACTTATTATACAAACTTAATCATTAACATTTACTCTTTTCCCTTGAGAGGATCCAGCACCTAAAACATACTTATGCATGTGGAAGGAATGAGATTTCATGGAAATCCCAATAGCAAGTTACACAAACTATAATAACATGCATGAATAATTGTATGCTTAACATGTTATCATGTGATTGGAGCTACTTCATAATGGTACATAAGCAAACTCTAACATGCATATTGTCATGACATAACATTCAAGGAGTTGCAATCATTCATACTTCATCATAACATGATGACATAAGCTCAAGCTCAACCAAACACCATAATCAACAAGCAAGCAAAACAATTAAACAAACATGAGTTATAGTTAGGTATCCTTGCTACCTCTTAGCTATCTTGGTCAAGACCTTCTTGAAGTGCTTTCCTTCCTTCACAAATGTCAAAACCTAGCCATTACAACATAATATCAAGTTACAACTCAACTTGAAATCAAATCCAAGACTAGGTTTTCACTAGCTCCCTTTCTTTCTCTACTTTATGTTTCCTACTTCCACCTTTCCAAACTAAATTCTCATGGTTCATTTCCACATAATTTTTCATGTAGAATCCAAATATGAAATCAGAATTTCCAAAATCAAAACATACCAATTGCTACAGTACCAAACCGAAATGCATGCTCTTGTTTTCCAAAAATTCTCATTTTGATTCCAACGCTTCCAATACTTGTTCTCCTACTTTATCCCCACACAACTTTCCATTTTAAAATCATTGGAAGCATCAAAATCATGAAATTCCATCATATGAACAGTACCACATACATTACTAGCAAGAACACAAAACCCTAAATCCAAACATACTTGAATTCACAAGCTTATACCACTTGATTCTAGCTTGTTTAAGCTTGTCTAAAATATCCATAACATAAAACGCATATTTTAACCACATATGAGCAGCACTTCCAGCAGCAACCATAAGGGAAATATAGCATGAAAAGCCCTTAAAACCATGAGCTAACTTGCTAGAACAAAGCTCAAGATCAAGGGAGATGATTACCTTGCTTGTTACTTCACTTTGGTTGCTTCTTTCTTGGTTGAATGGAAATTTTGCAAGAGTTTCCCTATGGTTCACCATGCATGCCGAAGTGTTCTGAATAGGGGGTATTTATAGAGAAATTTGGGTTGAAGTGGATGGCCAAGATTGATTTGGTTACTATTTGATCTAAAGGCTCACATCTAATCTTGGATTTTAATTTTTCTAAAAAGAATAATTATTACATCATTTGGGACAGCTCATGGGACACCTAAGAGGGTTAGGTGGCGTTCTGCCCATGCAAAGAACCTTCTAGAGAAATGCCAGTCCAATCCGGTACCGATCAGTGCAGTTTCACAACAACCGGACTGTGTTCTGTTCCTAATTTTTTATAATATACCAGGATATGTATTCTATCCTAGAAATTAATTTCTAGGCTTCTCATATCATTAAAAATGTTATACTGAGTATTTATCTACCATCCATCACTTGGGAAATGACCAAAATACCCTTACTGTCATTTCCTGCACTGTACTAACCCTAAGGGCAAAATCGTCATTTCACACCTCTTTACACTGCCTCAGGGCATATATTGACTATATATAATCATATTTATACTATGTCCCACATTTTTTGCCTATCTATAATGACCAAAATGACCTCTATCCATCACTGGTACAGTATGGGCATCCAGGGGCATTTTCATAATTTCATACTTTTCCTGGACTGCTCTGGTCTTTGGCCCACATAACTGTCCAATCACCTTAATGAGCTTATGATGGCGCCGTTTGGGCCTTATTATGGGCTTATTGCCTGTATTGCCTTTATGGCCCAATTCACGTTACAACTCTCCCGATCCTATTTATTGGGTATTTTATTTCACTGAAAAATCCGGTTTGGCTTCTACAAGATTCCTTTTCCGATTCTGTCAATTTTATAAATTCATATATTAAATATATGAATTTCCTATAAAGTCTCATATGATTTTTAGATCTGAAAAATACTGTAATAATTCCTTCTGACTTCAAGAATTTATATCAATTAATCGGGACCTCAAATCAAAATTCTGTGTTGCGTTAAACTGACCGGAATATGTTTGTCTATCTACTGGTAAAATTTGGGTCTGATCTTATTTCAGGCATTTTTGGCCTGTTTTGGCTCAACTTTTCCATATTTACATTTAGGTCCCTTAACTTTTGAATAATTGCACTTTAGTCCTTGAACTTTCCATTAATTGCATTTAGGTCCCTCCTTTTATTTCTATTTTAACTTTTTGTCTTCAAACTTTTCAATTTGCATTTTGGTCCCTATTCTTTCCTTAGTTATTAATCCTTCCATTTCTTTTTGCAATCTAATACAGTTTATTCCAAGAATCTTATATCTATTGCAGATAAACTGTACAGGTACATCAGGTCAGAAAATTGGGGATATGACAACTACAACCTTGAGATTTTAATGTTTCCAATGTTCAAAACTTTTCCAATCCTACACAAAACATCATACAAACTCAATGGAAGCATTAAATCATTGAAATTCAATTTCCTTCCCTCATGAACAGTGCATACCGAACAGGGCACACCATGGCAAAGTCAAGAATATCAATTTGATTCAACAACCAACTACTTAACTAGCTTGTTTAAGCTTCAATCATATGGTTCTAACTTTAATTTCTTCTTTCCCCTTTCCTTTAAGGTTTTTGGGCAGCACCTTCCCTTAGAGAAAACTTAACTTTTTTCCCATGAAAACCCTAAGTTCAAGCTCCCAAATCAAAGGAAAATAAGCTAGGAAAGATTGCTTACCTTTAATCTCTAGCTTGCTTGAACTTTGGAACCTTGAATCTTCTTTATCTTAGCTTGAGTTTTCATTTTGCAAGAGTTTCCCCAAGGGTCTATGAAGCTATGGTTTTTTGCAGAATAAGGGGGTATTTATAGTCAAAATCCAAGAAAAATGAATGACCAAGATTGATTTGGTTACTATTTGATCTAAAGGCCCACATTTAATCTTGGATTTAACTTTTCCTTAAAATAATAATTATGACATCATGTGGGACCCATCAAGGGACACCTCAAGGGGTTATGTGGCGTGCTCATAGTGTAAGGAACCTTCTGGAGAAATTCCAGTCCAATCTGGTACCGATCAGTGCAGTTTCACAACAACCGGACTGTGTTTTGTTCCTAATTTTTTCGGATGTACCAGGATATGTATTCTATCCTGGAAATTAATGTCTAGGCTTCTCATACCATTGAAAATATTAGACTTAGTATTTATCTGTCATCCATCCCTTGGTAAATGACCAAAATACCCTAGGTGTCCTTTCTTGCACTGTACTAACCCTAAGGGCATAATTGTCATTTCACCTATTCTTGTGCTACCTCAGGGCATATATTAACTCTATATAATCATATTTATACTATGTGCCACCTTTTTAGTCTATTCCAGATGACCAAAATGCCCTTCATCCATCTCTAGTACAATATGGGCATCTAGGGGCATTTTCGTAATTTCGCACTTTTTCTGGCATTGGCCCCTTCTACTGATAGACCGGTACCCTAGGTTTTGGGCCTTCCTTGGCATCATTATGGGCCTATATATGAGGTCATCTGATCTCATTCTATCCAGGCTTACATACTGATAAGTTCCATTATCGGATCACGGGTGTTATCAAACTCCCGTCAAAATTCACTAATATGTGAATAACTTTTTATACAGAACTTTTTCCAGGGTTCTGTCAGATCTAGGATATCTGACACTGTAGGGCACACTTTCCTGTAATTTGCCCACTTATATCTGAAGTCCATGAAATCTGATAAAATTTCAGATAACTTTTATACTATCAGATAAATATCTGCTGTCTGGAGCCCTAATAAAATTTCTGTATCATGTCAGATTATCCAGCATACCTTCCTATATTTACTGATGGAATATGGGACTAAAATACTTCTAGGCAATTCTAACCCTTTTCGGGCGGATCTTTTTATAATTACAATTTTGCCCTTGAACTTTTTACTTAATTATATTTAAGTCCCATAATTTTTGGAAATTACCACTTTTGGCCCAAATCTTGTTTCTACTTTAACTTTTGACCTTTAACTTTTTTTACTTTGCGTTTTAGTCCTTCTCCTTCTTCAGGACTCATATAACCTTTATCATTCCTTCTTATCTTTATCATAATCCTTCCTAATCCTCTTTCCACTATCAGTATTATACAGATAGGGAAAAATTAGGATATGACATATGTCATTATGCAAGCATGACCATAGTAAAGCAAGCATATTTAACACTAAGCATATACTTGCATACATTATTTATGATACTGTTTTCTACTGAGAGTTCCCTTGAAATCTCACTCGTACCTTTTCCAAACATAATAGGATACTGTGTTGGAGAACATGAAGCTGAAAAAAGTGAGGTATGACATCCTACATTTAGCAAAATCAATACAAACTAATTTCTAATACATCAAGGAAATAGTTCAATGATCAATCTTAAATAAATTAAAAAACTATTGATCAAATATTTACAAAATATTTGACAAGTACTTCATTTTTAAGGCATGTGTAGAAATATTGTTCTTTTCAAATCATCCCTCACTGAGTTGATTAGGTCATCTTTATATCTCAAGTTGTTATCCAATGAATGCAAATTAGAAAGAATAGGTAACTATTAAAGATATAAATAAATTGAAGAATCACTACATATTAATCGTGTCATCTTCATACCTCATGTAATTTCTCTACGAGTCTCATCTCAATGATTTCGTGTATATAGCAGATCACATAGTATATACATTCAACACTACCAGGTTAATAGCAGTACTAACATAATAGAAAAATATAGAGCACATTAGGGAATGTTAAACTTTATATCAAATAAATTTATAAAAATAAAACATAATTAATTGAAAACAACTTACTTTCAGAAAAATCCATGTAGAAAGTTGATTAATGCCATGTGTATACACTCTGAAAAAATTGACACCCTAAACAACCCTATTGCCAATTGGAAAAAAAGATATTATATAACATGCTAAATTTTATGCTTAATAAATCTATAAACAAAAACTCACGTGTTGACTATGTATACAATCTCAGTATCTAGCTATCCAAATAGTTAATCGAACTAATCAACCACAATTATCTTAAGGGGTAATGACAAGTAGAGTCCAATGCATACTACAAAATAATAATCACATTATGTATGATTTTACTATAATATGTATATGTCACTACTAGAAAAAAAAATGCTTTTAATAGAAGTTAAAAGTGGCCCTTCACGGCAATTTTGTGAGCGGCATGAATTCTACCTCTTTTATAACTAAACCTTTTAATGGCCTTTTGTAACCACTGTCAAAGGTATAACATTTCATGGCAGTTTTATCTTTCTATGACAATTCTACATTTAACTTCCATGGAAAGGTATATTTTTTTTATTTTTTTGTTAATTTTTCATTTTATACCATCTTACATTTAGCATGCTCAAGAAAAACCAATTTCCAGGCAGCAAAATGATAGACTCATATTCGTAGTGAGTTTTAGTCTGTTTAAAGTAAGTTTTATAGCTGATTTTATCCCCATTTACTAATCTGATGAGCAATTAATTAATAAAATTAAAATGGAGCAAGTGGAAATTAATTAATTTTACTTTAGTGATTAATTGGATAAATAATCTATTAAATTTCCACTTTGCAGTGACCAATTAGCATGTTAATTGACAGCTAGATATTGAAGCATGTGCTGGATCCAAGAGCTACCAACAGAAGAAGTTGGGCTAATAGAATCACATGGAACATTTGTTGAAGCAAATTGAACATGTGTTAGATCCAGATCTGATAATAGATTACAAGTGGGAGATCAAGCATGTGTTGTAACATAATATAATTCCACACAGTTGGCACTATTCACACACACTTGATCTAAACAGAATCACACATTTCAGCAGTAGCTCATGCACTCCGCATATCATTCACACCATTTTAGCTAACAGTCACCCCATTCTTCTATATAACACACATATCAGCACATCAGAAGGGGTGTCACGGACAGTTCCAGGATTTGATACACTATGTTTCCTTCTCTATTCACACATTCATTCCATCACCATTCCATATCAGATCTATAGATTCTCTCTCCATTCTCCATTTCTATTCTACAACTTTCCTCTGTTATAGTCAATAGAACCAGAGGAAAGTTCTGTAGTTTATTTGCATCTTCTTCTATCATTTTCACCATGACTGCTGCTATATTTTCTATTACTGCTAAAGTTCAGATGGAAATACAAGGCTAAGATGTTATTCTCTCTTGGAGATGATGCTGGACTAGAATCCTTAAGCTTAACAGGGAGCTCATTGTTTTTTTAATTAAGAGTTAAATGTATCGAGTTGATGTAGTTAGATCTGTAATTACTGATGCAATTAGAATAGTACATGACAAAGAAGTATGGAACCGAGTTGGATTTCTTATTTCTGTATAACTGAGCTTTGATTAATTCTCATCTTTAATCGAGTTGAATATAGTTATGATTAATTGAAGTGATTATATAACAGAGTACAATTGTATTTGTTTAATTCATATTTTGCTATCTTTAAGTTGAATGATTCATAATCTCTTTTAATGTCTGTCAGTTGTAGCTTTGATTAAGATTTAGCTAGCGAGTTGTTAGCTAACATATTATAATTTAGCTTATTCACTTCTCATATTCTGTGGATAATGAAGGTAAGGTAATATCCAAGGGAACACACTTGTCATTCATTTATCTCATCATCATAAACACTTAAAAGCAAAACAGTAGCATAGGATTTGCTTTCAGTAGTTAGATTAAAACTCATTAAACACCATATCTTTAACTTGTTAATTTGTGGCCCATTAAATTAATTAGGAACTTCTACATCCACTTGGGCTCCTTAAGAATTGACCTAGGTTAGCCTCCACTTTACTATTGTTAGCTTAGTTTTGTTTGATAATTAAAATGATAGTTATCAAAATGGCGCCGTTGCCAGGGAGCCTTACTTGTTAAGGTATCCTAAGCAATCTCCTGGGCCAAAAATATAAAAAGTAGATAGGTGTTTTAGTTTTTCTGTGTATTTAATGTTTTGTCTTGTTGAGTCACGACTAATTGCCTTTCTAGTCATGACGAAAGTTCTTAAAATTGATTTATGAGCATCTCTATAAACTTTAGTCACGACCAGAAGCACATTTGGTCACAACTAAAAATTTGTTTTTAACTCATTTTGCTCTCTGTTACTGTTAGTCATGACCTTAATGCTTTGTGGTCATAACCAAAAATATTTTTCATCCAATTTGGTTCTTTGGGATTTATAGTCGCCACTAGTTTGACACTTAGTCACAACTAAAAATCATTGTTTCAATCAGATTTACTCTCTGTGATTTTTAGTTGCGACCTAAGTACCAATTGGTCACAACCAGAAATTGAAAACTTCAAGCATTTTACTGTCTGTGGTTTTTAGTCACAACCAAAGTGACATTTGGTCGTGACCAAAAATCTTGATTAGGATTTTTCCTCTTTATGACTGGTATTCGCGACCTCAAGTTCATTCTTGTCGCGATGTCTATTTTCTGTGCTTATTAGTCATGACCTGGTGACCTTTCAGTCATGACCTTACTATTTTAAACTGCACCATTTGATCTGAATTCCTAGAATTGATGCATCTGTGACATTTGATATTTTGCATCATTGTTGAGCTTGATTTGCATGAACAGAAGCTCTGATTTTTTTCCTTTGGATAGAGAAATCAATAGAACACTTAGGCAAATTAAGAAGGCTAAGATATTAAATCAAACTAATATTGCATATGTTCTTGAGCTTAGTTCTTCTATGAATCTATTACAGTTGAAACTAATTGTGCATCTGGTACTATATTGGATAATCATTTTGTCATGGAGAATGTTAATGAAGTAGAAACTCATACTCATAATCAGAATATTCAAAATGAGTAACATGGAGAGAATAACATGAACAATAGAAGAGCAGGTAGGAGAATAAGAAAATTGACTTCTTCTCATGCAAACTTTGATCCTTTTCACACTTTTCCTACTTTGGATGTTAATTTTGAGTTGAAATGTCATTTGTTAAATAACTTACCAAAACTTTATGGATTGGCAGGTGAAGATCCTTTCAAGCACTTGAAGACTATGTAGTCAGTTTGCTCATCCATGAAACCTGTAGGTGCTAACATGGATGCTGTGCAAAGACAAGTATATTCTTGGAACAACTTGAGGAATGGTTTTATATGCTACCACATCATACACCTCAAGCATTATATTCTTGGAACAACTTGAGGACTACTTTCCTAGTACTTCCCTACTTCAAAGACAACTATATTGAGGAAGGAGACTTTTGTTGTAAAATAGTATGATCAACAATCTTTCCATGAGTTTTAGGGAATATTTCAAGAGTTGTTAGCTAGATGTCCATACCACCAGATTCTAAGTGAGCATTTGGTGTAGTATTTCCATTCAGGATTGTGCTATTCATCCAGAAAGAATTTGGATGCAGTTACTAGAGGCTCCATTGGTGATTTAACTCCAGATGAAGCATGGAACCTGATTGAGAAAATAGCAAGCAATGACTAGCAGTATGGGGGCTATGATGCTAGGCAAATCCATAAGGTTTCTATAAGACTTTCTCAATATTATAATTGTTTATCCTTCTAAGTTGCTACCATGAATGCTCAGATCAACAACTTAGCTACTCAATTGGGAAAATCACATGTTTAAAGCCCATATTCTCAAACTCTTATTGCTCCTAGTTGTCAACTTGTTATTCTCTTATGCACACCACTATCAATTGTCCTATACCATGTGAAGATGTATCAGCTATCTATCAAGGCAAATAGAATCAGTATTGTCACATCCTAATTTTTAGTCCTAGAAGCCCAGTATATAGCGTGAAAAAGGTATGCTACTAGGCCCTGTTGAGCAGAAGTGCCAGTAAATAGAGAAAATTATTTTGACCAGTTTGACGCAACACAAGAATTTTGATATGAGGTCCCGAAAGATTTGTATTAATTTATGAAGAAAGAAAAATTAATACAGTATTCTCTAGACCTCAGAATTAGATGAAATTTGATAGTAAATTTCTATAATTAATGTAAGAATTTTTGAAACTAACAAAGCTCAAAAAGGAGTTATGTAGAATTTATTATGGAATTTATAGTGGATTAAAACACCCAATAAATAGGTTTCAGAGAAATTTCTCAGGAATTGAGCCCATGAAGGTAGTGAACTTACCTCTTGTGCTTGATGTTCTATGCTTATGTGTTGACATGTATATGATATTTGAATGATGTTGTGACATGATAAATGATGTTGAATGTATTGTGAATAACATGTTTTCCATGGCCATACACTTTATGTAAAAGTATATAGCATGATGGCATGTCACTAATCAAAGAAAGTTTAATGAAATTGCATATCATGCATTAGCATCCTTCTTGCATATTTAAGTGGTAATGTTTGCTACTGAGATTCTCTAGAATCTCCCTCTCCCATAACCAACTAATTTAGGTTAAGCATTATGGAAAAGGTATACATGGAGAAGAGTTAAAGAATGGAAGAAAGGAATGGAAGTAATTGAGATCTTATTATATGCTAAGAATTATCTATGTATGTAAATGCCATGTAAGGTGTCCATTTATGTGATGAAACTATTTGTAATAATTATGGCATATGTACATGATGTATATGAATATTGAGAAGCTTATTTGATGGCTTATACATGTTGGAACACTTATTTTAAGTGAAAGAAAAGAAACTGAAATGGTAAAAACGTAGGTCCTAAAGCAGTTTTGTTGTGGCTTCAGTTTACCCTAGTAACTGAAGGAATTATTTAACAAACTTTTATGAGCATGTAGCACACATCCATAGCTTTAAATTCATAGTTAGAATGCTTCATTTGGATGTGTATAACAAGAGAAATGAATTTCCAAAGTAAGGGGCCAGAATCTATCTTCAGAATTTTTGACCAATGAATAGTAAACTTTGACGAATAAATTGTATTAATTGGTTAATCATTTGGTCTAGAAATTATTTTTCCCTTAGAGTTCAAGATGTTAGCTTCACATAGCTTTTTTAACCACTTCATTTCTATTTTTTTTAGAATTAATTATGATTTTTTGAAGTTTGTCACGTAATTTGGAATACCATATGAACAGTAACCCGAGAAAGAGAAAAATTCTAAATTTAGCTAATGGACTTCCAAAGACAGGTAAGTGGTTCTAAATGCTACTAATTGGTCCCTCAAACGTATAAAAGTAAGGATGTTTCAACTATCCATAAAGGAATCCATACTCTAACACATATAATGAAGGATGGAGAGATCTTCCTAATTTCAGATGGAGGGATGGAGGTTGAGATAGGAATTTTGGACAGAATAGATTCAACAATGATAAGCAAGTGGCTGAGTCTTCTAGAGCTATAGAAGTACCTTCTACTGCAAAGAATGATGGAATATCTGAGATAATGAAGAGTATTAATGTGATAAATTTAAATATAAACTCCATCAACACAAATTTCTGCTCTAATCTAAATTTGTTGCATAGAGAGTAAAATAGAACAATGGGAGGCAAAAGCAGCAAACATGAATGGCTATGTATCACAGCTAGCAAATTAAGTGAATGATTTCTAGGCCATAATTGGGGGAATTTACCTTCAAACACAGTTGTTAACCCAAAATTTGTAAATGCTATAAGCATAAGAAGTAGAAAAATAGTAGGGAAAGCAGATACAAAGAGGATAAAAAGGATAAGGAAGCTATTGAGCAGTAGAACAAATCTAGAGCTAAATAATTGATTAGAGAAAAACCTTCACTCATACTCGAATAAGAAAGTAGCAAAGAGGAGGACATGTTACAGCAGAATAATGAGTAAACTATATTGTTATAAGATGCACAATCATCTGATATGCTGGAAATAGTTGCTACTTCCAGCAGTGCAAGTCAGAAATCACACAGAAATCAGAATAAGAAGGAGTATGAAGATGCAGAACAGAAGGACAGAGAGGTAAGTATTAAATGCCTACTTTCCTAATGCATACATGTGTCCAAAGAAGGTTTTGAAAGATAAACAGGAATTAGATATTCTAAATCTGTTAGGTAAAATAGAAGTTAATGTGCCTCTTCTATATCTGATTAGAAGCATACCCAAGTATAGAAAATTTATGAAAGAACTCTGTACTAATAAAAGAATCTATAAACCAAATAAAAGGGTTCAAGTAGGATCTAGTGTGTCAGCTTTATTTAAGCCATAACTTCCTATTAAATGTGATGATCCTAGTTCCTTTACAATCCCAATCACTATAGGTAAGTTTCAGTATGCTAGTGCTCTATTAGATCATGGTTCAGCTATCAATGTAATGCCAACCTCTATTTATATATCATTAGGCATAGGCATAGGCTCACTTAAGGAAACATGAATAATAGTATAACTTGCTAATTGAACCACAAGGAAACCTGAGGGATTATTAGAGGACATATTGGTTAAGGTCAAAAACTTGATTATACCTACAGATTTTTATGTCTTGGATATGTCACATGAGTCACATTCAAAAGGACCTATTATCTTAGGTAGGTCATTCCTTAGAATAGCAAACACTGTGAAAAGTATGAAAAATGGGAGCATCGCAATGGAAGTGGGTGATAATATAATGACTTTTAATGTTTATGAAGCAATAAGAAATCCATTTGAAGATTACTCACTATTAGGCTTAAGTACAATTGATGCATACATTAAAGAGGCTAAAGAGGAACATGAAAAGTAGATGCTAAAATATGCTAGAGCTGAATGTGAATTGCTTGAATATGAAATTTCTTTTCCTTCTGTATTTTCTTTGGATAATAGTGGTGATGTGTCAAGTATTAACCATATCTCAATTGATAGCTTACTTTCCACCCTACAATCTTTTTTTATCTATTACTAACTTTTTGAATGAAGGATTTGGAGACAAATAGAAGGATAAAATTATTGGAGAAATCATAGTTGCTGGAACTCTTATTACAGGAACAGAACTGAGTAACACAGAACCTATGAGGACAAATTGATAAAGCATGTTACAGCTTTGGAAGTTAAGAAGTTGGTTCCATCAATTGACTAACCACCTGAGTTGGAACTCAAACCACTTCCTAGTAATCTCAAATATGTGTTTTTAGCTAGAAAGGATTCATTATCTGTTATAATTGCTAACTCACTTTCTATTTCTGAGGAAGAAGAGCTTATTTCAGTTTAAAAAACACATAAGAGAATAATAGGATAGGCTCTGGGAAGTCCCATTACTATTTTCTTGATGGTTTTTAGGATATTTTTAGGTTCTAATTGCACCGTAGGATCACATGCCCATTTGGTAC
Source organism: Leucaena leucocephala (assembly GCA_037074615.1). Classification (NCBI taxonomy): domain Eukaryota; kingdom Viridiplantae; phylum Streptophyta; class Magnoliopsida; order Fabales; family Fabaceae; genus Leucaena; species Leucaena leucocephala. The sequence continues at coordinate 19,057,291 of CM073533.1, forward strand.
TATGCTTATAAGAGGATACTATTTGGCTTGTGTAATGCTCCTAGAACATTTCAAAGAGCTATGATGTCCATATTCAGTGAATTCTTGGAAAATAACATGGAGGTATTCATGGATGATTTTATAGTGTATGGTAAGGATTTTGATGAGTGTTTAGAAAGTTTAGAGAAAATTCTAGCAAGGCGCATTGAGAAAAAGCTTGTACTAAATTTTGAACAATGTCACTTCATGGTAGATAAAGGCATAGTTCTAGGACATTTAATATCTAAAGATGGGATCATGGTAGATAAAGCTAAGATTGAGGTTATTTCTTCTCTTCCTTATCCTAAATCTTTAAAGGAACTAAGGTCATTTCTAGGTCATGCTGAATTCTATAGAAGATTCATTAAGGACTTTAGCAAGATTGCATACCCACTTTTTAAACTCGTGCAAAAAGATATTGAATTCTATTTTGATGATACTTGCAAGAGAGCATTTGACACTATTAAAGTTATGCTTATCACACTACCTATACTTGTTACACCTAATTGGCATTTAGATTTTGAGCTTTCATGTGATGCATCAAATAAAGCTGTAGGTGCAATGTTATGACAGAAATATGGTAAGCTGTCTAAAGTCATTTCATATGCCTCTAAGACATTAGATAATGCTCAAAAGAATTACACTACCACATAAAAAGAAATCTTTGCCATTGTGTTTGGATTGGACAAATTTAGATCTTATATTTTGAGTTCTAAAGTGATTATATACACTAACCATGTTGTTGTTAAGTTCTTGTTTAAGAAGCCACAGTCTAAACCTAGACTCTTAAGGTGGATACTGCTAATCCAAGAATTTGATATGGAGATAAGGGATAAAATTGGAGCAGAAAAATGTGGTAGCTGATCATTTGAGCAGGTTACCTGAAAATATAAGGGGTGTATTAGATTTTGACATCACTTGTGATACATTTAGAGATTGTTCTGTTTGTGTAATTTTTGTAGTTACACCTTGGTACTGCCACATAGTGAATTATATTGTTACTGGTCTAATTTCATCTTCTTTATCTCATTTCCAAGGCCAGAAGATCAAGCATGAGGCAAAATTTTACATTTGGGAACCACCCATTTTGTGAAAAATATGCAGTGATCAAGTTATAAGAAGATGTGTGCCAAGTGAAGAAGTGAACAGCATTCTTATAGCTTTTCATTCTTCTATTTGTGGAGGCCATTTCAGTGTAAAGAAGACATCAAGGAAGATTCTTGATGATGGTTTTTATTGGTCACAATTATTCAAAGATTGCTATTAATTCTGCAAAGCTTGTGATAGGTTCCAACAGTTTGGTGGACTAACCAAAAGGCATGAAATGCCTCAGCAACCAATGTTGTTTTGTGAGGTGTTTGAAGTATGAGGCATTGACTTCATGGGACCATTTCCACCATCTTTTGGATATACATATATTTTACTAGCTGTGGACTATCTTTTAAGATGGGCGGAGGGTATACCAACAAAGAAAGATGATGCAGTGACAGTTTTCAAATTTCTCAAGTCACACATCTTCTTAAGGTTTGGTGTGCCAAGAGCTATATTGAGTGATCAAGGCTCTCATTTCTGTAATAAAATTTTAGGTAGGTTATTTTCTAAGTTTGGGATCAAGCACAAGGTTTCTACCACTTATCATCCCCAAATAAATGGTCAAGCTAAAAATTCTAACAAAGCTATCAAGAGGGTTATAGAGAGGATAGTAAGACCCTGAATGAAGGATTGGAATGCAAGGTTAAATGAAGCTTTGTGGGCATATATAATAGCTCATAAAACCCCACTTGAGATTTCCCCATACATAATGTTCTTTGGTAAATCATGCCATCTACCAGTGGAAGTTGAGCACAAAGCATTTTGGGCAGTCAAGGCTTGCAACATGGATTTTGACACTGTTGGAGAAGAAAGAATGTTACAGATTTAAGAGTTGGAAGAAATAAGGCTAGATGCTTATGAGAATTCCAAGACATACAAAGAAAGAGCCAAGTTTCTTCATGATAAACAGATTCTGCATAAGGAATTTCAGGTTAGAGATAAGGTTTTGAGATTTAAAGCTAGATATGCTTTCAAACCTGGAAAACTTGCTGTGAGATGGGATAGTCCATATGTGGTGACCAAGGTACAGATTATGGAACAATTCAATTAATGGATGAAGCAGATGGTACATCATTTCATATTGAGGACAATGTAGAATTTAAGTGTGGGGGAGTATGAACTTTAGAGTGAAAAATGGGTAAATACAAATCAGATAACTGCTGAGATTCTATATTCTGCTCTTGACCTTATGCTATTCTTGTCGTGACTAATGTGTGCATATATGTCAAGTTTCTTCTATGTGAAAATTAGTCGTGAGCTCCACATATTTTTAGTCGCAATCTCTTCTCTCTATGAATAGTAGTCGCGACTTCTGATAATTTCTGTTACGACGAGTATTTCATATTTTTTTTATGTTTACCTCTCTATGATGTGTAGTCGTGATCTGTGCTTATCTTTGTCGCGACTGTTACTCTCTGAGAATGTTGGTCGTGACTAGATTGACACTTGGGTCACGACCTGAGCCTGTATGTTTGGCAGGATTATTCTCTGTGATCATGAGTCGTGATCAATGACCATTTATGTCGTGACAAATATTCCATCTTTTCTAAAAATTTCTTCTTTAAGTAACATAGCCGTGACCTGAAGACCCTTTTGTCGTGACTGGACTTGATCTTCTGCTGAAAAATTCTTCCATTTAATATGATTGTTACTTGGTCTAATGGAACTTACTATCATGGATTTAAAATTGAATTTTGAACACATACTTTTGAACATTGGCAAGCTTGGTGAAGTATGAGCTGCTTGTTTCATTGATTTACTACTGGAAATTGTGTAGCTTGAATGATTGATCTCATGTATTCTATTTAATATTCATGTAATCTTGTCATAGTGAGTTGATTTGGGTGAGTAAGCCAGTTGGAAGGAATTTGAGCCTCCAATAAATACTCATTATATTGTGTGACACCATCTAGTTTAGTAACTTTGCATAACTTGTCTAAATCCTTGATTCAAAATGACATTAGCTTCTTGGAATTGTGGAAATGATAAGGGAACTTCTTTCTAAACCCTCTTTACCAATCAGTAGCCCCATAAAAATTAAATCCTTTGCTTACCCCTTTGAGACCTTCATTTTCTTTTAACATTTTGTCCTTGGTTAATGAATATTGTACAGGATTTTTGCTGCTATAGTAAGTCTTAAATTGTTAAATAACTGATAAATTGCACCACTTGTTGGATTTCTAAATTTCAATACATGTGCTATCTGGTTCAATAGTGACAAAAAGAGAAAACTATAGAAAAGAGAAAAGAAAGAAAGAAGAGATAGACCAAATAAGAAGATGTGATATTCAAATTATATGAAAGGAAATATTTGGTGAATTGGATACTTTCTGCAGTTGTGAGTTCAAATTATAAAAAAAGTGTTGAAATAGCTTGAAGAAGTCAGATCATGTGCAGTATTTCATTAATCATTGACATTTATTTCCATTTCATCACTTAGCCTTTCCAACATTACAACCTAATAAAGACCCTTTGATTCACAACCCTTATGGCATGCGGTGGTAGAGATGTAGGATGTTTACAAGCATATTTGAAATTACTTTGATAAGAGAATGAGTGAAACACTACACCTTGTGAGGAAATCTCACCTTATTGCTACTATGATTTCATTGAATGAGTTAGATTCTTTGATTAATACGAGATTAGTTTAAACTGTTACCAATTAAAGGGAAAAAGCTAAGTATGGGGAGTTGTTAAAGCTAAGTTTGGGGAGTTGTTAAACTCATATTTTTAGTGATTTTTAGTGTGTTTAAAGTGATTTTTATAACTAATTTTATCCCCATTTACTAATATGATGAGCAATTAATTAATAAAATTAAAATGGAGCAAGTGGAAATTAATTGATTTATTTTAGTGATTATTTAGATAAATAATCTAATTAAATTTCCACTTTGTAGTAACCAATCAGCATGTTAATTGATAGCTAGATATTGAAGCATGTGCTGGATCCAAGAGCTGCCAATAGAAGAAGTTAGGCTAACAAAATCACATGGAACATTTGCTGCAACAGATTGAACATGTGTTGATCCAGATATGATAATAGATTGCAAGTGGGAGATCAAGCATGTGCTATAACAGAATAGAATTTCACACAGTTGGAACTGTTCACGCACACACACCTGATCTAAACAGAATCACACATTTCAATAGTAGCTCATGCACTGCACACATCATTCACACCATTTCAGTTGACAGTCACACCATTCTTCTATATAACACACACATCAGCACATTCATAGGGGGTTTACGCACAGTTCCAGGATTTGACACACTCAATTTCCTTTTCCATTCACACATTTATTCCATACACCATTCCATATCATATATCCATATTCACTCTCATTTTCTCTCTCCATTCTCCATTTCTATTCTGTAACTTTCCTCTATTCTAGTCAATAGAACCAGAGCAATTTCTACAATTCATCTTCATCTTCTTCTATCATTTTCACCATGAATGCTGCTGTGTTTTCTGTTGCTGCTGAAGTTTAGATCGCAACGTAAGGCTAAGCTATTGTTCTCTCTTGGAGATGATGCTGAACCATAATCCTTAAGCTAAATAGCGAGTTCATTGTGTTTTTAATTTATAGTTAAATGTATCAAGTTGATGTACTTAGCTCTATAATTATTGATGCAATTAGAGTAGTAGATGAGAAAGAAGTAGGGAACCGAGTTGGATTTCTTATTTCTGCATAACTGACCTTTGATTGATTATCATCTTTCATCGAGTTGAACATAGTTTGATTAATTGAAGTGATTTTATAATAGAGTATAGTTGTATCCATTTAATTCATATTCTGCTATCTCTAAGCTGAATGATTCATAATCTCTTTTAATATCTGCAAGTTGTAGCTTTGATTGAGATTTAGCTAGCGAGTTGTTAGCTAACATATTCTAATTCAGCTGATTAACTTCTCATATTATGTGGATAATGAAGGTAAGGTAATTTCTAAGGGAACACACTTGTCATTCATTTATCTTATCATCATAAACACTTAAAAGCATAAACAATAGCATAGGATATGCTTTTAGTAGTTAGATTAAAACTCATCAAATACCATCTCTTTAACTCGTTAATTTGTGGCTCATTAGATTAATTAGGGACTTCTACATCCACTTAGGCTCCTTGTGAATCGACCTAGGTTAGCCTCCACTTTACTGTTGGTTAGCTTAGTTTTATTTGATAATTAAAATGACAGTTATCACAAAGTCTAATGTCAGCAATGCGAAAATCCAAATGATAATAAAATAATCAAAATTGGAAAACTTTCATTGAACCAATAGCTTTTTTTACATCATATATATAAGAAGTAAATGGTTGATCAATCATAAATAAGTTAAAAGACTATTGATCAAATATTTATAACAAATTTCTCAAGTATTTCATTTTCAAGGCATGTGTAGAAGTAATGTTCTTGCCACATCATCCCTTACTGAGTCGATTAGGTCATCTCATGGCTCAAGTTGTTATCGAACTATAGGTAAGTATTAAACATGTGAATAAATTGAAGAATTGCTAAATATTAACCGTGTCATCTTTATACCTCATGTAAGTTTTCCCTGAGCCCTATCTCAATGATTTTATTAATGTAGCTTATCCTGTAGTATCCGTATTTAACATTGCCAGCTTGACACTGGTACTAACAAAATGGAAAAATATAAAGTACATTAGGGGATATTAAACTTTATACATAATAAATTTATAAGTAATGAAACTTAATTAGTTGAAAACAACTTACTGTAGTAAAAAATCCATGCAGGATAAATACCATGTTTAAGGGATCTGAAAAGATTGACACCTTGCATAGCCCTATTATCAATTGAAAAAAAAAAACCTATCATATAACATGCTAAATTTTATGCTTAATGGATCTATAAAGAAAAATTCACGTGTTGAAAATGGATACAATCTCGGCATCTGGCTGTCTATACATTAAATCGAACAAATAAACCACATTATCTTGGGGTAATGGCAAGCAAAGTCTAATACATACTATAAAATATCAACAATGTTATATATGATTATATTATAATATGTATATGCATGTGCCAAGTATAAGAGTATTCTTATCCTTTAATGTAAGGTGCAAATTATATCATCCTCTTTATTCAGGTTATGACATCAACTATATACATCATCCTCAAGCTCCTATCATTACTTGTCTCTTGAACATTTTATTTATACATAAGCTATATATGTCTCATTTTGCTTTATCCAGGCATTTATGATAAAAGTGGTTGTTGTTCAAAAGAGAAAGGAGTTAGTGCTTGAATAATAAAACATAAAGTATTAAAATAAATTTACAAATTAAGATATGGCTATCTAGATAGCTAAATTTAGCATAAAAATTTAGGAATTACACTATGTCATTCCTATCCAGGGTAAATTTATAAGGTTCCTTTATTCTCAAAATCCATGATGGAATTGTGAAACTAAGTTCTTCTTCCATATAATCTACCAAAGTATGAAGAGTTGCCATATTGTCAAATCTCTAGGATATGTTCCAATGAAGAGGTTGAGCTTGTCTATTCTCACTCTCTTTAGCTTCAGCTTTTGTGCCACGCCTTTAATGTTTGCTTCTCTGGAACCTTCTTTAGTGATGGATTCGGTGTGAGCCCTTCCTCAATTTGATAAGATATGTTGGCCAAAAAAAGCTGCCTTGGAGCATTATCTAATATGTGGAGCTCTTATGAAACATCCTACCTTTACCTCTTAGAATATGCATTTGGAAGCGATTAGACATGAAACACCTTACTTTTACCTCTTAGACTATGAGTTTGGAATAAATTAGATGCACAGAGGCTTTACTTAGGCCCAAAAATTAAAACTTTACAAATTGGTCCTTGAGTATTGTTCATTGTTTATTTTCCAAATTTGGCAGTCTAACTTTGAAAAATTATAACTAATTCTACAAAAATCGTATGGAGGTGCTTTGAAATTATAAGCAAACCTCTTTCATTTCTCTTTAAGGAAAAATATAAATATGAAGTTTTATTTGACCAATCAATATAATTAATTTGTTAAATATTATTGTTCATATGGTCATTTTTGGAACTTCCAAATTCAGCGCCTTAACTTTAAAAATTCATTTCTCTTAATTTACAAATCCATTATAGGTGTACGACCTATTCATTTAAAGCTTAGGATGTGCATTTCTTACATACCAAATTTTGTAATTTAATTCATTCATTTGCTAAGTAAAATTTGAGCTGAAATGTCACTGCTCCAGGACCTACATTTTTTTCCTTGTCACTTCCTTTTAGAATATCTTATTTAATTCTAGCATGTATAGCTCATCATCAAACTTTGTCATATTTATTTAGGCATGTCTATAACATCATATATAACTTCATTATGGAAATAGACATGTACAACATTTATTACATAATTATTCATTGAATAGAGAAAATTATCTTTGATTTGTTAAAGCTCAAATTTACATTTCTTTTCTTCTAATTCATTTTCTATTCTTCGTGCAAGCTTCTCCATGCTCAATTTCCTATTATGATTGGTTAAGGGAGGGGTTAGATTCTGGGGAATTTCAGTAGCAAACATTATGAATCAATGCATGCAAGTGTTTGACATGCTTTTCTTAACCTTCTCATGCTTCTAATAACATGTTATCATGCTTGATTCTTCATACTATCATGCATGGTCATGAAAACTTATAAGGTCATAGCATATGTCATTCATACATGTCACATATCAGCATCTTGTCACATCTCAAATTTTCCCTATCTGCAAAATATTGGTAGAGGAAAGATGATATGAAGGGACTGTGATGATAAGCAAAAAAAAAAAAAGATAATAGTTAGATAAGTTTCAAGTTAAAGAAAGAGAGAAACATATAAAGTTATAAAGTTTAAGGACTAAATAGTAAATAGAAAAAGTTCATGAACTAAACTATAAATAGTGAAAGTCAAGGGATTAAATTGTAAATAATGAAAAGTTTAAAGAAAAATATAAAAAAATACCTGGAAAATTTGATGAAATGGACCAAAGTGAAATTTGGCAAATTTAGGGACTAAAGTATATTTTGCCAAATTCAGGGATAAAATTATAATTATGAGGAAGTTGAGCTAGAAAAGATCCAAAATTACATGGAAATATTTTAGTACCCAATTTTACTAGTAAGTAGAGGACATAATTTGACCTAGACATATCTCTCAGAATTCTGATTTAAGTTCCCAATAAATTGATATTAATTTCTAAATTATGAGAATTAATACATGACCTTCTAGATATCAGAATTTGATAAAATTTTACAAACAAATCTTATAATTATTATAAGGATTTAGAAACTAACAAAACTCAAAAAGAAGTTTTGTATAATTAATTGTGAAATTTAAAGTTAAATTAGACATTGATAAAAGGATTTAGAGAAAAATATAGAATTTTTATCAGGACTTCTGGTTCAAAAAACAATTATGAGACTTTGTAAGAAATTTATTTTATAATATAATAAATTTCTAAAAATATTAGAACTATTAAATAATTATATAGAATTTATCTCAAAATTAGAGTGATTTAGTATATCGGTATAGGAAATAAAAGGAAGTGCCTTTGGATTATGAATGGATTAGACTTGGACAAGCCCAAAATGGTGTCTTACAATAGCCCAAGATATCAAGGAAATTGTCATGTGTCTAAATGGATTTTTAAGGATATTTAAACAAAATATTACAAGATAATTCAAGAAGACATATGAGGTGGTATGTGAGATGTCCTTGTGAGAGCCACTTACCCTCCCCATGCCACCAAGAATGGGAAGCAAGTATTATCTCATGTGCTTATTTGCATTAAAATAATATAAGAATTAAGTTAATGATGATTAACTATAATTAATCTAAAAATCAACTAATGAGAGGAAATATTGTCATTGTAATAATTAGCAATTGCAATGTTAGATTAGTCCCAAGAACCCTAAAAGTTTTCTATAAATACCCCCTTTATTCCTTCATTATGGCACCATACATAGAGGGTAATCTCTTGAAAGCATAAAGAAGATACAAGTCACTTTGATACAAAGCAATCAAGGTTTAAGGTAAGTAATATTACTAATCTTTCTATATGTATTTTGGAAGATTGAAACCTAGATTTTAGTGGTTGGAAAACTTATTTTCTCTTGGTTCCCTATGCTAGCCAAATCTAGAAAGAAAAGAAGGAAGAATAAAATCAAGTTAGTACTATGAAATATTAATTTAGATAGGCTTGGATTGTTGGTTATTTCTTGAATAATTGTGTGATCCTTGAAATCACAATTTGTGTAACCTTTTGACCTAGGACAAAAATGAAGGGAGAATATTGAATTTCATTGTTCTAGTAATTTCATTGAATTGATATGATGATTTTGCGTAGGATTGAATAAGATTGGAACCTTAGAAACATTGAAATTGAGAAAGGGAAAATTTGAAACCCTATATGTTACTATTCATGTGTATGAATAGTGATAAAAATTTCATGGTTTTTATATTTCCAATAGATTTAAAATGAAAAATTGTGTAGGGTTAAGTAAGATCAAAGTCTTGGAAACATTGAAAAGAGGAATGTTTGGAAAGTTATATGCACTATTTCAGTTTCTATCTAGACCTGAAGGATACATTGTTATTTTGAAATTCTGAATCCTTATTTGGATTCTTTGGGCAAAATTGTATGGGATATAATCAAGGCATAAATTAACTCAATTGAAAAGGCAATTAACTACAAGTAGAGATAGTTAAGAGTTTACCAATTTCGGAAGAATAAAACTAAGTTGTTGAGCTACATATGAAATGGATTACGATGATTTGTAATTAATGAATTGATGAACTATGATTAGAATTTGACATTTTTGAATGAGGAGACAAAAAGGCCAAGAAAGAAAAAGTTAAAAGAGAGTTATTTCAAGGTAGTAAACTTACCTAACTTGTATGATTTGCTTGCTTGAATATTTTATGTGATGGTTGTTTACTTTGATTATGTAAAGCATGAATGATTGAGTTATGCTCTATTTCTTTTATACTATGATCATATGTTATAATTTAATGAATAGTAAAGCATGTAAATATATCATTATGCAAGCATGATCCTTAAGCACACACATATTAACATCAATCATTGAATTGTATACAATGTTTGATTTCGTTTGCTACTGAGATTTCCTTAGAAATCTTACCCTTGCTATTATACAACAACCACAGTAGGACCTTCCCATGGAAGAAATGAAGCCGAATGAAGAAGTTATAATGCATAGATACTTTGTTGTATATGAGACTTTTTATGGAAATATGTATTTTGTATTAAGTACAATATTTCAGTTTTGTTGACATTTTGTTGAGACTTAGGAAAAATTAGTTAACCTTTAAATAAGTGTACAAGAATTTACATGATGAAATTAGACATTTTGAATTTCATTTTGGTACCAATAATGCCTTATTTCGATATTTATACAAGGAGAAAAAAATTTCAAAGTTAAGGAACCAAATCTGGAAACTGTGAAACTGACTAAATGAACAGTAAATTTCCATGCTAAAACAGTATTAATAGACCTAAGAGTTTTGTTAGATTCATATTTTTCCCATAAGGATGCTTAAGTTAGCTTCGTGTATCCACTTGAACTAATTTGTTTCAATTTTTTTTAGAATTAGTTATGAATTTAAGAATTTCAATCACATGTTTGGAATTTTACCAAATGAACAGTAACCCGTGGACATAAATTTCAGATTGTGCAATTAGACTTCGTTGACTTTATAAGTGGTTCCAGATACTACTAGTAACTGTCATTTTAATTATCAAACAAGTAACTAAGCTAACCAATAGTAAAGTGAAGCTAACCTATCACAAGGAGCCTAAATGGATACTAAAGTTTCTAACTAATCCAATGAGCCACAAATTAACAAATTAATTATATAAATTGTGAGATGAGATATTGAATAACTTCTAAATGTAAATCCAATGCTACTATTTATGAATTTAGGTGTTTATGATAATGAAATGTATCAATGACAACTGTATTCCCTTGGATATTGCCTTACCTTTATTATTCACAAAATATGAGCAGTTAATTAGTTGAATTAGAAAGTGTTAGCTAACAACTCACCAGCTAAATTTCAATCAAAGGTACAACTGACAGACATTGAATAGAGAAATTTGAATCATTCAACTCAAGAGGTAGAAGAAGATGAATTAAATAGATACAACTATACTCTGCTATAAACTTTCTCTAATTAACCATAACCATGTACAACTAGTTCAAGGATTAGGACCAATCAAAGCTCATTAAGCATAATGAAGAAATCCAGCTCGATTCCCTAATATTCATCATCTACTAACTATAATTAATTCAATAAAACAATAATTAACTATATAAACTCGATACAATTAGATTTGGAATTAAATGCACAATTAAACTCCCTATTTCAGATCAAGGATTATTGTTCAGCATCATCTCCAATAGAGCACAATGGATCTAGCCTTCTATTGTTGTCAAGACTTCAACAGTAGTAGTTAAACCAGTAACAATCATGGTAAGTGCATAGGAGAAGATGACGATGGAAACAAAACTTTCCTCTGGTTCTATTGCTTAAAAGAGAGGAAAGTTGCAGATGAAAGAGAGAAAATGGAGATAGAGAGAGGATCTGTGGATGAAGTGGAGATGGAGCTTTCTAATGTGTGCGATCTATGATGGAGTGAGTGAGATAGAGTTGCAAATGGAATGGATCTGGATGGAAGTTGTGTGAAGTGTGATGAATCTGAGGTTAGGTCTATGTTCCCCTTTGCGTGTGGGTGATGAATGATATATAAGAGAAATATGCAAGTCTGTGATGAATGAATGAGTAATTAAAGGTGTGTCTTTTGTATGCCAGCATGTGCATGAATCTATTAGCTAATCTCCTCCATTTAGCATGTGTATTTTGCATTCTGTTAGCTTCCCCTCCATGTGATTTTTGTTGGCACCCTTAATTCCCTGGATCCAGTTGTCACTTATTTCATTATAACTAATCCCCACCTAATATGTTAGTTGGTTCCTACATTTTCTTGAAATGGGAATTTAAAAGATACAAATCATTTATCCAATAATAGAATATTCCAATATATGACCAAAATTTTATAATTAATTCCCCATTGTTCTAATTTTATTTTATTTATTAATTGCTCAACATATTGATAAATAGGGGACAAAAATCATTAATAAAAATCTCTTTAAATATACTATAATTAATACAAATAAGAGTTTACAATTCCCTTACACTTAGCTTTTGCACTCTAAGCAAAATTATGAATCAAAATTGAAATTGAAATGCATATGTTTAACAAAATTGGTAAAACAAATTCAGCACAAGTACTTGCAACCATCAATCTTTTCCTTCAATTGGCAACAATCTATACTAATTTCATATCAATTAAAGAATCTAACTAATGCAATTAAATCATAGTAAGCAATTAGGTTGAGATTTCCTCACAAGGTGTAGCGTTTTCCTCACTCTGTTATCAAGGTAATTTTCACTCAACTATTTAAATTTGGCTTCCCATAGGCTTGTAACCATTCTACATCTCCACCACTAAATGCCACAAAGATTGAGTCAAAGGGTCTTTGTTAGGTTGTAATGTTGGAAAGGCTACATGATGAAATGGAAATGCATGTCAATAATGAATGAAATATTACACATGATCTTACTTCTTCAAGTTATTTTAATTTTTTATCATAGTTCCAATTGTGCAACTACAAAAAATCACAAGTCACAAACTAACTTCCTTTCATACAAGTTGAATATCACATCTTGTCATATGGTCTATCTCTTCTTTCTCTTTCCCTTCTTTTGTTTTCTCTTCTATGTACTTTTCTTTGTTTTTTCCTTTCAACTAGTGAACTAGATAACAAATATATTGAAGTTCAGATATTCAACAAGTGGTGCAACTTAATAGTTATTTCACAATTCATGACTTACTGTTTGGTCAAGGATAAAATTTTAAAGAAAGTGAAGGTCTTAAAGGGTTTAACCAAAGGATTTAATTTTTATGTGGCTACTGTTTGGTCAAAAGGGTTTTGAAAGAAATTCTCTTATCATATTCACAATTTCAAGAAGCTAATGTGGTTTTGAATCAAGGATTGAGACAAGTTTGCAAAGTTACCAAATTAGATGGTGTCACATAATATAAAGGGGTATATGTTTGAGGCTCAAAATCCTTCCATTTGGCTTACTTGCCTAATTTACTCACCATGACAAGATTGCATGAATATTAAACTAAATACATGAGACTAATCATTCATGATACACAATTTCCAATAGTCAATTAATGAAACAAGCAACTCACATTAATCAAGTTTGCCAACATTTAAAAGTATATTTTCAAAGTTCAATTTAAATCCATGACAAAAATTTTCAAAGGACTAAGAAACAATCAGAATAAGATAGAAGATTTTTCAGCAGAGGATCAATTGTAGTTGCAATAAAAAGGACATCAAGTCATGATTGTTTTACAAAGAGAAGAAATCTTCAGAAAATGAGGAATAATGGTTGCGAAAAAGATGGACACTGGTCACAACTTATAATCACAAAGAGTAAACTTGTTAAACACACATGCTCTGGTCATGACCCAAGTATCAATCCAGTCAAGACCAAAATTCACAGAGTTACCGTCATGACAAAGATAAGCACATACCATGACTACATATCACATATAGGTAAACTTTAGAAAATAGAAACTCCTAGTCACGACAAAAATAGGCAATGGTCACGACTAATTTTTACAAGGAAGAAACTTGACATTCTTGTACACATTAGACACGACTAAAACAACATAATGTCATGACCAAAAGATACTAAATCATAGAAATTATCTGAGTTTTATTCATCCATTTCACACATTAAAGTTTATCCTTCTGCACACTTAATTGCTACATTGTCCTCAATGTGAAGAACTAATGAAACACATGAAAAGGTAAAAGTAATAAGGACAAAACTAAACCATACTCTAAGATGAATTCATGAGAGTTTCTATCTACCCCTATTAACTTGGTCTCCTCCCCCATACTTAATCAACAAATAACAACTCAAGTAATATAAGAAAAATTGATTAAATCAGACTATTGTAATTGGGGAACAAGGAAGGAAACAACCTAAACATTATGGGGATTTGAAGTTCTCTTTACACAACTTTAGCAAATAACTATTCCCCTTGAATTCTTTTTTATGCTTTAGACTCCCTGGAAGTTGAATCACTGATGGAATGAACTTCTTAGGGTTTACTCTAGATACATTATTCTCTGAGTTATGCATCAACCCAGTACCACACATAGTAGCAACTCTCTTTGAAGTTTTAACAGTGCAATTCTATTGATGTTGGATAATATCCTTTAATTTTTGTAGCCCTGAGATGTCTAAAAATTTTAAGTTGAAGCTCCTATGAACAAGGTAATAATACAGGATATTATAACTATTAAATTGAGAATTTCTTAGCCTAGAAATTATGGCTTCTTGTCTCTCAAAGTATGGTATAATATCATTACCCTACAATTCTATTAAATCTTCCATAAACCTTCTAGACATTGTTCATCACTTGAAACAGTATGGTTACTTTCAAAGGAAGAAATCACTCATAGTGGGAAGCCATCTATCAATCTTAGAATTAATGCATAACACATCACCATTGGATGAAGAAAAGGAAGAGAAATTAGTGGAGGAGTAAGAAATGGAAGGTTATTTAACTTTATCATCATTATCAAGATCAAAAATATCATTACACTCATTTTCAAGTAACACATTAACATGATAAGTCCTATGAGAGAATAATCCTAATGTGGGTGTTTATACATGTTAAACTAAATTATGTGCCCACCAAATTTCATTTCAATAATTTCATCTTTCATGCAAATCATAGTGTTAGCTCTCCTAAAGAATGACCTTCCTAGAATAAGAGTACTACTATCAAGAAACTCATTTGACATATCCAAAACATAAAAGTTAATAGGAAAAATAAGGTCCTTAACTTGAACTAAAATATCTTCTAAGATTCCCTTAGGATTTATAATACTCTTATTGGCTAATTGAACTAACACACTAGTTGGTTTAATCAAATTCACTCTTAGAGCATAATAAATTGAACAAGGCATCACATTAATAGTAGTACCTAAATCTAATAATGCTCTAGGAACAGTTATCTTGCAATTGTATAAGGAATAGAAAATGTACCTGGTTCTTGACACTTCATGGAAGTTGAACTTTGAAAAGTACATAAGCTTTAAGTCCCACTTGTACCAATTCATTAGGTTTGTATCTTTTCTTGTGTGCGCAACTGTCCTTCAAACACTTTGCATATTCTTGAACTCTTTGAACCCTCTCCAGCATAGACACATTTACTTCAATCTTGCTGAAAAAAATCAATTACTTCCTTGTTATCCTCCTCTAAGGCTTTCTTCTTACTACTCATTAATTCCCTTGGGATAGGTAAATCTTCATATTTACTTTTTTCTTAGATGAACAAGAATTTGTTTCTTTCTACTTGATCTCTTAATTCACTATTGATTGTGTTTCTTCAGTTATGTCCACTCTAGGATTTCTTAACTCAAAATCCATAGTGTTATATCCTAATTTTTAGGCCTAGAAGCCTAATATGTAGCCTGAAAAAGGTATGCTACTAGGCCCTATTGAGCAAAAGTTCCAGAAGTATACAAATGATGTTTAAGGACTAAATTGCAAATAATGAGAGTTTAGGGACTAAATCGTAAATAGTGAAAGTCCCTAGGGGCATTTTGGTAATTTACTAAGGGTGTTTCTTAGGAGTCGAGCCACCAGAGTGTTTAGGCTTGGTTAGAAATCGAAGATGACAATCCAAGGGTCCAAAAATGTGGTCCAATGAGTATGGGGGTTTAAGTGATATTAAAATAATATTTTAGTACTTTTTCCTAAAGTAAAGTTACCTGGTTAAGGATAGAGCTGGGAAAAGTGATCAGATAAAGCTTTAGACCATGAGGTGGCATGAAAGGTGTCCTCATGGGACCCACAAGGGACCACATGGCGTGATTCTAGGAGAAGAAGAAAAGCTAAGGACACATGGCATGATTCCAGGAAAAAGGATAAAAAGCTAAAGGACATGTGGCACAATCTCAACTGTTCATTATGGGAAAAGACTCTGTAATTCTCTAGAAAGGCTGAGTGAGCTGGTGAGGTGTCCCAAGGGCCCCACCATTGTGCCACCTTGCATGTGAGGTGTCCTATGGATGATGTCATTTTGGTGAGTCATTAAGGAGGGTGATGTCATCATGATGATGTAGGCAAAGCTTCTTGAGGAAGCTACGTAATCTGAGCCATTCATCAAAATTCAATCTGGACCATCCATTCCACCTCCTCTCAACTATAAATAGCCCACCCCTCTTTACATTCCATTCATGTCCAAGCATGGCAAAAAGAAGAGAAAGAAGAGAGAAAAGGGAAAGAGAGAAGGAAAGGAAAGAAGAGAAAGAAATGAGGAGTTCTGGTGGAGCTAGGAGCAGTCCAAGGAGCTTACAGATTTGGTAGAGCTTAGGAATAAGGTAAGTAAGTTATTCTAGTCCATGCTCTCATAAATTAGAGGATTATTCTTAATGGTTAGAATAGAGAAATATATCTCTTGATAAGGTTAGCCGTAGATAGAAAGAAAGTTAGGGGATTGTCAGATTAAGGATATTACCCCAAGTTAAGTATGAGTTAAGTAGAGCTATATTGGATAATAATAAAGATATTATTATGCTATGTATAGGCTATGACCTATGAAAAGAAGGAATCTTAGAGCAAAGGCTAAAAGCTAGAGGAAGGCCATATGTCAGGTAGTGAACTTATCCTAGACTTGTATGCATTGAATGTTATACTTGGTTGTGCTATGGCTTTGTTGAATTGTGTTGCATATGTGCTTATGTTTGAAGCTCTATTTCTATGATTAATTTGGCCAATTGTATTTCATATGTAACATGGAAGCATGCACATTACACAATGTTAACACTTTCACAAGCAAGCACCAATATTTACATTAATGCGTGCATTGTTTAGTACTATTTGCTACTGAGATTTCTCCAGAAATCTCATCCCCTTCCATGTAATCCCAATCCCACAGGTTTATGATGAGAAAGGATTAAAGAAGCATGAAGAAAAGCTGGGGATTGGATAGTACAAATGATATGTAAAGTTGGACCAAAATGCTAAAATCAGGAAAAAATAGAGGATAAATAGTAAACTTTGGATGTTGATTGATATTGACTGAGTTAAGGCATGGTCAATGAGTTATTTTTCCCTTAAGTTAGCTTCATGTAGCAATTTGAACCACTTCATTTTGATTTTTCTAGAATTAGTTATGATTTTTTGAAGTCACGTCACTTCTCTGGAATTTACACAATGAACAGTACTCAGGAGAGTAAAATTCCAGATTGTGTAATGTGACTTCATGTAAGGAATTGGAAGACACGCAGCGGAAATAAACTTTAAAAATTTTCCATTCCTTGCCAGGATCTGCCGTATGTGTTTAAGTCAAGTGGAAAGAATCATTACCCTTAGTGTTGCTCAGCGAATTTCACAGCTTCTCTACGTGGGTGGTGATCTCTTTCTGATCGCAAGAAATCGACGGAGTGTTCCTCAGCGACCTTCACAGATTCTCTCCGCGGACGGTGGTCTCTTTCCGATCACAAGAAGTCGACGCCTCAGGTCGGCTTCCTCTACTGGTATCCACACGAACAGCGTTCCAACCACGAACGACGTGCTAGCGTCTCCTGTCCCTCCAAGGCTTTCACAAGTCTCCGTCTCTATTTCGGCAGTTTCTTGTCTGCAAACCTTTTGCAGATTCCGTTCGGCCTTTTGTGTTCTGTGTTATTCTCAAACGTAGCTCCTCCAATCAGATATGGAGGATGCTATGCGTTTTTCCACTTGACCTAATTGGATTTTGGAGTTAATCTTATATTAATTCCGAATTGATACAATATCATATATTGTATAATTTTATAAGAAACTAATTAAATAAAATAATATTAAATCCGTCCCACAGATTTAATTACTTATTTATTTAACTTTAAATAAAGATGAGACTGAGTTATATTTGATTTATTCCCATAAATCAAATTTGAGATATCCTATCAATTTAAATTTCGAATTTCAAACGTGATAGAGATTTAATTTATCCTTATAAATTAAATCTTATAAATATCTCTTATATGAGATATCCTATCAATTTGAATTTCGAATTTCAAACGTGATAGAGATTTAATTTATCCTTATAAATTAAATCTTATAAATATCTCTTATATGAGATATCCTATCAATTTGAATTTCGAATTTCAAACGTGATAGAGATTTAATTTATCCTTATAAATTAAATCTTATAAATATCTCTTATATGAGATATCCTATCAATTTGAATTTCGAATTCAAACGTGATAGGGATTTAATTTATCCTTATAAATTAAATCTCATATATCTCATATATATAATATATATATATACGAATTTATATATATACGAATAAAAATAAATATATATACATTCACCTGGATCTTTCATTGAATCTGGACATGTCTTAGATTCAATGACTCTGGACATCATAGCTCGTGTTGGGCTATTTTGTGTGCGACCCTGTAGGCCCATATGAAGTTGGCAGTGGGCCATTTGCTATACTAGCCCACAAGTCGCAAGCGGTCTCTAGCAAGACATAACAACTACCCAAATCATATGAGGATCGATAAACGATGTAACCTTTTATACAACCATATCATGTCCCTTCTGTCACGCGATATTTTGGTCATGGATGAGGCATGGATAATGTCATCCTCCTATTCCCGACCGTTACTTTCTCGATCCCTGAGTAGTCTGACTATAGAAATGGAACTACCTTTCCATTACAGTATGGCCATACATTTCTCAGACTCACTCATCGAGGGGCCCAGTAATATCTCTCCACGAATGTGAGGGACAAATTCCATCTTGACCATTCACATTCCTCCGCATGAAAAACCACTAAGCCCGAACATAGTCTTTATGATCACTCGGTCAAAAGTGACTTTTGACTAGGTCAAAGCTGAGCGTTTTGTCATGTAGGAATCCATGATGATCTCAGGTCAAAGGGCATATTGACATGGTTTGTATATGAGAGAAGCTTATGACGTTACCCATGCAGTTCTCTCATAGCGGGTCGGTCCAACACCCTGTACTCTTACATGTGCTTATGACTTTGATTTATATCTCTATACATCTTCAAAGTCATACTGGTCTTATTTCATCTGTGCTCCCACATAGATGATCGACCAGGGACATTTAGGATAATATCATGAATTATCCAAGGATGGTCATCATAGTAAACATGCAAATAATATGATAACTCAATTAATAAATTCATAAATCAATAATGTTTATAAGACAATGATTGGCCCCTAGGGCACGATTTCCAACAACCTCCCACTTGCACTAGGTACAATCATTAATTTGACTAATTCCCATTGACCTAACATGACGCTCATGCTTTGCCTGCACAAGCGGCTTTGTTAGAGGATCAGCAACATTATCTTCTCCTGCTACTTTGCATATTTTTATATCACCTCTATCGTTGATTTCTCTGATGAGATGAAATCGCCTGAGTATATGCTTGGTCCTTTGATGTGACCTAGGCTCTTTGGCCTGTGCAATAGCACCGCTATTGTCACAGAGCAAAGTTATTGGATCTGAGATGGTAGGTATCACCCCTAGTTCTGTGATGAACTTCCTGATCCAAACGGCTTCCTTAGCTGCATCAGATGCTGCTATATACTCAGCTTCCGTTGCAGAATCTGCTACAGTGCCCTGCTTAGAGCTCTTCCAGCTTACTGCTCCATTATTGAGGAGGAATATGTATCCAGACTGCGATTTTTGGTCGTCCTGGTCAGTTTGGAAACTCGCATCTGTGTAACCAGTTACACAGAGCTCATCATCCAATCCACCATAGACCAAGAATAAGTCCTTAGTCCTTCTTAAGTACTTAAGGATATTCTTGACAGCAGTCCAATGGCCCTCACCAGGGTCCTGTTGGTATCTGCTAGTCATACTTAAGGCAAACGAGACATCCGGTCGAGTACATAACATGGCGTACATGATAGATCCTATGGCCGAGGCATATGGAACCTTACTCATGCGACCTCGCTGATCAGATGTACTAGGACACAGATCTTTGCTGAGGTGAGTACCATGAGACATGGGTATGAAACCCCTCTTTGATTCGTGCATACTGAACCTATGCAGTATTTTGTCTATGTATGTACTCTGACTGAGTCCTAGAAGTCTTTTAGATCTATCTCTATAGATCCTGATTCCTAGGATGTAGGTGGCTTCACCCAAGTCTTTCATCGAGAAAGACTTTCCTAACCAAGACTTGACAATCTGCAAGGTAGGAATGTCATTCCCAATAAGTAGGATGTCATCGACATAGAGTACCAAAAACACAACTGTGCTCCCACTAACCTTCTTGTACACACAAGGTTCATCAATGTTTTGAAGAAATCCAAACTCTTTGATTACTTCATCAAAACGATGATTCCAACTCCGAGAGGCTTGCTTTAGTCCATAAATGGACTTTTGAAGCTTGCACACTTTACCAGAGTCCTCGGAACGCACAAACCCTTCAGGTTGTGTCATGTACACATCCTCAAGGAGCTTTCCATTAAGGAAGGCTGTCTTGACGTCCATCTGCCATATTTCATAGTCATAATATGCTGCAATAGCAAAGAGGATTCTGATTGATTTGGCCATTGCTACTGGGGAAAAGGTCTCATCATAGTCCACACCATGAGTTTGAGTAAAACCTTTTGCAACCAGTCGTGCCTTGAAGACATTTACATTGCCATCCATGTCAGTTTTCTCTTTGAAAACCCACTTGCACCCGACGGTTTTTACACCTTCAGGCGGGTCGACTAAGGTCCAAACCTTATTGTCGTACATGGATTGCATCTCAGACTTCATGGCACTAAGCCATTTTTCGAAGTTTGGTCCCACTATAGCTTCTCGATAGGTAGTCGGCTCATTATGCTCAATGAGCAACACATCACGACTATCAGAAATCAGAAATCCATATCTCTGAGGCTGAAGTCGTGTCCTATTAGACTTTCGTGGACCTTGCGTGACTTGAGGAGTCTCAACAACTTGTTGTGAGTCTTCTCTATTTTCCATCTGCAGTTCTGTGGTGTCTTGTAGCTCTCGAACTTCTTCGAGTTGTACCTTACTCCCACTGGTTCTTTTAGAGATAAATTCTCGTTCAAGAAAGATACCATTTCTGACAACAAACACTTTGTTATCAGCAGGGTTGTAGACGTAATATCCCTTGGTTTCCTTAGGATATCCCACAAAAAGGCATTTTGAGGATTTGGGCGCTAATTTGTCTGAGGCTTGTTGCTTAACATAGACCTCGCATCCCCAAATCTTGAGGAAAGACAAACTAGGCGTCCTCCCAGTCCATATCTCATACGGAGTCTTTTCGATTGCCTTAGATGGAACACGATTGAGTGTGAACGCAGCTGTCTCTAGGGCATAGCCCCAAAAGGAGGGCGGAAGATCTGTTCGACTCATCATGGATCGAACCATATCTAATAGTGTTCGATTTCTCCGTTCAGAAACGCCATTCCATTGTGGTGTCCCTGGAGGAGTCAATTGTGAGAGTGTCCCACAATTCCTAAGATGATCTATGAACTCTTGGCTCAAATATTCACCACCCCGATCAGATCGAAGGGCTTTAATTGTTTTGCCAAGCTGGTTTTGTACTTCATTTTGAAATATCTTGAACTTTTCAAAAGATTCAGATTTATGTTTCATTAGATAGATGTACCCATATCTGCTGAAATCATCTATGAATGTTATAAAGTACGAATAACCTCCTCTGGCATTTGTGTTCATCGGTCCACACACATCTGTATGTATGAGGCCCAATAAATCAGTGGCCCTCTCACTGTGCCCAGTGAAAGGTGACTTTGTCATCTTTCCTAACAAGCAAGACTCGCAAGTGTCATATGATTCAAAATCAAATGAGTTTAGAAATCCATCTTGATGGAGTTTGGAAATGCGTTTCTCATTTATGTGGCCCAGACGACAGTGCCAGAGGTATGTGGGATTCAAATCGTTCGGTTTGACCCTTTTGGCGGTTATGTTATAGATATTTCCATGATTGGGTTGTTCCAAATTTAATATGTAATGATCAACATGCAAATCACCATGAGCATATAAAACATCATTACGATAAATAGAACATCTACTATTCCCAGCAATGGAAGTGAAACCTTCCTTATCCAAATAAGAAAGTGAAACAATGTTACTACTTAAAGCAGGAACATAATAGCAATTGTTCAAAACTAACAAAAGCCCAGTGGGCAGAACTAATTCATAAGTGCCTACAGCTAACGCAGCAACCCTTGCTCTGTTTCCAACTCGTAGGTCAACTTCACCCCTTTTCAGCTTCCTACTGTCCTTTAGTCCCTGCACATTCGTACAAATGTGAGAACCACATGCAGTATCTAATACCCATGAGGTGGAAGTAGAAAGATGAATGTCTATAACATAAATACCTGAAGCGATAGCCCCGCTATCCTTCTTGTTCTTTTTCAGATCTTCGAGGTAGAGTTTGCAATTCCTCTTCCAATGACCCGGTTCATTGCAGAAGAAGCAGACTCCTTCCTTCGGAGGCTTTGCCTTCTTTGGTGCAGGCTTGGTTTCGGGCTTGCCTGACTCTTTGGTCTTACCTGATGAGCCATGACCCTTCCCCTTGCCTTTGCCTTTCTTTTTCGTACCCTTTCCTTTCTGAACCATCAAAACACTACTGGGTTTCTTCTTAAGACTCGGCTCAGCAGTTTTAAGCATCCCATGCAGTTCAGAAATAGATTTCTCCATGTTGTTCATGTTGTAGTTCATAACAAACTGGTCATAACTTTCCGGGAGTGAGTTTAAGATCAAATCTGTAGCTAACTCCTGGCTCATGGGAAATCCAAGCCGTTCAAGGTGATCAATGTACCCTTTCATCTTTAAGACATGAGCACTGACTGATGCACCTTCAGCCATCTTGCAGGAATGTAAGGCCTTAGTGGTCTCATACCTCTCTTGCCTTGCCTGTTGCTGGAACATTTCCTTGAGATGCACAATCATCTCATAAGCCTCCATGTGTTCCAGATCTCTTTGGAGCTCCGGAACCATGGTGGCTAGCATCAAGCATCCCACATCGACAGAGTCTTCCTTATGCTTCATATAAGCATCTCTCTGAGTTCTGGGAGCATTGGCGGCTGGCTCCTCAGGAATGGGTTGATCTAGGACATGCGCCTTTCTTTCCTGCTTGAGAACAATTCTCAAGTTCCTAAACCAGTCAAGAAAGTTTGTCCCATTGAGTTTGTCCTTCTCAAGGACAGATCGCAGCGATAATGTAGCAGTATTACTAGTCGTCATGATTCTACAATTAAAATATGCAATGTAATTAGTAATCTCCCACTAAATAAACAACCCTCAATGCAATAGTTAGTGGGCTAAGATCCATATTTGGCTCAAACTTAAGTCCGCTTTGGCAGGACGCTTAGATTAAGTTATTTAGGTAGGTAACACCTTTACCAATTACATCAAATGTAACTCTTAGATATTCATGGGATCCTATCATCATATGATCTGGCATGTTCTAATCCCATCTAATGCCTTGAGATCCAAAACCGTTTTGTTAATCTCAATTAAGTCAAACAATAATGAACCTATGAGAGTAGCACCATTACTCTTTGCTTATCTCCCCAAGATAACTCAAAAGCACCCACTTTGGTGGAGTCCACAATTGAGCGATCAAGGTTTTGACAAGTGTTCATAAATTGACAGCATTATGACTTAAGATTTCTTTTAGAGGGCTTAATTAACTATCTGTTTTTATGAGGATGCATGTATCCCAGTTTGTAACTCATACAAGTAATATGCATGTGCTGATCTAATCATAAGATGCATAATTCAAACGTGATACAATATGGCTCACCTATCCTAAGTCCCCTCAAGCCAATGAGAGGAGCTCTCTAGTAAGAAAAGAGAAATTACATATAGAAACCTCTTTTAACATTCGAGGGGAGTGAGATGAGAGGAGAAGGTACATTGAGAGTATATAGAGGAAGGCACGACACGCAGGCCGTATTTTTAAAAATTACAACACTTGCAATCTAGAGCCATATTGTTCACCATACCCAAACATTCAAGAATCAATATTCAGATCTAATCGAAGGGCAAAAAACATTTACAAAGTAACATTTGTTACGGTTATGTTGCGCTACGAACAGGTAGCTACGGCGGATTGATCAAATCAAAAAGCATCACCACCGATTTCAATTTCCTTTTAGATTCCTTTTATGTCATACACAACAAGGATTCTATATATGTCACACATACAACGCTTATTATATGATCGGCTACTACTAACATATATCATATAAATCACAAATCAAGCCTAACTTAAACACAAAACAGCATGGCTCTGATACCACTGTAAGGAATTGGAAGACACGCAGCGGAAATAAACTTTAAAAATTTTCCATTCCTTGCCAGGATCTACCGTATGTGTTTAAGTCAAGTGGAAAGAATCATTACCCTTAGTGTTGCTCAGCGAATTTCACAGCTTCTCTACGTGGGTGGTGATCTCTTTCTGATCGCAAGAAATCGACGGAGTGTTCCTCAGCGACCTTCACAGATTCTCTCCGCGGACGGTGGTCTCTTTCCGATCACAAGAAGTCGACGCCTCAGGTCGGCTTCCTCTACTGGTATCCACACGAACAGCGTTCCAACCACGAACGACGTGCTAGCGTCTCCTGTCCCTCCAAGGCTTTCACAAGTCTCCGTCTCTATTTCGGCAGTTTCTTGTCTGCAAACCTTTTGCAGATTCCGTTCGGCCTTTTGTGTTCTGTGTTATTCTCAAACGTAGCTCCTCCAATCAGATATGGAGGATGCTATGCGTTTTTCCACTTGACCTAATTGGATTTTGGAGTTAATCTTATATTAATTCCGAATTGATACAATATCATATATTGTATAATTTTATAAGAAACTAATTAAATAAAATAATATTAAATCCGTCCCACAGATTTAATTACTTATTTATTTAACTTTAAATAAAGATGAGACTGAGTTATATTTGATTTATTCCCATAAATCAAATTTGAGATATCCTATCAATTTAAATTTCGAATTTCAAACGTGATAGAGATTTAATTTATCCTTATAAATTAAATCTTATAAATATCTCTTATATGAGATATCCTATCAATTTGAATTTCGAATTTCAAACGTGATAGAGATTTAATTTATCCTTATAAATTAAATCTTATAAATATCTCTTATATGAGATATCCTATCAATTTGAATTTCGAATTTCAAACGTGATAGAGATTTAATTTATCCTTATAAATTAAATCTTATAAATATCTCTTATATGAGATATCCTATCAATTTGAATTTCGAATTCAAACGTGATAGGGATTTAATTTATCCTTATAAATTAAATCTCATATATCTCATATATATAATATATATATATACGAATTTATATATATACGAATATAAATAAATATATATACATTCACCTGGATCTTTCATTGAATCTGGACATGTCTTAGATTCAATGACTCTGGACATCATAGCTCGTGTTGGGCTATTTTGTGTGCGACCCTGTAGGCCCATATGAAGTTGGCAGTGGGCCATTTGCTATACTAGCCCACAAGTCGCAAGCGGTCTCTAGCAAGACATAACAACTACCCAAATCATATGAGGATCGATAAACGATGTAACCTTTTATACAACCATATCATGTCCCTTCTGTCACGCGATATTTTGGTCATGGATGAGGCATGGATAATGTCATCCTCCTATTCCCGACCGTTACTTTCTCGATCCCTGAGTAGTCTGACTATAGAAATGGAACTACCTTTCCATTACAGTATGGCCATACATTTCTCAGACTCACTCATCGAGGGGCCCAGTAATATCTCTCCACGAATGTGAGGGACAAATTCCATCTTGACCATTCACATTCCTCCGCATGAAAAACCACTAAGCCCGAACATAGTCTTTATGATCACTCGGTCAAAAGTGACTTTTGACTAGGTCAAAGCTGAGCGTTTTGTCATGTAGGAATCCATGATGATCTCAGGTCAAAGGGCATATTGACATGGTTTGTATATGAGAGAAGCTTATGACGTTACCCATGCAGTTCTCTCATAGCGGGTCGGTCCAACACCCTGTACTCTTACATGTGCTTATGACTTTGATTTATATCTCTATACATCTTCAAAGTCATACTGGTCTTATTTCATCTGTGCTCCCACATAGATGATCGACCAGGGACATTTAGGATAATATCATGAATTATCCAAGGATGGTCATCATAGTAAACATGCAAATAATATGATAACTCAATTAATAAATTCATAAATCAATAATGTTTATAAGACAATGATTGGCCCCTAGGGCACGATTTCCAACACTTCAATGGCCTTAAAAATGGTTCCAGATGCTACTGTTTGGTCCCTGAGATGTAAGAAAATTAGGGTGTTACACATAGCCTCAAGTAGCTCAGTTTCCTTGTTATTTGGCTATCCATAACCTTCAGAATCTTGTGTATAATCTATTCGACTTTTTGTAAGATAAAATGTAATCTTTTTCTTCCCAAGGAGTTGTGCTTCCTTCTTACTTTTAGACTTCTGGATGCTATTCCTCATTATACTACTGGAATCTGCCTATACCTCACATTCCTCTTCATTTCTAGCACATGTAACTTGTTCCCTAACTTGTTTTTCACTTTTTAAATTTATAGCATTCACAAATTTAAGGTTAACAACTATATTTGAATGTAGATTTCCACTGATTCTTACCTGAACATCACTTACTAAATTAGTTAACTGTGATACATAGCCATTCATGTTTGCAACTTTTGTTTCTATCATATTCTACTTTTTCCCTATATGTATAAGACTCATAAAGGAAAGAGGTTTGTAAAGGATTACGATGATAAATAGAGAGGAAAAGTGATTATTAGACAAAGGTATAAAGAAAAGGGACTAAATTGAAAAGTCTAAAAGTTCTATGGTGAAAAAATAAAAGTAGAAATAAACTTTGGGCCATTAAGTGTAATTATGAAAAAGTTAAGGGCCTAAAGTGTAATTTTTAAAAATTTAAAGACAAAATGGTAATTATTGAAAGTTGAGCCAAAAAATGTCCAGAATCATATTAGTCCTAAATTTTTCCAGTAAATAGAGAAAATTATTCTGATCAGTTTGATGCAACACAAAATTTTGATTTGAGGTCCTAAAAAATTTATATTAATTTTTGAAGAAAAACAAATTAATACAGTATCCTTTAGACCATAGAATCAGATGAAATTTGGTAATAAATTCTTATAATTAATATGAGAATTTATGAAACTGACATAGCTCAAAAAGGAGCTATGTATAATTTATTATGGAATTTATAGTGGACTAAAATATTCGATAAATACGTTTCAGGAGAATTTCTCGAGAGTTGAGCCCATGAAGGAAGTGGACCATGTAGAAAGACCACAATGGCACTTTATAGGCCCAATAATATTTTTAGATAAGTATATGGGTCAGTGCTAATAAAGACCTAAAAAATATAAAATTACAAAAATGTCACTGTGTTTTGTCAAAAAGTCAGAGATAGAAGAAGGACATTTTGGTCATTTGACTAAGGTTAGATAGTCAAGGAGAGTTCCCAAAATAGTTGACCAAGGTTATGGAACACTCTGATGAGATGTAAAAATATGATAACGCCCTTGAGGTATTAAAGTAAATAAAGAAGAACCAAGGGGTGTTTTGGTAATCTGCCAAGGGATCTGTAATTAAGTTTAGACCCAATATAAGAATGTCAATAGTAGGAAGAATCTGGATATTGGATTTAAGGTCAGAAAGCATATTATGGAATCTCAAAAAAATTAGATTCAGAAAACAGTCTGGTTTTTTGGAAATCGGACTAAACTGGTACTGAATTTTTTCCAGATGCTTCCTCTGTTTGTAATTTCATCACATGGGCTATGAGGTGTCCTTTTATGATGTCATGGATGATGTCATCTCATTGGCTTCTAAGGCAAGCTAATCCAAGATCAAATAGTGCATAAAGTGATCTTGGCCATTCATTTTCTATTGGATTTCTCTATAAATACCACCATATTTCTGATTCAAAACCATGAAGGAAGAACCCTTGGGGAGGCTATGTCAAAATGGAAACTCAAGCCAAGTCAAAGAAGAATCTAAAGTCCAAAGTTAAAGCTAGCAAGAGATTAAAGGTAAGTAATCTATCCTAGCTTATTTTCCTCTAATTTGGGGGCTTGAACTTAGGTTTTTTATGGAAGAAAGTTAAGTTTTCTCTAAAGTGTATATGCTGTCCAAAACCTTAGATGAAAGGAGAAAGAAGAAATTAAAGTTAGAGTCATGTGATTGAAGCTTAAACAAGCTAGTTAGGTGATTGTTTGTTGAATCAAGTTAATATTCTTGACTTCGCCATTGAATATATATTTTATTCTGCACTATTCATGATAGAAAGAGATGGAATTTTAATGATCTAATGTTTCCATTGAATTTATATGATGATTTTGTGTAGGATTAGATAGGTTTTAAACCATGGAACCATTGGAATTGAAAATTATAATTCTTCTCTGTTATTGTTCACTCGTATGAACTGTGATTAGAATTTCATGATTTTGATTATTCCAATGGTTTTAAAATTAAAAGTTTATGGGATCAAATAGAGAAACAAGTAATGGAAGCATTAGAATCAAAATGAGAATTTCTAGAATAATTGTATATGTTTTTCAAATCTATCTAGTACAATGCGTAGAAGCTGGATTCTAAGCTCATAAATGGATTCAAAAGATAAAATTGTGTAGGGTAGATTCAAGACATCAATTGATTCAAAGGCCAAGTCCATTAGTTAAGATTAAGGAAAGTTAATATAGTTAAATGAGCTCAATGTTCAAGAGAAAGTTAGATTGTAATGGATAGATGATTATGTGATGTTAGGATTTGATTTTGGACTCCAAGAAGGTAGCCACACATCAAAGAGAAGTAGAAGAAAGAGGCAAAGCAAAGTTAGAGTGAAAGGGAGACAAGTATATGAGGTAGTAAACTTATCCTAAACTTGTATGTATTGAATGTTATTCTTAGTTGTGCTATGGCTATGCTGAATTGTGTTGCATATGTGTTTATGATTGAAGCTATGTTTCTATGATTACTTTGGCCAATGGTATTTCATATGTTACATGGAAGCATACACATTACACAATGTTAACACTTTCACAAGCAAGTACAAGTATTTACATTAATGCATGCATTGTTTAGTACTGTTTGCTACTAAGATTTCCCTAGAAATCTCACCCCTCCATATAATCCTAATTCCACAGGTTTGTTAATGATGAAAGAGGATGAAGAACCATGAAGAGAATTTAGGGATTGGATAATGTAAATGTTATATGATGAATGTATAAATATTGAAAGTAATAATGTTATATGACATGTTTGAGCCACAATGCTCATGATGTAATGAAAAATAGCAAATGATGAGATAAATGTGTAAACTTATACAAACATTTAGTTAACAGGTCAAGCTTCATTTTGACTCCAAGAACATCTTATTTTGATGTCTGTACAAAGAGAAATAATTTTCTAAAGTTAGGGACCAGAATCTATTTTTAGGATTTTTGACCAAATGAACAGAAATATTTGGCGATTAAAATATATTAATTGACTAAGAATTTGGTCAGGAGATTAATTTTACCTTAAATTTTAGTATGTTATCTTCACGTAGCTTTTTGAACCATTTCATTTCAATTTTTTATAATTAATTACAATTTTTTGAAGTTCATTGCCTAATCTGGAATTCCATATGAACAGTAACTCAAGAAGAGTAAAATCCCATATTTAGCTAATGGAATTCCAATGTCTTGTAAGTGATTATAAATGCTACTGAATGGTCCATAAGACGTATGAAAGTAAGGATGTTTCAGTTTCCCACTATTCTATTTGACTCTCTAAGGCAGCAAATTTAGAATTTGCCATTGCTAGGTTGCTCTCCACTGTATATATGAAGTCCTTTAAATTAGAGCTGAAGTTTATGTTTATGGAATTTATGTTTGATTTCATCACATTAATGCTCTTGATAATCTCATATATTCCATCATCCTTTGCATCAATAGGTACTTCTATAGCTCTAGAAGATTCAGTCAGTTGCTTGTCATTGTTGAATTTGTTTGGCCTAAAATTCCTGTTCAACCTCCATCCCTCCATCTGAAATTGGGCTGGTCTCTACATCCTTCATTTTATGTGGTGGAGTATGGATTCCTTTGTGGATACTAGTTTTGTTTTTCTTGATAGATGGCTAATATTTCTTCACAATGTGCAATACAATTGACACTAGTTTGTATAGGAGAATGCAAAGCTGAGCAACTAGAGCTTGAGAGTATGGATTTTGAACATATGGATTGCTCAATTGAGCAACTAAATTGTTGATATGATAATTCATAGTAGCAACTTGAGAAGATAAGCTATTATAATCTTGAGAAGACCTTGTAGAGACCTCTTGGACTTGCTTAGCATCATAGGCCCCATATTGCTGGTCATTCTTTGCTATCTTCTTAATCAAATTCCATGCTTTATCAGGAGTTAAATAATTAATGGAAGCCCTAATAACTACATCCAAATTATTTTTGCATGTAATACATAATCAAGAATGAAAATATTGCACCAAATGCTCACTTGGAATCTGATGGTATGGAAATCTAGCTAGTAGCTCTCGAAACCTTTTCCAAAACTCATAGAGAGACCCTTGAGCAAACTATTTTATAGCAAAAATCTCTTTCCTCAATGTAGCAGTCTTGGAAGTAGGGAAGTATCTCTCTAAGAAATCATTTCTCAAGTTATTATAGGAGTATACAGCATGAGGTGTATGATATGGTAGCATATAAAATTATTCCTTTGCCTTTCCTTCAAGTGTAAAATGGAATACTTGTCTCTGCACAGCATCCATGTCATAACTTACATGTTTCATCGATGAGCAAACCCAATGTATAGTCTTCAAGTGTTTGAAATGATCCTCACTTGCCAATCTATAAAACTTTGGTAAGTTACTTAACAAATGATATTTCAGCTCAAAATTAACATCTAAAGTAGGACAAGTGTGAAAATGATCAAAGTTTGCATTAGAAGAAGTGAGTTCTCTTATACTTCTATATGCCCTTCTATTATTCATGTTATTCTCTTCATGTTGCTCATTTTGACTATTCTTATTATGAGTATGAGCTTCACCCTCATTAACATGATCCATGGCGAAATGATTATCTAAGATATCACCAAATACAAAAGTAGTCTCAGCTGTAATAGATTCACTAGAAAAACTAAACTCAACAACAGATGCAAAACTAGCCTAATTTAAGATTTTAGTTTTCTTAATTTGCCTAAGGGTTCTATTCATTTCTTTATCTAAAGGAAAAATTATGAGCTTTTGGTCATGAAAATCACACTCAATAATTATGTAGAATATCAAGTATATCATAGATATAACAGTTTCAAAAATTGAGATCAAGTAATCGCTATTCAAAAATCTCAGGTTGTGACTAACAATCACAAAGAGCAGAGATCACGACAAAAATGGACTTCAAGTCATGACCGTTAGTCACATAGAGCAAAATTTTTTAATCAGGATTTTTGGTTGTGATCAAATGTTTCTTTAGTTGCGACTAAAAATCATACAGAGCAATTGCTTGAAATTAGGAGTTTTTGGTTGTGACCAAATGCCACTCCAGTTGTGACTAAAAATCACAGAGAGGAAATCTAAATTAAACACTGATTTTTCGTCATGACTAAGTGTCAATTTAGTTGTGACTGGAAATCATAGAGAAGAAATTTTGGTGGAAAAAGATTTATGGATGCAACCAAAAAGCACTTCAGTTGAGACTAAAATTCACAGAGACTCATAAGTCAATTTTTGCACTATAGTCGAGACTAAACAGGCAATTAGTCGCAACTCAAAAAGGCAAAACAATAAATTCTTAGAAAACTAAAACATCTATATTCTTTTTATGATTTTAAGCCCAGAAGATTGCTTAGAAAATCTTAACAAGTAAGGCTCATCGATAACAGCGTCATTTTGATAACTATCATTTTAATTATCAAACAAGTAATTAAGCTAACCAATAGTAAAGTGAAGCTAACCGAGGATGATTCACAAGGAGCCTAAATGGATGCTAAAGTTCCTAGTTAATCCAATGAACCATAATTAACAAATTAATTAGATGACTTCTAAGATGGGATATTGAAAAACTTCTGAATGTAAATGCTATGATATTGTTTATGAATTTAGGTATTTTTGATGATGAAATGTAGCAATGAAAAGTGTATTCCATTGGAGATTACCTTACCTTTATTATCTGTAGAATATGATGAGTTAATTAGTTGAATTAGAATATGTTTGCTAACAACTCACCAGCTAAATCATTCAACTCGAGGTAAAAGATGAATTAAATAGATACAATTGTACTTTGCTATAGAATTGCTCTAATTACCTATAGCCATGTCCAACTAGTTCAAGGATGAGGATCAATCAAAGATCAATTAATCATAATCAGGAAATCTAACTTGGTTCCCTAATGTTCATCATCTATTAACTATAATTGAATCAATAAAACCAAAATTAACTACACTAACTCGATACAATTAGATCTTGAATTGAAGACACCATTAAACTCCCTATTTCAGATCAAAGATTCTGGTTCAGCATCATCTCCAAGAGAGCACAATAGTTCTAGCCTTCCATTGATGTCAAGACTTTAACACTAACAACAAAACTAGTAGCAATCATGGTATGTTTAGAAGATAAGATAAAGATGGAAACATAATTTTTCTCAGGTTCTATTACTTATAACAGAGGAATGTTGAGATGAAAGAGAGAAAACAAAGATGGAGAAGGAATAGTGTGAGAGAGAATCTATGGATGGAGTGGAGATGGAGATGTATGATTTATGTGATCTATGATGAAGTGAGTGAGATAAAGTTGTAGATCGAATGGATCTGGATGGAAGTTAGGTGAAGTGTGATGAATATGAGGTGAGGTATATGTTTCCCTTTTACGTGTGCATGATAAATGATATATAAGAGAACTGTATCAGGTATATGATGAATGAATGAGTGATGAATATGTGTCTTTTACATGCCAGCATGTGCATGAACCTGTTAACTAATCTCCTCTATTCAACATGTGCGTTTTGTATTCTGTTAGCTTTCCCCTCCATGTAATTTCTATTGGCACCCTTAATTCCCTAGATCTAGCTATCACTTATTTCATTCTTACTAATCCCCACCTATTCTGTTAGTTGTTTCCTGCATTTTATTGAAATGGGAATTTAAAAGATACAAATAATTTATCTAATAAGATAATATTCTAATATATGACCAAAATTATATCAATTAATTCCCCATTGTTCTAATTTTATTTTATTTATTAATTACTCAATATATTGTTAAATGGGGACAAAAATTAATAATAAAACTCTCTTTAAACATACTAAAATTAATACAAATAAGAGTTTATTAGCTACTGTTTGGCCCCTAAGACATAAGAAATTAAGGTGTTATATTTTTTGTTTCAGATCAAGAGGTTATGGCTCTAGTTTAGATTAGAAACTGCTTTGATTTAGATAGTTTATCTATCTTAGACAAGTTAGTTATTTATTTATGTTACCTTTGTAGGAGTAGATAATGGTTGTTCATAGGCAAAGTTCTATACCCTCAGTAAACTAAAGGTGACTATATTTCTCAGGTAGTATGTAAGGAAGACCTAGATCTCACATATACCTCATTGGAGGAGGAATCCTTCCATAGAACAGAGTCAGTATTAGTAGGGTCTAGACAGTCTTCCAAAGGCTCAAACATACAGTTTAGAGAGCCCGTAGAAACCACAAAGGTGGGCCTTGTTTAGCCAATAAAGGAGTTTGTTATAGATGTGATAAGCTAGAACATTATACCCAGAAGTGCCCACAAAATAGTATAGGTGAAATATCCCAACACCAAGGAAGAGTATTTGCTCTGAGTAAGGAACAGTCCATAAAGTCACTTAAGTTGATACAAGGTATGAATTATGTAACATCCTTATTTTTATACATCTTAGGGACCATTCAGTAGCATTTAGAACCACTTACAAGACTTTGAAAGTCCATTAGCCAAATCTAGAATTTTACTCTTTCCCGGGTTACTGTTCATATAGTATTCTAGATTACGCAACGAACTTCAAAAAATCATAATTAATTCTAGAAAACTCTAAATACAGTGGTTCAAAAAGATACATGAACATAACATCTTGAAATTTAGTGAAAAAATAATTTTTAGACCAAATGATTAGCCAATTGATACAGTTTATTCGTTGAAGTTTACTGTTTATTTGGTCAAAAACTCTAGAAACAGTTTCTGGTCCCTTACTTTGGAAATTCATTTCTCTTGATATACACATCCAAATGACACATTATACCTATGAATTTAAATCTCTGGATCTGTGCTACATGCTCATAAAATTTTGTGAACTAATTCCTTCATTTGCTAGGTCAAACTGAAGCCACAACAAAATTGCTTCAGGACCTACGTTTTTACCATTTTAGTTTATTTTCTTTCATTTCCAATAATTGTTTCAGCATGAACAAGCCATCAAATAAGCTTCTTAACATTCATATACATCATGTACATATGCCATAATTATTACATACAAGTTTATCACATAAATAGACACCTTACTTGGCATTTACATACATGGAAAATGCATAGCATATGCTAGAATCTTAAACACTTCACTTTCCTTCTTCCATGCTTTAGCTCTTCTCCATGCATACATTTTCTTCATGCTTGACCTAAATTGGTTGGTTATGTTCTAGGGAATCTCAGTAGCAAACATTACCACTTAAATATGCAAGATGGATGCTAATGCATGATATGTAATTTCATTAAACTTTCTTTGGTTAGTGACATGCTATCATGCTATATACTTTTACATAAAGTGCATGGCCATGGAAAACATGTTATTCACAATACATTGAACATCATTAATCATGTCACAACATCATTCAAGCATCACATACATGTCAACACATAAGCATACCACATTAAGCACATAAAGAGATAAGTTCACTACCTTGCACTTAAGCTTTCCTCTTGATCTTTAGCATTTGCTTCCTAGCTTTCCAACCAATAAACCTTTATGCCAATCACTTCCCAACATGTTCTTCGATGTTTCAAGGTCCTAAACACATTCATATTCATTGCATAATTCATTAGGACTCATGAACTCCAACCATGTTCAAGATTAACTTTGTTACCCTCTTTATTGTCATAACTTTCCCTAATATTCACTAATCCACTTGGCTCTTGAATCAATTGATGTCTTGACTTTACCCTACATAATTTAATCTTTTGAACTCATTTATGAGCTTAGAATCATGAAACTTTATTGTCATAACTTTCCCTAATATTCACTAATCCACTTGGCTCTTGAATCAATTGATGTCTTGACTTTACCCTACATAATTTAATCTTTTGAACTCATTTATGAGCTTAGAATCATGAAATTCCAGCTCCTTCATGGCCTGCTGTACAGAATTGAACATAAGCATACAATTCTTTCAAAAATTCTCATTTTGATTCTAATGCTTCCCATACTTGTTTCTCCACTTTACCCCACACAACTTTTCATTTTAAAACCATTGGAACCATCAAAATTATGAAATTCCAATCATTGTTCATGTGAGTGAACAGTAACTGTAAGGAATCTCAAAGACTACAACCTTGAGATTTTAATGTTTCCAAGGTTCAAAACCTTTCCAATCCTACACAAAATCATCATACAAACTCAATGGAAGCATTAAATCATTGAAATTCAATTTCCTTCCCTCATGAACAGTGCATACTGAACAGTGCACACCATGGCAAAGTCAAGAATATCAACTTGATTCAACAACCAATCACTTAACTAGCTTGTTTAAGCTTCTATCATATAGTTCTAACTTTAATTTCTTCTTTCCCTTTTCCTTTAAGGTCTTTGGGCAGCACCTTTCCTTAGATAAAACTCAACTTTTCT
The DNA here is from genome assembly GCA_037074615.1 of Leucaena leucocephala. Taxonomy (NCBI): domain Eukaryota; kingdom Viridiplantae; phylum Streptophyta; class Magnoliopsida; order Fabales; family Fabaceae; genus Leucaena; species Leucaena leucocephala. Next base: position 19,093,474 of record CM073533.1, read on the forward strand.
CCCATTAAAACCCTAAGTTCAAGCTCCCAAATCAAAGGAAAATAAGTTAGGAGAGATTGCTTATCTTTAATCTCTAGCTTGCTTGAACTTTAGAACCTTGAATCTTCTTTTTCTTGGCTTGAGTTTCCATTTTGCAAGAGCTTCCCCAAGGGTACATGAGCTTACGGTTCTGAACCAGAATTGAGGGGTATTTATAGCCAAAATCCAAGAAAAATGAATGGCCAAGATTGATTTGGTTACTATTTGATCTAAAGGCTCATATTTAATCTTGGATTTAACTTTTTCATAAAATAATAATTATGACATCATGTGGGACCCATCAATGGACACCTCAAGGGGTTAGGTGGCATGCTCATAGTGTAAGGAAGCTTCTGGAAAAATTCCAGTCCAATCCAATACCGATCGGTGCAATTTCACAGCAACCGGACTATTTTCTGTTCCTAATTTTTTTATAATATATCAGGATCTGTATACTGTCCTGGAAATCAATGTCTAGGCTTCTCACACCATTGACATACTTGTACTGGCCACAACTTAATTACAGATCCCTTGGAAAATGGCCAAAATACCCTTGGTGTCCTTTCTTACACTATATTAACCCTAAGGGCATAATTGTCATTTCACCCCTCTTTGTACTGCCTTAGGGCATATATTGGCTCAAATAATCATATTTATACCATGTGTCACATTTTTAGCCTGTCCCAGATGACCAAAATACCCTTCATCCATCTCTGGTATAATCTGGGCATCCAGGGATTTTTTCATAATTTCGTACTTTTTCTGGCACTAGCCCCTTCTACTGATAAACTGGTACCCTGGGTTTTGGGCCTTCCTTGGCGTCATTATGGGACTATATATAAGGTCATCTTATCTCATTCTATCCAGGCTTATATACCGATAAGTTCTATTATCGGATCACGGGTGTTAACAAACTCCCGTCAAAATTCACTGATAGGTGAATAACTTTTTATACATAACTTCTTCTGGAGTTCTGTCAGATCCAGGATATCTGACACTGTAGGGCACACTTTCCTGTAATTTGCCAACTTATATCTGAAGTCCATGAAATCTGACAAAATTTCAGATAACTTTTAGACTATCAGATAAATATCTGCTGTCTGGAGCCCTAATAAAATTTCTGTATCATGTTAGATTATCCAGCATATCTTCCTCTATTTACTGATGGAATGTGGGACTGAAAATCTTCCAGGCAGTTATAACCCTTTTCGGGCTGATCTTTCTATAATTATAGTTTTGCCCTTGAACTTTTCTCTTAATTTTATTTATGTCCCTAACTTTTTGCATATTTACATTTAGGTCCCTAAACTTTTGGAAATTACTACTTTTGGCCCAACATTTATTTCTACTTTAACTTTTGGCCTTTAACCTTTTCCAATTTGCGTTTAGGTCTTTCTCTATCTTTAAAACTTATCTAACCTTTATTATTCCCTCTGTTCTTCATCATAATCCTTTCTAAGCCTCTTTCCCCTATCAGTAGTATACAGATAGGGAAAATTTAGGATATGAAAAATTAAATTAACATTCATGCTCTACTCCCATTGGCATAAGTACAATTACATCTCATGTTTAAATGGTAATATCTAGCATACACACTCTAGACCTGATATGTTATATTTGTATAATATGGAAATGACTATTACATTATGAAGACAAGTAAGAGTATAACAGATAAAGTAGAGGGAGAGATAGATAAGATAGTTAGCCCTAGTTAATCTCTAAGAAATTAGGATTGAGTTTAAGATTATAACAAGAGTATATTATGAGATGACAACAATTAGTTAAACAAAGAGCCAAAATAAGTAAGTTGCTAGAATGTTTCATTAGAGAGATATTAGAGGCATACTTATATACATATGATTACAGTACTTATGAAAAATTCTTTTAATAGAGATATGACATATAAATGATGTACCATGAACATGAAATGAAATGAGATAGTTATGAAATTGATGATGTAACTCTAAAAAAGAGCAATATCTATGTAATGAATGATATTACTCACGAAATAGAACTAGAATGATAAGATATAACCACTTTAAAGAGATAGATAGTACAACTCACTATAGAGTTGTGTCCTTCATATGAGATAAGAAAATTTTTCAGTAGCTCTGAGCAAGTCATTAAAGAAACTGATAATATGAAGAGCTCCGCTAATATTGAGCAAGTCATAAAGAGAATGTAAAGTTATGATTAGAAAGATAAAAATGATATGAAGAACTCTGCTAATATTGAGCAAGTCATAAAGAGAAAGTAAAGTTATGATTAGAAAGATAAAAATGATATGAGGAACTCATGAGTGTAGAGGAAATGAGTAAAGTCTAGATAGATAATAGTGGCTTTTATAAATTGTATTGGGGAACTATCAATTGAGTTATCAACAAGTTTAAATGGCTAACCATATGACTTAGTTCGTTAGTTTTGAATCTTCCATAAAACTATGATATGATCCTAACATGGTTTTCATCGAAATAATATTTTAGAATTCAACAAATCCTGAAAAATGTTTAAAGCGATTACGGGTGATTCCGAATCAACCTAGCCTAAGTGAAGGAAAAAGGTGGGCCATAAATATTGGTGATAAGACAGTATTTCTCTAGGAAGATGATCACTAAGGGTGAGCTTAAGGTATGAAAGCCTCAAATTTATGAAGGGTTATGTATGAAAGAAATGGACACTACTCATAATCCTAGTACAATGAGTTGTCCATAAATAAATAGATGCATACAAGTGAATAAGAAATAGAAAGAAGTAAATTTTGACTATGATTGAATGACCAAGAAAATGGTGTAACAATCTAAGAAAGACACGAACTCCGTGAATTCTGCCATATGCTAAAATAAGAGATATAACTTTCAAAGATACCATGGAACATTAATCACAAACATGAAAGGATATAAAGAGGAGATATATCTAGGGTTATTTGACTAAGGAACGAGATAAATTTGGAGAAAGAAATTTATTTTAAGCATTAGAAATGTCACATCCCAAATTTTTCCTATATGTAGAAAAGTGGTAGAGGAAAGAGGATAGGAAGGAACTATGATGATAAGCAAAATAAAAAATAATGGTTAGATAAGTTTCAAATTAAAAAAAGAGAGGAAAATATGAAGTTATAAGTTCAGGGACTAAACAATAAATAGTGAAAGTTTATGGACTAAACTATAAATAGTGAAAGTCTCAGATTAAATTGTAAAGAATGAAAAAATCAAGGAAAAATAGAAAAAAAAGACCTAAATGGAGTTTTGAGATTTTAGGTACTAAACATGAGTTTCAAAATTTGAAGAAAAGGACTAAAGTGGAATTTGGAAAATTCAAGGACTAAAGTTTTTTTTTCAAATTCAGGAACGAAATTGTAATTATGAGGAAGTTGAGATAGAAAAGTTCCAAAATTGCCCAAAAATATTTTACCCAATTTTAACAGTAAGTAGAGGACGTAATTTGGGCTAGGCATAGCTCTTAGAATTTTATCTAATGTCTCAATAAATTGATATTAATTTCTAAAGTGTTAGAATTAAAAGAAGACTTTTTGGACCTCAAAATAAGATGACATTTTACAGGAAATTCTTGTAATTATTATAAGGATTTATGAAACTGATAAAATTCAAAAAGGAATTATGTAGAATTAATTGTGAAATTTAAGGTGAAATTTGATACCGATATAAGGATTTGAGAAACATATAGAATTTTTATAAGGACTTATGGGTTTCAAAACATTGAGACTTTGTAAGAAATTCATTTTATATTAGAATAAATTTCTAAAAATGTCAGAAGTATTAAAAGAATTATATAAAATTTATCTAAAAAATCAGAGTGATTTTAGGATATCAGTATAGGAAATAAAAGGAAGTGCCTTGGAATTTGTGTCAAATTAAAGGATTGGACTTGGACAGGCCTGAAATAGAGTCTTGCAATATCCTAAGATATCAAGGAAATTTTCATGTGGCTAAATGATTTTTTAAGGATATTTTAAAACAGAAAATATTACAAGTTAATTCAATAAGAGATATGAGGTGTCCTTGTGGGACCCACATCTCCTCCACATGGTGCTAAGAATGGGAAGGAAGTATTATCCCATATGCTTATTTGTATAAAAATAATATAAGAATTAAGTTAATAATAATTAACTATAATTAATCTAAAAATCAACCAATGAGAGAAAATATTAAGTCATTTTAATAATTAGAAATTGCAAGGGTACATTAGTCCCAATAACCCTAAAAATTCTCAATAATATCCGCTCTATTCCTTCATAATGTCACCATATGTAGAGGGGAAACTCTTGAGGATTGAAATCTCAACAAAGCATAAAGAAGCACTTTGATCCAAAGCAATCAAGGTTTAAGGTAAGCAATCTAACTAATCTTTCTATATGTCTTTTGAAAGATTGAAACCTGAGTTTTAGGGGTTGGAAAACTTATTTTCTCTTGGATATGCTAGCTAAATCTAGAAAGAAAATAAGCAAGAAGAAAATCAAGTTAGGACTATGAAATGTTAATTTAGATAGGATGAGAATGTTGGTTATTGCTTGAATTAATTATGTAATCTTTGAAATTCTAATTTGTGTAACCTTTTGACCTAGGAAGAACTGAAGGGAGAAGATTGAATTTCATTTATTTAATGCTTCCATTGAATTTATATGTTCATTTTTTGTAGGATTGAATAAGATTGGAACCTTGGAAACATTGAAATTGAGAAAGGAAAAATTTGAAACCTCTCTATTACTGTTCATAAGTATAAACAGTGATAAGAATTTTATATTTTTGATATTTCCAATGGATTTAAAATATAAAATTTTGTAGGTTTAAGTAATATCAAAGTCTTGTAACTATTGGAATTGAAAAGAGGAATTTTTGGAAAGTTATATGCACTATTTAGGTTTCTATCTAGACCTCAAGGAAACATTAGAATTTTGAAATTCTAGATCTATATTTAGATTCCTTAGGCAAAATTGTGTGTAATATAGTCAAGGCACAACTTAATTTAAAGGATAAGTCAATTAACCATAAATAGAGAAAGTTAGGAGTTTATCAGTTTTGGAAGAATAAATCTAAGTTGTTGAGCTACATATGAAATAAATTAGGATGGATTGTAATAAATGCATTGATGAACTATGATTAGGCTTTGACATTTGTGAAAGAGGAGACAAAAAAGCCAAGAAAGAAAAGGTTAAAGGAGAGCTATTTCAAGGTAGTAATCTTACTTAACTTGTATGCTTTGCTTTCTTGAATGTTTTATGTGATGGTTGTTTACTTTGATTATGTGAAGCATGTATGATTGAGTTATAGTTTATTTCTTTTTATGCTATGGCCATATGTTATAATTTAAGGAACATGGAAAAATGTAAAGATATCATTATGTAACACCTTATTGTCATACATCTTAGGAAAAATTTAGTAGCATTTATAATCACTTATATATCATCATTGAAGTTCAATATCAAAGTCTAGAAATTTTCTATTTCAAGTGCATTGTTCCAAATTAATATTTTTCTTACCAAAGTCGCTTATTTTTCTTATCAAAGTCGCTTAATTGGAGAAATTTTGGATCTTTCTCCAATTTTTATTAATTGGTTTGGCCTTTGAATTAATTTGTATCTTCATTTTAATCTACACAATTTTTCTTTTTAAATCCATTTATGAGCTTAAAATTATAAAATTCCAGCTCCTGCATGAATTTATGGATAGAACCAAAAAATGCTCTCTTTATTTCCAAAAATTCTCATTTTGATTCTAATTCTTCCAATACTTGTGTCTCTAAGTTATCTCACGTAATTTTTTATTTTAAAAGTATTGGAAGAATCAAAATTATGAAATTCTTATAACTATTCATGTGTATGAATAGCAACAGAAACTGTTTCAAAACTACGCTTTTCCAATTTCAATACTTCTAAGGTTCCAATCCTATCAAATCCTAGACAAAAACATCATTTAAATTCAATAGAAGCATTAGATCATTGAGAATCAATCTTCTCCTATCCAGAACAACACTAGAAAAATGGCCTCAAGAAAGGCAAAATCAAGAATCACAATTTAATTCCATAACCAACTATTCAAACTAACTTGTTTAAGTGCTAATTACATAGTTCGAGCTTCAATTTCTTCTTCCCCCTAAATTTCCAGATTTTTGACATGGAGAAATCTCATTTTCCTTCCCTTGAAACCCTAGGTTCAAGCCTCCAAATTAAATTAAAGGAAAATAAGCTAGTATAAATAAGTTACACTTATCTCTTGCAAGATTGATCACTTAGGCTCCTTGTTCTTGCTTTTCTTTTAGGTTTGAATGGAAATTTTGCCATATTTTCCCCATGGTTCTTGGGAGCACGAAATTTAAAAGAATGGAGGGGGCATTTATAGTGAAATTTCAAGGGCTTGGGGACTAAAATATCATTCCTTCAATTAATTATTACAATGCCTTAATCTTGAATATCATTTGGTTACTTAATTCCTTAATCATCATTAACTTAATTCTTATATTATTTTAATAAATTTCAGCACATGGGATAACCCTTTCTTCCTTGTCTTTGGTGCCATGTGTCCTTGGTGTGGGTCTCACAAGGATAACTCACAAGCCAACTCACATTATCTCTTGATTTTTTTATTTCTTTCTTTAAAAATATATAAAATATCCTAGAAAATTTATTTGGCCACATGATAAATTCCTTAACTTCTTGGGCCTGCACATGACGCTATTTTGATACTAAATTGAGTCTAACTTAATATTTGACACATATCACAAGGCACTTCCCATTATTTCTTATACCAATGTCCTTAAATTACCCTAATTTTTTAGATAAATTCTATAAAAAAATTTAATAGTTTTGAATTTTTTAAAAATTCATTCTAACATAAAATATTTTTTTTGCAAAGTCTCATAATTTTATGAGATCTAGAAGTCCTGATAAAAATTCTATACGTTTTTTAATCCTTGATCGGTTTTTTTTACCTTAAATTCTCTAATTACTTCTATAAGACTCCTTTCTAACTTCTGTGAGTTTCACAAATTCTTACAGTAATTATAATAATTTGTTATAAAATTTCATCTGATTCTGAAGTCTAGAAGATGCTTTAATAATTTACAGACTTTAAAAATTTATATCAATTTATCACGACCTCAAATCAAAATTTTGTGTTGCGTTAAACTAATAGGAATAATTTTCTCTATTTTATAGTAAAATTTGGGACTAAAACATTTCTTAACAATTATGGGTCATTTCTGGCTCATCTTTCTCATAATTACTATTTTACCCCTGACTTTGGCAAAATTTTACTTTAGTCCATGAAATTGTCAAATTCCACTTTAGTCCCTTACCATACTTTTTGGCCCATAACTTATCTCTATATTTACTTTAGGCCTTGGGACTTTTCCTAATTTGAAATTTAGTCCTTAAACTTTCATTATTTACAGTTTAGTCTCTGAACTTTCACTAAATTGTAGTTTAGTCCCTTTAACTTTATAACTTTATACATTCTCTCTTCCGTTGACTTAAACCTTATCTAATTATTATTTTTTCTTCTTATCGTCATCACAATCCCTTCTTAACCTCTTTTCTCTATCAGTCTTATATAGATAGAGAAAATAAGATGTGACACATTATGTAAGCGTGATCATTAAGAACATACATATTAACATCAAGCATTGAGTTGCATACACTATTTGGTTTCTGTTTGCTACTAAGATATTTTTCATAAATCTCACCCCTTTTCAGTATACAACAATCACAGCAGGACCTTCTCATGGAAGAAATGAAGTTGAATGAAGAAGTTATGGTGTATAGATAGTTTGTTGTATATGAGACTTTTTATGGAAATATGTATTGTGTATTAAGTACAATAGTTTTGACGACATTTTGTTAAGTCTTAGGAAAAATAGTTAACCTTTAAATAAATGTACAAGAATTTACATGATGAAAGTATACATGTTCAAATTCGTTTTGGTACCAAGAATGCCTTATTTCGATTTTTGTATAAGGAGAACAAATTTTTCAAAGTTAGGGAACCAAATTTAGAAACTATGAAATTTACTAAATGAACAGTAAATTTCCATACTAAAATTGTACTAATTGGCTTAGAGTTGGTTAGATTCATATTTTTTCCATAAAGATGCTTAAGTTAGCTTCATGTATCTACTTGAACCACTTCATTTTGATTTTTCTTAAATTAGTTATGAATTTCATAAGTGTAATCGCCTATCAAAAATTTTACCAAATGTACAATAACCCGTGGACATAAATTCTAGATTGTTCAATTGGACTTTGTTGACCATATAAATGGTTCCCGATGCTACCATTTGGTCCCTAAGACAAAAAATTAAGTTGTTACACATCTCATAACATAAAATGTCATGTCCTTATTTACACCCTCATTTATGCTCAATTGGAAGTAAATTGAACCAATTAAAACCTCTTTAACTTTTAAAACAAATTAAATTTTAAAAATAAATTCCAGTTACTGTTTATTTGATATTTCATATTACAGACCCAACTTTTAAATAAAGACCTAAATCCATTTAAATATCTATTTCTTAGCTATATTCATGCCAAATTTCAAGTCATAACTCCCCCTTTAAGATATGTAAAAATGTAATGTAAGGTCACTACCTCTAGCTTACATTACATCATAGCATACCAAATTGTTCTATTGCATGTCATAAAGTTTGTAGCCACATTATATCATAATAAAAGTTCATTAATTCACATCCAATTCCTTTCCTTTTGACGTACCAGCACCTAACCATCATTATTTATTTTAAAAGAGTGAGATTTCAATGAAATCCCAATAGCAACTCATATAAACTATAATATCATATATGCTTGATTAAATGCCTAACATGTTATCATGATATGGGAGCTACTTCATGATCTTATAAAAGCAAATTCTAACATGCATATTGTCTTGACACTCATTGTAAGGAGTTGCATTTATTCATCCATCATCGTCATCATCATCATAACATTATCCAAAGCTCAACCAAACATCCCAGTAAACAAGCAAGCACATGACCAAACAACAATAACATTATAGTTAGGTATTCTTGCTACTTCTTATACAATCCTTGACAAGCTCCTCTTGAACTGATCTTCCTTTCAAACAAATATCAAAACCTAGCTATTACAAATAATTACAAGTCACAACTTGATTCTAATACCAATCCAAGACTAGGTTTTCACTAATTTCCTTTTTTTTTTGTCTATTTTATGTCTTATACTTCTATCTTTTCAAACTAAATTTTCATGGTCCGTTTTTACATATTTTTTCATGTAGAATTCAAATATGAAGTTATAATTTCAAGATTCAATTTCCTCCTTAACCTACTGTACATAACCGAACATACCCTCCTTATTTTTTCAAAAATTATCATTTTGATTCCAATGTTTCCAATACTTGTTTCTCTACTTTACTCTACACAATTTTCCATTTTAAACCCATTGGAAGCATCAAAATCATGAAATTCTTACATTTAAATAGTGATCCGTACATTGCAAAAGTGAATCCAAAACCCTAATTGCATGCATACTTGAATTTCTAAACTATTTTCTCTTAACTTTAGCTTGTTTAAACTCATCTAACTTATACATAACATAAAATATATACTTTTCCCATAACATGGCAATACCATCCAGCAACAATTATGGAAGAGATGTTTCCATTAAATCACTTAAAACTTAGAGAAATCTTTCCATACCAAAGTCCATGATTTAAAGAAGCATCTACCTTGTTGTTCCAAGTTTGCTTGCTTCTTTTTGGCTTCAACTGAAATTTTGGTAGCACCTCCCCAATGTTCATGTATGGAGCCATTTCAGGGGAAGGGAAGGGGTATTTATAGCTAAAACTTTGGCACTTAAAGTCCATAATATCCTTGCTTCTCTTAATTATTACACTCCTTTAATCTTTGCTCCATTGGTTAGTTTTCCTAATTAATTAACCCTAATCTTTTTCAATCATTTCTTTGAGTTATTTCATTCTAATATGGCATGTAAGGATTTTTCTTCCCCTTGCACAAGATGCCACATGGTGTGGGTCCTAAGTAGACAACTCACCAAACACCTCACCATTCTCATGAAATTTCTACTTCTTTTCTTTTCTTTTTTATAAAACATTCATAAAATATCCCTTGGCCTAAATAATAGATTTAGCTTGTTGGGCTTCTTATGGGACACCATATTGGTTGTCCAAATCCAGCCCAACATTTTTTGCTCACATTCCAAAGCATTTCCTTTACCGGGTATCCTAAATCACCCTAATTTTTGGGATAAATTATATATAATTCTTTTCATGCTTTAGACTTTTTTAGAAATTCACTCTACTATCAAATGAATTTCCTAAAACACATTAACACATATACACATACATCAAGCACACAATAAGGGTAAGTTCACTACCTTATACACAAGCTTTTCCCTTATTCTTGAACTTGCTCCCTAAACTTCCCAACCATGAGAACTTTTAGTTAACCTCATGAATTCATCCTCTTGGATGTTTGAAGGTTTTAAAAATAGTCACATTAATTATACAACTCATTAGGACCAAGAACTCACACAATATGGAAGACTAGCTCACTTGAACTGAACCTCTTTCTCTTAATTTTAGGATTAGTGTTCTAGCTTTCTAAATATATTCTCATGGGCCAATCCTACACAATTTTGCATGTGAAATATAAATATGATTTTTTATCAAACTCACATTCCTTCCCATGAAATTGTCCTTGGCCGAGAGCTATATTTCCTTGGTGCCAAAATTTCACTTTGATTCCAATAATTCCAACTTCACTTTATCAACTTGGTCCCACATAATTTTTCATTATAAATCAATTGGAAGCCTTAGAATCATCAAAATTACATCCTAGGGTGTAAAACCAATCAAGGATGTGGCACCCCTCTAGGAAACCAAGTCATAAAATTCAATCAACTACAAGCTAAAATCACTTGAATCCTACTCTTTCTATCCTTTAAACATATATATATCATCATACTTGTCTGTCTCTAAAACTTTAGATTTAAACAGTAGCAATAACATAATATTTCAAGCTTTCAAATCCATTAAAATTCCTACTCAAGCTCAAGAATATAAACTATTAGAAGATTAAGACATGGGGTCATTTTACCTTGTTGAAGCTTTAATCTTGCTCTTGTTTCTCTCTCATCTGTGGTTGTCTCCACTTTCTCTCTCCTCTCTAAATTTTTGCACCATTTCCCCTCCATTTCCTCACTTGGACAGTACTTGAAGGGAGGGGTATTTATAATGTTTAACTTGCTAAAATGCCCTCCAAGTTCCTAAAATTACAAGATCTATTAGAAGGTCAAGATTGTACCACAATCCATCTTGCATCATCTTCATGGCATCAACAAGACTATATGGGGAAATCTCAAGGGAAGAAGGAAGGTAAGATTGAATCTTGGCCTTGATTTCTCTTGACAAATTGGATTATGTCAATTGTCTTTACTTTACTTAGCTCACATTTGTTTAAATTTCTTAATGGCCTTCTGGAGCTCAAAAAATTCTTGTGTTTGCTATAAAATATTCCTTTAATTATAGGAAAATTCCATAAATTTTCTTGAGCCATAACTCTTTATTTAACTATTTCTTGATTTTGCCGTAAAATGCCTCTTATTGTCATCATGTGTTAGGCTCCAATGTTTTGATGACGACAATTGTGTAAATATTTTCAAAAAGTATTTTAAGACTGCTAAAGAATATTTATCTGTAAGCTCATCGAAAAGACACTTATTCGATAAGATCTTTAATAAATGGGAAATAAATTTATAGAAAAATTAATTTCTGAAGGATATTTATCAAAGATCTACTTGATAAGTTCACTTATTGATAAGACATTTGATAAATAGACTATGTAGAAAACTTTGAGTCTTTGTTTACAAAATGATATTTGTTCAAAAACTTATTCGATAAAGTGATTTATCGATAAAGCCCTCAATAAATTTAAAAATGACTCAGTGAAATTTGTGAAGGCATTTATCTAATTCTTTTATAGATAAGAATTATAATCGATAAATATTTTAAATAGAAATATATTTGTTAAAATCTTTTTTAAGAAAACTTGTCAAAGTCCTAGTTGATAAATTGGTTTATCGATAAAGTTTTTGATAAATGATGCTTGTCAAATGAATAAATAGGTAAGTTAACTACCTTAAAACTTTATCATTTTTTTGCTCCCTTTGTCTCCAACAAATCATTGGTTGCTTGCTCAACTTCTTTAACTTATTCTCTTTAACATCTAATGCCCCTAAACACAATTACATTGTGCATATAACTCATTAGAGCCATTGCATAATCAATGCACATTAACATCCTTAAAACCCCTAATTCTTAACTTAATTCTTGGAGTTAGTAGTTTATCTTTGTAACAATTATTTCTTTAGACCAATCCTACATAGTTTTTACAAGGAATCCAAATATGAGATTAGAATTTAAAAATTCCAACTCCTTCCTCATATTCTGTACAGGACCGAAACATACCCACTTTATTTCCAAAAATTATCATTTTAATTCCAATGCTTCCAATACTTGTTTCTCTACTTTAACCCACACAATTTTTCATTTTAAACACATTTGTGGCATCAACATTATGAAATTCTCATATATGATTAGTGCTACTTACAGTGGCAGCCAAGAACATAAAACCTTAATTGTAGGCATATTTGAATTTTCAAGCCAATACTACTTGATTCTAGCTAGTTTGAGCTTATCTAACTTATACATAACATAAAATTCATACTTCTTCCACACAAGGGTAGCACGTCCAGCAGCTATACTTAGGGGAAATTTTCCATTAAAACCTCTTAAAACTAAGAGCAAACTTGCTACAATAAAGTTCAAGAGCTAGAAAATTAATTACCTTACTTGCTTCCAAGAGTGAATGCTTCTTTTGGCTCAAGTGAAAATTTGACCAGAGTTTTCCCAAGGTGTCTATGGCTGTTGAATAATGCTAGAATATGGGTATTTATAGAGAAAATTACGTGAAAATGAAGGGTCAAGGTCACTTTGGTTAATATTTGCTCTAATGATCCATATTCAATCCTACAGTTTTCTTGCCCACTAAGTCAAAAGAATACATCATGCATGACATCATTTAAAGCTTTATTTGGCACCATTTAGAGTAAAATACTGATAGAAAACTTCTAGTCTATCTGGTACCGGCTTAGTCCAACTTCTCAAAAGTCAAATTGTTTTATAAATTTAATTTTTTTGAGATTCCATAATATATTTTCTGACCTTAAATCTAGTATCCAATTTTTTCCTACCATTTACATTCTTTGAATGGGTATAAATCTAATTATTGTCCCATGAAAAATGTCTAAAAAGCCCTTAGTTTACTATTTTACACTATATTAATCTTAAAGGCATAATTATCATTTTACACTTCATTGCAATTCATTAGAATATTTTTTTACTCTGGTAAAGTATTCTTGTGTCTATCTTTGATATTTTGACTATGACTAAATCACCAAAATACCCTCAATTCATCACTAGTTCATTAATATATTATAGGGGCATTTTTGTCATTTGCACTTTTCAAGTTTTTTTGAACACTGGCCCCCATAACTATTGAATCACATTATTAGGCCTTTGGGGATGTCATCTTCAGCCTCTGATGATACCCAACTCCTTTCTTGGCTTAATTCCCACAAAATTTCCTTAATAATATTTATTGGGTATTTTATTTTACCTTAAATTATGTTATAAATTCTACAGAATTTCTTTTTAAGTTTTGTTAGTTTTATAAATTCTTATATTAATTGTAAGATTTTGTTTGTAAAATTTTATCTAATTTTTAGGTCTAAAAGGTCATGTAATAATTTTCAGACATAAACATTAATATCAATTATTGGGGACCTTAAATAGAAATTCTGAAAAAAAAATGCCAAGCCCAATTACCATTCCCTATTTATTTGTAAAATTTGAGACTGAAATATTTCTGGTTCAATTTTCTCATAATTATAATTTTGCCCCTGAATTTTACAAAATATACTTTAGTTCCTGAATTTGTCAAATTCCACTTTTATTTAGGTCCTTGCTACAAATTACTAAAATTTCAGTTTAGTACCTAAAATCTCAAAACTCTATTTAGGTCCTTTTCTATTTTCCATGAATTTTATATATTTACACACTTGTCCCTAGAGACTTTTCATATTTATATCTAAGTCCTTAAACTTTTATTATTTACATTTTAGTCTCTAAAAACTCTCAGTATATTTTTGGAACTTCTGCTCAAAGGAGCCTAGTAATTAATCTATTTTATGCTACTTGGCTTCTGGGCCTAAAAAATGAGGATATGACACTCGGGAGCAAATTATATGCTACAAATGTAAAAAACTGAGCCCCAATAAAGCATATTTCCTCAATTCACAAAGAAAGATAAAGAGAAGAAGAAAAAAATTACAAAGGACGATAGCCTTATATTAAATGTGAGACAATAGATAAAAAGAATGAAAAGTTGACTAAAACTCTTCAAAGATTTACTAAGGGTAGTGAAGTACTTAATATAATTTTAGGAAATCAAAGGTGTATCTCAGATAAATCCAAAATTAGATATGATCCAAATCTGGATAACAGGAAAGGTAGAAAGAAAAATAGAGGAAGATTTATAACTCTAATCCTTTTGCTATATATACTTATTGTAATTGCAAGGGCCGCACTACTACTTCTTGCTACCACAAGAAAAAGGGTACCTACGGGACACTAAGATGGGTACCGAAAGGTACTTATAAAGTGAAGGCTTGACAGGCTAACCAATTAAGACCCAAAAAGATATGGGTATCTAAAGTTATATAATGTCTTATGCAGGTATGTCTCAAGGAATCCAATATAACAAAATGATATATTGATAGTGGATGCTGAAGACACACGACTGGGGATGCTGATAAATTTTTAAAGCTCACACCGAAAGAAGGGAAAAAATCAATTTTGGAGGAAATCAATATTGAGAAATTGCTAGGATTGAAGAGATTAGTAGCACTGATAGCATGAGAATAAATAAGTCTACCTTGTACATGGACTTTGCATTAATCTACTTAGTGTTAGTCAAAGTGCATATAAAGATAGCTGGGTAATCTTTGACTCAGAAGAATGCCGAATTATCAACAAGAAAGATATGACCCTAAATAAAGATGACTTGAAAGCAAAACTTAGAGAACCAATGGATGATAACTGCTATACTATTTCATTCAATTCAAATCTTTCTAAAAAATTGTTTTGTGAAAAAAACTTATGAAAGTTGGCTATGGCATAAAAGATTAGCTCATGTAAATATGAGCCAAGTTTCAAAATTAGTTATAACATATTTATTTGTGATGATTGCCAATAAGGAAAGTAATCAAGGTTATCATTTAATTCAAAGAAGGTAGTTTTGACTAAAAGACCACTTCAAATGCTCCATATGGATTTGATTGGTCCTACAAAAGTAAACATTTAGGAGTAAACTTGTATACTCTTGTAATATTTGATAACTATTATAGATTTACATGGACTTTTTTCTTCCATCAAAAGATAAATATTTGATGCCCTCATTGTTTTTTCCAAGAAAGTTAAAAATGATAAAGGTATTTTCATTGTGTTTATTAGACTGATCATGGAGGAGAATTTGAGAATCCTGAGTTTATAACATGCTATTAAGAAAATAGAATTGAGCATAACTTCTCAGCTCCTCAAATGCCTAAACTAGAAAGGTATATCTCAAGTATTATGGGCTGAGGTCATGAGCACTGTATCCTACATCATAAATAGATCCTATGTCAGAAGCATACTTGACAAGATACCATACGAGCTGTACAAGGGGAGAAAACCAAACATTGCTCATCTGAGGATTTTTGGCAGCAAGTGTTTCATTCACAACAACAACAAAGATAACCTCAATAATTTTGATCATAAATTTGATGAGGATATATATCTAAGTTATTATAATCATAGTAAGGTATATAGAGTATTTAATAAAAGAACTTTTACATTTGAAGAATCTAGTCATGTTATTTTTGTTAAAATTGAAAATTTTTTAAAACCTTCTTCTGACGATAATGATGCTTTAGATTATTCAAAAGTTTAAAAATTTAAACCTTAGCAAAAAGTCAGCATCATCAATATGTGAAAATGTTTGTGAAAATGTTCCCATGATGATGATCAACATAAAGTATGGCACCACATAAATGATCATCCCTTAGACTAGGTCATTGGTGAAGTCAATAAAGGGGTTAGAACCTAGATACAAGTATTCAATGAAGTACGATTTGCTACATTCATTTCAAATATTGAACCAACCATTGTTGATGAGGCACTATGAGGTACCTTCTAGATAGATGCCATGTAGGAAGAGCAGAACCAATTTGAAAGAAATCAACTTTGGGACTTAGTACCTAGGCCAATAGATCCTGTTATAAGCACCAATTGGGTATTAAAAAATAAGCTTGATGAATCTACATTCATCATTAGGAATAAATTTAGATTAGTTATGGCTATAATTAAGAAGAAGGTATTGATTATGATGAAACATATGTTGCAATAGCAAGATTGGAAGCAATACGAGTTCTCTTAGCATTTGCATATATTAAAGATTTTAAACTTTATCAAATGGATGTAAAGTACTTTCTAAATGATTTTATTATGGAAGAAATGTATGTTGAACAGCCATCTAGTTTTGAAGTTTTAAGCATCCATATTATGTTTACAAACTAAAAAAGGCTTTATGTGGTTTAAAACAAGCCTAAGAGCTTGGTATGAACAATTGAGTATTTTTCTCTTAAATAAGAACTTTTAATGAGGCAAAGTGGATAAACATTTTATAAATATAACCAAAAATAATTTACTAGTAGTTTAAGTTTATGTACATGATATTATTTTTGGAGCTACTAACGACGATCTTTGCCAAGAGTTTGCTAAGTTAATGCTCTTAGGATAGGTTGGATCACCCAAGAAGGGTGAATTGAGTGTTTGTGGGATTTTAAAACTTTATCAAAACTCTTTTACAATCTAATCAAAAATAGATAAGCTTTGAAAACTTTGATCAGATAATTGAAATGAGTTGCTAGAAATACAAAGAGTTAAGGAAGAGAGAAATCACATAGAATATTTATCCTGGTTCAGTTCTTCCTTGAACTACATCCATTCCTCACCTCCTCATTGAGATTTATAATCTACTATCTTTCCAAGATTATAACTGACTCTTGGTAGCCTTTACAACCTCAATATTTATGGCTAATTGAGAACCTCCACAATTTTGAGGTAACACCACTCTTTAGTGCCAAAACTCCCCCTTATAGAGACAAGAGCAAATCCCACATTGAATCCCTAATTATAAGGTTTTCTCTCAGATTTATATGAAGATGAAGAAATGTCAAACTCTCTTAGATAAAGTAAATAATACATTGCATTTCATGATATTTTTCTCTGTCAAGGAAGGATACATAATGAAAAACAAAGAGTTAGAGGCTTTTTAAGTCTAACAAATTTTTTGCATTATTATGATGCATTTATAGCTCGTGTATCTTTACGTCTCTTGCTTCATTTTCTTAATTTTGAAGGAACTTCTATTTATACTTGAAGTTGTGCTTTTGACCATTGAGCATAATCTCTTTTTCTATTGAGCTTTTCTTCTTCCGTTAATAATATGACCATTGGAACTAGTCATTAACCATTGGAGTGAAGGTGTCATTGGTCATTGCCAGGTTGGTGAGCATTTAATGCTTTTGTCAGAAGTAGAGAGTTTTCGTTATGTAGCCTTCATCATTTCAATCTTCTAGCCTTTTTTGAACACACTCAATTTCAAAAAGATTTGTTAGTAGTTAAATATTGATTAAGTGTGGGAACTATTAATAATTAACTCATTATCAAGGATCAAGTTTTTAATCAAGTTCAGATAGCTTTCAGAAAAATATAATGTATTAATCGATTAATTCTTATTAATTTGATCAATGTTTCAATTAATGAAAAACAAAAAACAGATCATCACATTCATCAAAATTTTCAACCATATATAATGTTATTTGTTATGATAAGTTTATCAAAAGATTTATCATGAAGAGAGACATGAAATCAGTTTTAACTTCAACAGAGAAAAGTTTTTGAATTATATGAAGTTAATCTATTAACTAATCGATTAATGTAAGTTAATTGAATACCTAGTCGATTAATGTCTCCAAAGGGATTGAATCAGAAAGCTTTTCAAAGCAAATTAATCAAACAGTTAATCCGTTAATGTAAATTAGTTGATTAACCAATCGATAAATGGATACAGATTTGAGTTTCACAAAATGATTCTCCATTGATTAATCAAATATTTAATAGATGAATATAAATTAATCGATAAACTAATCGATTTCTATAGTTATCTTTGTTCAAAGGAACAAATGTTCTCAACAAATTATCGAACAGGAATCGATTAATTGTAATTAATCAATTAATTGACTTATCTGTTCAATTCTAGAGAGAATCTTATGACATTAATCGAACACTTAATTGATTAATGGACACTCACTAATTAATTAACTAATTGATTAATTGATTTTCCTTTATATCATATAACACTATCCATGCATTAATCGAACAATGAATCGATTAATTGATACTCATTAATCGATTGACTAATCGGTTAAGTATGATTAATTGACTGACTAATAGATTAACTTTATTAACTTCTCCTTTTAACAACATTTAAACACACAAACAACTTGATTATTTCAAACCACTTTTAACATCATTTGAGCATAGAAACAACTTAATCATTTGAGTTCCTTTTGACATCATGAAAACATTATGGAATCCAACATTCTCCTCCTTTTTGATAATGATAGAACTAAGGGAGTTAAAATCATTCAAAGTCAATCAACAAGAATCAAAATATAGCTTAAATAACAAAGTGAATCATATCATTAAAATTCTAGTTATACAAAGAGTTATGTAGAATACAAAGTAGTCAAAGACTCAAATAAAGACTCAAACAAACTCAGTCAACTGACTCCAGAGAAGATTCCTTCTCCTCATCACTTCCTCTCTCATCCTTTTTGATATCATCTAAAAGGGTTGGGCTAAAGATGAAGGAATGATCAAAAGAAGTTGGGGTAATGAAAGGTTAGGTGCTGTGGAAATAAAGGAAGGGGTACTGTAAGTGAGTAGATAGGAGTTACTAATGCTTAGGGCTTTGAACTGAGGCAGAAGTGGGTGAGGGGATAGGAGCTTTAGGAACATGATTATCATGCTAAGGCGGTTACAGATCCCTAATCTTCCCTTTTGAAAAAGAAGGTCCAATGTTGTTTAGATATGCTAGAAGAATGTTCTTCATATTAGACACTTCTTAATGGATAACAGCTTGTCTTTTAGATATGGCCTCTTGTTGCTCCCTGACTTCTTCCTTGAAAGCTTGGAAATCCCTAATATAAGCCTCAAGCAGTGTCTGGATCCCATAGATATGCCTCTCATAAATCATGTTAGTTTCTTTGCTTTAGTCATTGAGTATGCTCTCAAACTTAGTAAACTCAGAATGAAGGTACCTCTGAATAGATGCACCCAGAAATGATGGTGTAGTGGATTCTTGATGTCCAACAGAGGAGTGACCTTCATTTGAGAAAGAGAGGTACTGGTAGTAGGCTACATGGCTTGGTGTTCTCTTGGAAGCATGCCCTTCTTGGCATCATAGAGAAGCTTTATCTTTATCTTGTTCAATTGTGTCATCCCAAAGGCACCAATTTGTTTATTCTTTCTTCCCACTAAATGATAAATATTATGGTGCTTGAGAAAGAAGGAGACAACTATGGAAATGGCATGGAAGTGGTCCTTGTCCTTTTTCATATCCTAATTTTAACTCCTTAAAGTACATATTTGGAAGCATATTTAACTAGCGGAAGCATTACTTTGGCCAAAAAATTAAAAATTTTAAATTTAACTATCGAGTAGTGTTCATTTGGTAAATTCTAAATTGATAGTCCAAATTTAAAAATTCATAACTAATTCTAGAAAATATTATGGAGAAGGTTGAAAGATCTAATGAAAGCTATTTCATTTCTATGTAAGGGGAAATTATGAAATTAGACATTTACTCATCCATTTAATCCAGTTAAATCGCCAAAATTTACTGTTTATATAGTAAATTCTGGAAGTTTTAACTTTTGTCTCTTAAATTTGGAAATTCATTTTCCTTAGTATACATATCCAAATTAGGCATGTTACCTATTCATTTAAAGATATAGATGTGTACTAATTGGTCATAAATTTTCATGAATTAATTTCTTTATTTGTTAGGTCAAACTAGAGTCACAACAAAATTGCTCTAGGACCTATGTTTTATCTTGTCACTTTCAGCTTTTAATTCTCATAAATTAATCTAACATCCATAAACTATCAACTTGATTTCTTATACAATCATATACATCATGGGATTATGCTATAACTATTTCATACATTTTTCATTACATATAATGGCATATTACATATCATGAATATAATTGTAAAAGCATACAACTCTTGCTAGAGCATGCATGCCTTCAACTTTCTTTCTTCCATTCATTGGTTTTGTCATCATGCTTACATTATCCATCATGCTTTGTAGAAAATGGTACCATTCAATACATACTATTTGAATGTTAGTGCCTGACATGCTTCATTTATCTTTCTTAAGATTTTATTTACATATTATCATGCTCAATGCCACATACTATGATTCATGGTCATAAACTCATAAAGGGCATAGGATATACCATTCACACATATCATACATCATCATCACATATCAACACACAAGTATAAACATCAAGTATACAAGAATGGGTAAGTTTACTATGACTTTATCCTTTTTGCTCTTTGCCATTTGTCTCCAACCACACATTGGTTGCTTGCTTAACCTCTTTAACTCATTGCCTTTGACATCTCATGGCCCTAAACACAATTATATTATGCATACAACTCAGTAGAGCCACTAAATAAACATTGTACATTAAATCCCTTAAAACCTTAACTCTTAACTTAATTCACGGAGTTAGTGGTACAACTTTGTATTAATTATTTCCTTAGGCCAATCATACATAATTTTGTCAAAGGAATCCAAATATGAAGTCAGAATTTCAAAATTCAAACTTTTCCTTACTATCAAACCACCTATATTATTTTCCAAAAACTTTTTATTTTATTCCAATGCTTCCAATAGTTTTTTATCTACTTTATCCCACACAATCTTTCATTTTAAACCTATTAGAAGAATCAAAATTATAAAATTCTCACATATGAACAGTGATTCATATAGTGGTAGCAATGAACTCAAAACCCTAATTCCATGCATACTTGAATTTCCAAACCAATACTACTTAACTCTAGCTTGTTCAAGCTTCTCTAAACTATCTATAACATCAAATTTATATTTCCTTTATAAGAGGAAGCACGTCCAGCATCATATTCAAGGGAAGAATTTCCATTAAAACTCTTTAAATCCAAGAGCAATCTTCCTATTACATGGTACAAAGATAGGAGAAAGAAATTACCTTGAATCTTTACTTGATTGGCCCTTGAATTGCTTCTTCTTCTTGTTTAAGTTTTTACTTTAGCAACACCTCCCTATGGCTCTCTTGTTTTATGCCAAAATGAAGAGAAATGGAGGGGTATTTATAGGTCAAAATCCAAGGACATGAGTGGTTAGCATTGGTTCAAACACTATTTAATCTAATAGTCCATAATTGCGCTCATTTTTTACTTAACCTCCAAGAAAGAGATAATATCACATGCCAAAATACTTTTTCCTCCCTTGCATATAGCACCATGTGGACTTCGGGTGGGTTCTACAAGGACACCTCACATATCCTTGAATTTTTTCTTTTTCTATTTTAACAATCCATAAAATATTTTAAAAAATTTATTTGTCCACATGATAAATTCATTGACTTCTTTGGCCTGTACATGATGCCATATTGGGCACTCTTTGAGTCAAACACATTATTTAGAATATAACCCAAGGCATTTCCTTTATCAAGTACCTAACATACCTTAATTTTTGGAATAATTCTATAAATCTCTTTTAAGGGTCTTAAATTTTTAGAATTTTACTCTACTATTAAATGAATTTTCTACAAAGTTTCATAATTTTTTGACATCTAGAAGTCCTGGTAAAAATTCTATATGTTTCATTAAATCCTTTTATCGGTATCTTTTTTTACCTTAAATTCTATAATAAATTCTACATGACTCCTTTTAAAATTTGGTTAGCTTTATAAATTATTATAATAATTATAAGAATTTCTTACAAAATTTTATCTGATTCTGAGGTCTAGAAGATCCTGTAGCAATTTATAAACTTTGCAGATTAATATTAATTTTTTGGGACCTCAATTCATAATTCTAAAAAAATATTCCTAGCATAATTACCATTCTCTATTTACTAGTAAACTTTGGAAATATAATATTTTTGGGTAGTTTTGTCTATTTTTGGCTCAACTTTCTCATAATTACAATTTTACCCCTTGAATTTGACAAATTACACATTAGTCCATGAATTTGTCAAATTCTATTTTGGTCCATTTCTACACTTTTTGCAATATCATTTTAGTCCCTTTTTAAACAATTTGAAATTCTAATTTAAGTTATGAATTTGTAAACAATTTAAAATTCTAATTTAAGTTATGAATTCATAAAACTCCATTTAGGTCCCTTGAATTCTTTATATTAAACTTTCATGGAAATGACATCCACGTCCCTAAGCTTTATAACTTTATACTTTTCATTTCATTCTTTCTTTACCTCTTTCCTCTATCAGTCATCTATAGATAGGGAAAAATTAGTCGTCTACAGATAGAGAAAAATCAAGATGTGACATCCTTCTGAGGCAAAACTCTCTCATCTGGCTATATATAGAAGCTCCTAGGTTGACTTACTATCCTAGCGAGAATGATGTAATCTTGTTAATTAAGGTAGGTGAAGCTAGTTGACTTGATAATCATATATCGAGAGTAGATGTAGTGGATAATGCGATAAAAATACACATCTGACTAGGGGTAAATGTCAAGAACCCAGAGAAAGGCTTGTTGGTTTGCAGGAGGATGTGATAAGCCTTTGCATGATCCATAGGCTTCATTGGCACTGAAGGAGGAGCACCTATCATCTTCTTAATGACATTGATGTCTACCTTGATGTCCCATCCTTTTAGCCTTGTAGTTTGATAACTATCCACAATATTCTCATCTTCATCCAATGTATCAAATATTTCCATATTACAATTGAATCTTCTAACTACTTCTAGACTATATAGTTCACTTATCCTCAGACAACTCTCAAAATGATGTAAGGGTTCTATTAAATACAATTTGACCTTCTGGTCAGCCTTAAGTTCATATATATCTACATAGACTATAGGACATCACTTTCTCTCCTTAAACTCATTATTATATCTAGCCATGTCAATGTCTAAGATCAGATTACCTTGTAGAAAAATCAAACTAGACAGTTGAGAACTTGAGGGAGTTGGTTGGTAGTAGGCTTCCTTGGTGTATTTTGTTTTCTACTAAGAGACTTAGTGTTAGAGTTAAGCTATTGTGACATTGCCTTTCTCTTTGAAGTAGACTATAGAAAAGGCTAAGATATATAGACTTTGTTCTTTTCTTTGGTTTCTCCTTCTTTTGGAATCTTGCTTGTCAGAACCTTGCCCTTTCCCTTTAACACCTATGGAGCATCTTTGGCCACTTTAGTCTGATACTTCTTCTTCTTTTCCTTCGATATTGAAGCTTGAGGAGCATTGGAAACTTATTTAGAAGGATAAAGCTCAAGCCTATCGATATTTGTGGTTTTTATTCTCGACATAGCTTTTGTGTTTTGGAAGATTGATCGATGAAATTTAGGAATTAGTGATAAACTATGATTTGCATTGATTTTAGTGTGTTTAAAGAGAGTTTTATTTTTTTATTTTTGTCCCTATTTATCAATATGATAAGCAATTAATTAAAAAAGAAATTAGAATAATGGGGAATTAATTAGAATCAAGGATGCAATTTTAAAAGAAAGTGGAGGTCTCAAAGGGGTTAAACAAAGGATTTAATTTTTATGGGTCTATTGTTTAGTAAAGAGGATTTAGAAAGAAGTTCCCTTATCATTTCCACAATTCCAAGAAGCTAATATGGTTTTGAATCAAGGATTGAGACAAGTTCTATAAAGTTACCAAACTAGATGGTGTCACACAATGTAAGTGAATATCTGTTGGAGGCTCAAGGATCCTTCCATCTAGCTTACTCACCCTAATCAACTCACAATGACAAGATTGCATCAATATCAAACAAAATATATAAGATCAATCATTCATGCTGCACAATTTCCAATAGTAAATCAATTAAACAAGCAACTCATACTTCATCAAGCTTGCTAATATTCAAAAGTATGTGTTCAAAATTCAATTTTAAATCCATGACAGTAAGTTCCATTAGACCAAGCAACGATTTGATGAAACAAGAGAATTTTTCTGCTGAAGTTCATGTATAGTCACGACAAAATAGTCTTTAGGTCGCGACTTTTTTACTCAGAAGAATTTTTTAGAAAATAGGGAATATTGGTTGTGACTAACATGTATACTTGTCACAACGCATGATCACAGAGAGTAATCCTGACAAACACACAAGCACAGGTCGTGACTAAGTGTCCATCCAGTCACAACCAAAATTCATGAGTTACAGTCATAACAAAGATAGTACAGAACATGACTAAAACATCACAGATAATGAAGCATCAGAAAATAAGAATTACTGGTCGCGACAAATATGTTCATATGTAGCAACTACTTTGCACAGAGAAAATAGGTCGCAACAAAAGTATGCAAAAGTCACGACTAAATTTCACAGAAATAAAACCTGACATATATGCACACATTAATCGTGACAAGAAAAGCACAAGGTCACGACCAGAATATAGAATCTCAGCAGTTATCTGATTTTTATTTACCCATTTTTCACATTAAAGTTCATACTCCCCATACTTAAATTCTACATTGTCCTCAATGTGAAGAAGTAATTAAACACTTGTAAGGCTAAAGTGATAAAGACAAATCAAATCCAGAATCAAGATGAACTTATTAATTTTTACCTACCCCTACTGACTTGGTCTCCTCCCCCACACTTAATCAACAAATATCAGCTCCAGTATATAGTAAAATAGTGTAAAATAGACTATTGTAAGTGGGGAAACAAGGAAGGAGACAACCTGAGCATCATGGAGCTTGAAGTTCTCCTTGTATAGCTCAATAGGTAGCCATTGACCTGAAATGATGTACCATTTGCCTCATCCATTAATTGAATTGTTTTGTAGTCATGCACCTTAGTCACCATATATGGACCATCCCATCTTGCAGCAAGTTTTCCAGGTTTGAAAGCATATCTAGCTTTAAATCTTAAAACCTTATATCCAACTTAAAATTCCTTATGCAGAATCTGTTTATCATGAAGAAACTTGGCTCTTTCCTTGTATATCCTGGAATTCGCATAACCATGTAGCCTTATTTCTTCCAACTCTTGAATCTATAACATTCTTTCTTCTCCAGCAGGTCAAAATCCATGTTGCAAACCTTGACTGCTCAGAATGCTTTATGTTTAACTTCCACTGGCAGATGACATGATTTACCATATACCATTTTGTATGGGGACATTTCAAGTGGAGTTTTATGAGCTACTCTGTATGCCCACAAAGCTTCATTTAACCTTGTACTCCAATCCTTCCTTGAGGGTCTTACTATCCTCTACAAAATCCTCTTGATAGTTTTGTTGGAAATTTCAGCTTGACCATTCGTTTGGAAATGATAAGCAGTGGAAACCTTGTGCTTGATCCCAAACTTGGAAAATAACCTTCCTAAAATTTGATTACATAAATGAGAGCCTTTATCACTCACTATAGCACTTACCACACCATTCCTAGAGAAGATGTGCGACTTGAGAAATTTGGAAACTATTACTGCATCATCTTTCCTTGTTGGGATAGCCTCCACCCATCTTGAAAGATAGTCCACAACTAGCAAAATATATGTATAACAAAAAGATGGTGGAAATAGTCCTATGAAGTCAATGCCCTATACTTCAAACACCTCACAAAACAACATTGGTTGCTGAGGCATTTCATGCCTTTTGGTCAATCCACCAACCGTTAGAACCTATCACAAGCTTTGCAAAATTCATAGCAGTCTTTGAATAATTGTGGCCAATAAAAACCAGCATCAAGAATCTTCCTTGATGTCTTTTTTGTACTAAAATGGCCTCCACAAATAGAAGAATAGCAAGCTATAAGAATGTTGTCCACTTTTTCACTTGGCACACATCTTCTTATAACTTGACCACTGCATATTTTTCACAAAATGAGTGGTTCCCAAATATAAAATTTTGCCTCATGCTTGATCTTCTAGCCTTGAAAACGAGATAAAGAAGGTGAAATTAGAACAATAAGAATATAATTCACTATGTGGCAGTACCAAGGTATAACTACAGAAATTACACAAACAGAACAATCTCTAAATGTATCACAAGTGATATTAGAATCTAATACTCCCCTTGTATTTTTAGGCAACCTACTCAAATGATCAGCTACCACATTGTCTGCTATAATTTTATCCATTATCTCCACATCAAATTCTTGGATTAACAGCATCCACCTCAAGAGTCTAGGTTTGGACTGTGGCTTCTTAAACAAGAACTTAACGGCAGTATGGTCAGTGTATATAATCACTTTAGAACTCAACAGATAAGATCTGAATTTATCCAATGCAAACACAATGGCAAAGAGTTCATTTTCTGTGGTAGTGCAGTTCTTTTAAGCATTATCTAATGTCTTAGAGGCATATGAAATGACTTTAGACAGCTTACCATCTTTCTACCCTACCATTGCTCCTACAACTTCGTTTGATGCATCACATGAAATATCAAAATCTAAATGCCAATTAGGTGCAGCAAGTATAGGTGGTGTGATAAGTATAGCTTTAATAGTGTCAAATGCTCTCTTGCAAGTATCATCAAAACATAATTCTATATCTTTTTGCATGAGTTTAGAAAGTGGAGATGCAATCTTGCTAAAGTCTTTAATGAACCTTCTATAGAATCTAGTATGTCCTAGAAATGACCTTAGTTCCTTCAAAGATTTGGGATAAGGAAGAGAAGAAATAACCTCTATCTTAGCTTTATCTACCATGATCTCATCTTTAGATATCAAATGTCCTAGAACTATGCCTTTATCTACCATGAAGTGACATTTTTCAAAATTCAGTACAAGCTTTTTCTCAATGCATGTTGCTAGAATATTCTCCAAACTTTCTAAACATTCATCAAAGTCCTTACCATACATTGTAAAATTATCCCTCCATGTTGTTTTCTAAGAATTCACTGAATATAGACATCATAGCTCTTTGAAATATTTCAGGAGTATTGCATAAGCCCTAAAAATATCTTGAAAAACCATCAAGAAAATAGTAATGGGATTTCCCAGCAAGTCTTTCTAGCATTTGATCTATGAATGGTAAAGGAAAATGGTCCTTCCTAGTTGTATCATTCAATTTCCTGTAATCAATACACACTCACCATGAATTCTGTACTCTAGTAGGAATTAGTTCATTTTTTTCATTCCTTACCACAGTTATTCCACTCTTCTTTGGCATAACATGAACTGGACTTACCTATTCACTATTTAAAATTGGGTAAATAACGCCATCATTCAACAGCTTAGCTACCTCTTTCTTAACCACATTAGATATCAAGGGGTTTAACCTTCTTTGTTCCTATTTAATAGGCTTGGTTCCTTCCTTCAATAGAATTTTATGTGTGCATACAGATGCATCTATACCAGGTATATCAGCAAGAGCCCATCCTATTGCTCTCTTATATATTTTTAAAACTAAAATCAGCTTTTTTCCCCTCAAAAATAGAAAGTGAGTTAGCAATTATAACAGGTAATATATTATTTCTAGCTAAAAACACATATTTAAGGTTACTAGGAAGTGGTTTGAGTTCCAACTCAGGTGGTTGGTCAATTGATGGAACCAACTTCTTAGTTTTCAGAGCTGTAACATGCTTTATCAAGTATGTCCTCATAGGTTATGTGTTATTTAGTTCTATCCTTATAATGGAGTTCCAGCAACTAGTTCTCTTATAATTTTATCTTGCTGTCTCTCTTCAAATCCTTCAATCAAAAAGTTAGTAACAGATAAAGAAAAAGATTGTAGGGTAGAAAGTAAGCTATGGACTGAGATATAGTTAATACTTGACACATTACCACTACTATCCAAAGAAAATACAGAAGAAGAAGAAATTTCATATTCAAGCAATTCACATTCAGCTCTATTATATTTCAGCATATGCTTTTCATGTTCCTTTTTAGCCTCTTCAATGTATGCATCAATTATACTTAAGCCTAACAGTGAGTAATCTTCAAATGGATGTCTCATTGCTTCATAGACATTAAAAGTTATGACATTATCACCCACTTGCATTGTGATGCTCCCATTTTTCATACTTATCACAGTGTTGGCTATTTTAAGGAATGACCTACCTAAGATAATAGGTCCTTCTAAATTTAACTCATGTGAGATATCCAAGACATAAAAATCTGTAGGTATAATCAAGTTTTTGACCTTAACCAATATATCTTCTAATAGCCCCTCAAGTTTCCTAGTGGTTCGATCAGCAAGTTGTATTATCATGGATGTTTCCTTAAGTGAACCTGTGCCTATGCCTAATAATGTATAAATAGAAGTTAGTATCACATTGATGGCTGCACCAAGATCTAACATAGCACTAGTACACTTAAATTTACCAATGATCATTGGGATTATAAAGGAACTTGGATCATCACATTTAATAGGAAGTTGTGGCTTAAACAAGGCTGACACACTAATCCTACTTGAACCATTTCATTTGGTTTGCAGATTCTTTTATTAGTGCAGAGTTGTTTCATGAATTTCCCATAATTAGGTATGCTTCTAATCAGATCTACAAGTGGCACATTAACTTCTAATTTCCCAAATAGATTAAGAATATCTTGTTCCTGTTTATCTTTCAAAACCTTCTTTGGACACATGTATGCATTAGGGAATGGTAGGTGTTTAATGCTTACTTCTCTGTCCTTCTGTTATACTATGTTCTATTCTGCATCTTCATGCTCCTTCTTATTCTGATTTCTGCTTGGTTTCTGTTTGGCACTGCTAGAAGTAGCCACTGTTTCCAGCACAGCAGATGATTGGGCAGCTTTCTTTAATGTAGTTTGCTCAATATTTTGGTACAACATGTTCTGATCTTTGCTACTTTCTTATTCGAGTATGGGTGAATGTCATATCCTAATTTTCCCCTATTTGTATAGTGCTAATAGTGGAAAGAGGTTTGAAAAGGATTATGACGATGATCAGAAGAAATAATAGAGGTTAAATGAGTCTTGAAGAAAGAAATAGACCTAAACAAAAATTAGAAAAAGTTGGAGGCCAAAAGTTAAAGTAGAAACAAAAGTTGGGCCAAAAGTAGTAATTTCCAAGAGTTTAGGGACCTAAATGTAAATAAGCAAAAAGTCAGGGACATAAATGTAATTATGGAAAAGTTGAACTAAAAAATGCCCAGAATCATATTAGACCCAAATTTTACCAGTAGATAGACAAAGTTATTCCGGTCAGTTTAAGGAGTCACATAATTTTGATTTGAGGTCCCGATTAATTGATATAAATTCCTAAAGTCAGAAGAAATTATTATAGTATTTTTCAGATCTCAGAATTAGATGAAAACTTATAGTAAATTCTTACATTTAATATAAGAATTTATAAAATTGACAGAGGCAGAAAAGGAATCCTATAGAATTCATACGAGATTTTACGGTGGAATAAAATACCCGATAAATATGGTCAGGAGAGATTCCTTGGAAATTGTGCCACAAAAGGCAATAAGCCCATACCAAGGCCCAAATGGCGCCACTATAGATCCAATAAGGTGATTGGACAGTTAAGTGGGTCAGAGTCTATAGCAGTCTATGATGCCCATATTGTACCAATGATAGATGGAGGGCATTTTGGTCATTCTGGACAGGCTAGAAATGTCCCACATGGTTTAAAGATGAGCAGTTAGAGCCAGTATATGCCCTGAGCCAGTACAAAGAGGGGTGAAATGACAATTATGTCCTTAGGGTTGATATAGTGCAAGAAGGGATACCAAGGGTATTTTGGTCATTTTCAAGTGATGGCAGATAAATACTCAGTCTAACAATGTCAATGGTATGAGAAACCTAGACATTGATTTATAGGACATAATGCATATCCTTGAATATTATAAAAATTAGGAACAGAAAATAGTCTGGCTTTTGTGAAACTGTTCCAATCAATATAGGACTGGACTGGAATTTTTCCTATTAGTATATTTCACTTTTTCCAGCTAAACATGGCCTTGTGTGATGTCATGCATGGCGTAAAGTAGGAGGCTTCTAGGGCAAGATTGATTCAAGAATGAATATGGACCACTAAATCAAATAGTAACCAAATCAATCTTGGCCATCCATTTCCACTCAAATTTTTCTATAAATACCCCCTCAAATCAGACCTTGTTTGGCAGCCCTTGGAACCATAGGGTAAACTCTTGCAAAATTTCTATTCAACCAAGAAAGAAGCACACAACTTGGAGCAACAAGCAAGGTAATTATCTCCCTTGATCTTGAGCTTTATTCTAGCAAGCTAGCTCTTGATTTTAAGGGGTTTTAGTCCCATTTTTCCCTTGTGGTTGCTGCTGGAAGTGTTGCCCATATATGGTTAGAATATGAGTTTTATGTTATGGATAGTTGAGATAAGCTAAAACAAGCTAGAATCAAATGGTATAAGCTTAGGAATCCAAGTTACATGAAGTTAGAAGTTTGTGTTCATGTCTGCTACTGTACATGTCACTATTCATATGTTGTAATTTTATGATTTTGATACTTCCAATGAGTTTAAAATATAAAATTGTGTGGGGATAAAGTAGGAGAACAAGCATTGGAAGCATTGGAATCAAAATGTGAATTTTTGAAAAATCAAGGGTGTGTTTCAGTTCTGTACAGCATCTTGTGACATGATTTGATTTTGGAAATTCTAGCTTCATATTTTGGATTCTACATGAAAAATTATATGGAAATGAGCCATGGGAATTTATTTTGAAAAGATGAAAGTATGGATCATAAAATAGAGAAAGAATGGAAACTAGTGAAAACCTAGTCTTAGTTTTGTGTTCAAGTTGAGTTATAACTTGATACTACTTTGTAATGGCTAGGTTTTGACATTTCTGAAGGAAGGAAATCATCTCAAGAATACCTTGACAAGGATAGCTAAGAGGTAGCAAGAATACCTAACTATAGTTTCATGTTTGTTTAATTGCTTGCTTGCTTGTTGATTATGGTGTTTGATTGAGCATGAGATTGTGTCATCATGTTGATGATAAAGTATGAATGATTGCAACTCCTTGCAAGTTATGTCATGAAAATATGCAAGTTAGAGTTTGCTTATGTACCATTATGAAGTAGCTCCCATCTCATGATAACATGTTAAGCATCCAATTAATCATGCATGATATTATGGTTTGTGTAACTTGCTATTGGGATTTCCATGAAATCTCATTCCTCCCATATGCATAACCATGTTATAGGTGCTAGAAATTCTCAAGGAAATAGGTTAAGCATGGATGGTTAGACATGTATAATAAGTCAAATGAGTTGCTTGACATTATGGAAGCATATGCCGGAATGTATATTGAATGTTCATGTGTTGGTATTTTGAGGCCGTGACCTTTTGATGATATTTATAATACTTTAATCAACAAGTTTGAACTTGAAATTTGGAATGGTTATATTTAAGATGTAGATATTTAAACGAACACCAAGAACACCTCAATTGGACAAGTATTCGATTTTTTATGATTTTTCAAATTTAGAGTTAAAATATGGAATAGGGATAAAGTAAGCAACTAAAGGCAGTGACCTTCTGACGTGAATTTTGTATAGTAAATGAACGATTTTTTCGTGAAATTTTGTGATATTAAAGAGAAAGTATAGATCTTTAAATACATATGTAACACGGTTCATTTGGATAAGAAACCAAAGAGAAATGAATTTTTGAAGTTAAGGCAGAGAAATTGGAAGTTCCAGATTTTACAAATTGAACAGTATTTTTCAACGAATAAATTGGTTTCATTGGGACATTGGAACCTCCGTTTTACATTTGTTCCCCTCAAATTTAAATGAAATAGCTTTTATTAGAAATTAGAACCACCCTATTTCAATTTTTCTACATTTAATTATGAATTTTCAAAGTTGGTACATGTTCTGGAATGATCAAATGAACAGTAAAAGTGAACAGTACCCGAGAGCAATTCTTTTGAAAATAAATATTTCTAAAGCAAAAGGCTATGTAATTGGTCCCAATGACTTTCCAATAAGTATAATTGAGGTTAAAAATAAGGATATGAAAGTGAAAGCTTTTCTCCAATCTCTTCTGTAGCTCCAGATCTGTTCTGCTGCTCAATTTTGTGCTTGTCCTTTGTATCATCTATTGTATCTGCTTTCCCAATTGGTTTCCCACTTCTCAAGCTTATAGCATTTACTGATCTGGGGTTAACAATTGTGTTTGAAGGTAAATTTCCCCTAATTCTAGCATGGACATTATTCACTGAGTTTGCTAGCTGTGATGCATAGCCATTCATGTTTGCTGCTTTTGTCTCCCATTGTTCCATTTTACTCTCTAATACAGCAAATTTGGCTTATATTGTTGCTTGGTTATTCTCCACAGTAGATTTCAAGTCCTTGAAGTTATAACATAAATTTGTATTGATAGAGTTTATATTTGAATTCATCATAGCAATACTCTTCATTATCTCAGATATTCCATCATTCTTTGCAGTATAAGGTACTTCGACAGCTCTAGAAGACTCAGCCACTTGCTTATCATTGTTGAATCTATTCTGCCCAAAATTCCTGTCTCCACCTCCATCCATCCATATGAAATTAGGATGATCTCTCCATCCTTCATTATATGTGTTAGAGTATGGATTTCTTTGTGGGTATTGATTCTGTTTGCTTTGATAGATAGATAATACATCTTCAAGTTGCGTAGGGCAATTAACAGTGGTGTGCATAGGAGAATAGTAAAGTTAACAACTAGGAGCAACAAGAGCTTGAGAGTATGGGCTTTGAATATGTGAATTTTCCAATTGAGCAGCTAGGTTGTTTATATGAGCATTCATGACAGTAAATTGGGAGGATAAACAATTATAATATTGAGAAGGCCTTGCAAAAACCTCATGGACTTGTCTAGCATCATAGCCCCCATACTGCTAATCATTGCTTGTTATTTTCTCAATCAGGTTCTATGCTTCATCTAGAGTTAAATCATCAATGGAGCCTCCAGCAGCTACAACCAAATTCTTTCTACATGCATTGTGCAATCCTGAATGGAAATATTATACCAAATGCTTAGTTAGAATCTGGTGGTATGGACATCTAGCTAGCAGCTCTTGAAATCTTCCCCAAAACTCATGGAAAGATTCTTGATCATACTGTTTTGCAGCAAAAATCTCCTTCCTTAATGCAGTTGTCTTTGTAGTAGAGAAGTATCTCTCTAGGAAAGAAGTCCTCAAGTTGTTCCAAGAATCCAATACTTGAGATGTATGATGTGACAGCATATAAAACCATTCCTTTGCCTTTCCTTCAAGTGTAAAGTGGAATACTTGTCTCTGCACAGCATCCATGTCAGCACCTACAAGTTTCATGGATGAGCAAACCCATTGCATAGTCTTCAAGTGCTTGAAAGGATCTTCCCCTACCAATCCATAAAATTTTAGTAAGTTACTTAACAAAGGACCTTTCATCTCCAAATTAACATCCAAAGCAGGACAAGTGCGGAAAGGATCAAAGTTTGCATGAGAAGAAGTCAATTCTCTTATGCTCCTACGTGCTCTTCTATTATTCATGTTATTCTCTCCATGTTACTTATTTTGAATATTCAGATTATGAGTATGAGTTTTAGCTCATTAACATGCTCCATGACAAAATGATTGTCTAATATAATACCAGATGCACAGTCAGTTTCAATTGCAATAGATTCACCAGAAGAACTAAGCTCAAGAACAGATGCAACACTAGCTTGATTTAAGATCTTAGCCTTCTTAATTTGCCTAAGTGTTCTATTGATTTCTCTATCCACAGGAAAGAATTTAGAGCTTTTGTTCATGCAAATCACACTCAATAATGATGCAGAATATCAAATATGTCACAAAAGTAGTAATTCTAGGAATTCGGATCAAATAATAACAGTTTAAAACAGTCAGGTCACGACTAATAATCACAAAGAATAGAGATCGCAACAAAAATGAACTTTACTTCGCGATAATCAGTCACAGCGAGGAAAAATTCTGAATCAATATTTTTGGTCGCGATCAAATGTCACTTTGGTTGTTACTAAAAATCACAGACAGTAAAATGTTTGAAGTTTTCAATTTATGGTTGCGACCAATTGTCACTCAGGTCGCGACTAGAAATTATAGAAAGTAAATCTGATTGAAACGATAATTTTGGTTGCGACTAAGGTCAAACTGGTTGGGACTAGAAATCATAAAGAACAAAACTGGATGAAAATATTTTTGGTTGCGACTGAAAGACAAACTGGTCACGACTAAATGTAACAGAGAGCAAAATAAGTTGAAAACAAAGTTTTGGTTGCGACCAAATGTGCTTCTAGTTGCCACTAAAGTTCACATAGACGCTCAGAAATCAATTTTAAGCACTTTGATCATGACAAGAAAGGCAATTGGTCACGACTCAACGAGACAAAACACTAAATACGTAGAAAAAACTAAAACACCTATATACTTTTTATGATTTTAGGCCCAGGAGATTGCTTAGGAAACCTTAACAAGTAAGGCTCCCCGGTAACAACGCCATTTTAATTATCAAACAAAATTAAGCTAATCAATAGTAAGTGGAGCCTAATCTAGGTCAATTCACAAGGAGCCTAAATGGATGTAGAAGTTCCTAATTAATCTAATATGCCATAAATTAACAAGTTAAAGAGATGGTGTTTGATGAGTTTCAATCTAACTACTGAAAGTAAATTCTATGCTATTGTTTATGTTCTTAGTGTTTATGATGATGAGATGAATGAATGACAAGTGTGTTCCCTTGGAGATTGCCTTACATTCATTATCCATAGAATATGAGGATTAGATCAGTTGAATTAGAATATGTTAGCTAACAACTTGCTAGCTAAATCTCCATCAAAGCTATAACTTATAGACATTAAAAGAGATTAATAATCATTCAACTCATAGATAGTAGAATATAAATTAAATAGAATCACTTCAATTAATCATAACTATATTCAACTCGATCAAAGATGAGAATTAATTAAATGTGAGTTATGCAAAAATAAGAAATCCAACTCGATTCCCTACTTCTTTGTCATCTACTACTCTAATTGCATCAGTAATTACAGAACTAACTATATCAACTCGATGCATTTAACTCTAAAGTAAAGATATAATAAACTCCCTATTTAGCTCAAGGATTCTGGTTCAGCATCATCTCTAAGAGAGCATAGCAGCTTAGCCTTATATTGCTATATGAACTTCAGCAGAAAATGCAATCATGGTAAAAATGATAGAAGAAGATGAAGGTGAAGTGCAGAACTTTCCCCTGGTTCTATTGTCCAGAATAGAGGAAAGTGTAGAGTAGAAATGGAGAAGGAATAGAGGGAAAATAATGGCGTGAATGGAATGGAATGAAGGTGGAATTGGAATGTCTGAATGGAGAATGGAATAGAGTGCCTAGTATTTATCCATATGATCTGGAATGGTATGTATATATAGGTGTAGAAGGGTGTAAAGGTTAGCTGAAATTGTGTGAATGATGTGTAGTGTGCCTGAGTTGCTACTGAAATGTGTGATTCTGTACAGTATATGTGTGTGAATAGTACTTCTCCATATGCCATCATATGCATAAGATCCCACTTGCAATCTTTCCTCAATTCCTGGATCTAGCCTCTGTGCTGTCACATGTCATTAACTCCTTCAGTCCAGTTGTCATTCTCCCTTAATCCATTTATATGTGATAGAAAATTAGAATAAATGGATTATTTGTTCAGTTTAAGCACTAAATTGATATCAATTAATTTTCACTGTTCAAAATCTAATTTATTTAATAATTGCTCAACATATTGAGAAATGGGGATAAAATCAACAATAAACTCACTTTAAACACACTAAAAATCACTACAAATATGAGTTTATCACTCATAAGCTAAAGTATCAAATAATGTTCATCATTCACTAGGCATTAAAACACTTATCACAACTGAAAACCCTCTAAACGATGAGTTAAAAGTTTCAAAGTAATCACTTAGAACCATGTGATAATCCAAATCTAACAGCAAAAGCTTAGGTGTTTCAAATTCAATTTCCAAGATTTTCCAAACAATTCAAGTAAGGCAGTGGTTTCTAGGAGATAAAAAGGTTTTGAAATAAGGGGACAATGAGTCATTTGTGAAAGAATCTCAATAGTTTAAAAGGGATTATTCTATACAGCTTTGCACAAGGCAAAGAGAAGGTAATTGGACATCTTTCAAACATAGGTCGCGACTGAAAACAGTGAAGGTCGCGACCACTTGTCACAGAGGTGCATGCTCAAGATTTTTAAAACATTTAGTTGTGACCATGGAATGTACCTTTTGCGATGCAAATACACAGAGAGGAACAGTTGCGACCAGGTAGGTACTCATGTCACAACTCAAGTCAACATAGAGTTATTGTCGTGACTACTATGTACATAGGTCACGACTGTAGTTCAAAAAGAGCATGTTAAGTCCAAAATTTCATTACAGGTCATGACCCAAAAGCCAGTATGTCATGACCAATTTTCACAGATACTACCGAGTGATAATTGTCAAAGTCCCAAAATATTTTTTTCATGCTAACACCTTTCAAGTTATCAACACAGTTTAAAGTGGGGATCCAATTTTTAGCAATCCAGCACACATTAAGATCTAAAACAAAACTTTTGTGAAGAAAGATTGGATTAATTGAAGAATGTCACATTGAGTAGAACAAAAACACATTGAGTAGCACAGGAGCAAAAACATCTCCCTACACTTAAACTTGACAGTGTCCTCACTATCAACAGAACTAAAGTAGAAACGATCACAATCACTTTGTAAAGTTAATCAAATCTAGCTCCAAAATAGCAGGTAGCCTAATCACTCAATGCAAATTAACAGTTCAGCACACAGTCACATTCAAGGCATGCAAAGCAATACTAGTAAGGCAGAGACGATAGGATGGGTAAGCTAAAATCATGCATGTGAGTGTGTAAGTTCTAGAGAGAACAATCAATGAGTATGCAACACATAGATAATAACAGGGGGTGTTCAAAATATAAAGAGACCTAGAATAAATAGAAAATGAAAACTATCCTACTAAAATATTAAGTAGACAAATTAACTACTACTTCTGCTAGTTTATCCCTTTCCAATCATCAAACCGACATGTCAAGCATATACCACACTTAGGCAATTTGTAAAAGGCAAGAGATAGGAAGGGACAACCTGGCCTCAGGGGTAGTAGGAAATCATAAAACTTTGAGAGATAGTTGTTTGATTAGAAGGTTTTCCCTATTGCCCTCTCTCTCCACTTCAGCATTCCACAATCGTACATCTTATGCTAAGATTCATCCAAACTTGTCTTGAATTTTCCCTCTTTAAACTTGAACTTACCCAACTGTGGTTGGCATGTAGCAGCAACAGACTTGGGAGGTTTTTCCTTCGCATCCTTTGTATATTCCCTGCAATTGCTCTTCTCTAGCTTGTGTAGATCCTCCAATTTATCATCTGCTTCCCCAAGTGTCGCACCAAGCTGAGGTTAGTGTGAAAGGAATTGGAAGACACGCAGCAAAAATTAACTTAAAAATTTTTCCATTTCTTGCCAGGATCTACCGTATGTGTTTAAGTCAAGTGGGAAGAAGTATTACCCTCAATGTTCCTCTGCGACTTCCACAGCTCCTCTCCGTGGCTGGTGATCTCCTTTCGATCGTAAGAAGTCGACGGAGTGTTCCTCAGCGACCTCCACAGCTTTTCTCTGTGGCTTGTGCTCTCTTTCTATCGCAAGAAGTTGACGCCTTAGGTCGGCTCCCTCTACTGGTATCAACACGAACATCGTTCCAACCACGAACGACGTGTTAGCATCTCCTGTCCCTCCAAGGCTTTCTCAACAATTCGTCCTCTCCGTCTCTATTTCAGTAGTTTCTTATCTGCAAACCTTTTGCAGATTACCTCCAGCCTTTTGTGTTATGTGTTGTTCAAAAAATGTAGCTCCTAAAATCAGATATATAGGATGCTCTGCGTTTTTCTCAACCGAATTGGATTTTGGAATTAATCTATATTAAATCTAAAATTAATATAATATCATATATTGTATAATTTGATAAGAAACTAATTAAATAAATAATGTTTATATTAAATTTGTCCCACAGATTTAATTCACCTATTTATTTAATTTAAAATAAAGATAAGACGGGACTATATTTGATTTATTCTCATAAATCAAATTTGAGATATCATGTCAATTTGAATTTCAAATTCAAACGTGATAGAGATTTAATTTATCATTAAAAATTAAATCTTGTAAATATCTCTTATATGAGATATTCTATCAATTTGAATTTCAAATTCAAATGTGATAGAGATTTAATTTATCCTTATAAATTAAATCTTGTAAATATCTCTTATATGAGATATCCTATCAATTTGAATTTCAAATTCAAACATGATAGAGATTTAATTTATCCTTATAAATTAAATCCTATATATCCCTTATATATAACGTATATATATGAATTTATATATATACGAATATGAATATAAATAAATATATACATTAAACTTGGATCATTCATTGAATCTGGACACGTCTTAGATTCAATGAATCTGGACATCATAGCTTGTGTTGGGCTATTTTGTGTGCGACCCTGTAGGCCCATATGAAGTTGGCAGTGGGCCATTTGCTATACTGGCCCACAAGTCGCAAGCGGTCTCTAGCAAGACATTGACTGATGTAACCTTTTATACAACCATATTATGTCCCTTTTGTCACGCGATATTTTAGTCATAGATGAGGCATGGATAATGTCATCCTCCTATTCCTGACTGTTACTTTCTCGATCCTTGAGTAGTCTGACTATAGAAATGGAACTACCTTTCCATTACAGTATGGCTATACGTTTCTCAGACTCACTCATCGAGGGGCCCAGTAATATCTCTCTACGAATCTGAGGGACAAATTCCATCTTGACCATTCACATTCCTCCGCATGAAAAACCACTAAGCCCGAACATAGTCTTTATGATCACTCGGTCAAAAGTGACTTTTGACTAGGTCAAAGCTGAGCATTTGTCATGTAGGAATCCATGATGATCTCAGGTCAAAGGGCATAGTGACATGGTTTGTATATGAGAGAAGTTTATGACGTAACCCATGCAGCTCTCTCATAGCGGGTCGGTCCAACACCTTGTACTCTTACATGTGCCTATGACTTTGATTTATATCTCTATACATCTTCAAAGTCATACTGGCCTTATTTCATCTCTGCTCCCACATAGATGACTGACCAAGGACATTTAGGATAAGATCATGAATTATCCAAGGATGGTCATCACAATAAACATGCAAAATAATATGATAACACAATTAATAAATTCATAAATCAATAATATTCATAAAACAATGATTGGCCCCTAGGGCACATTTTCCAACATGGTGTACGACTATAACATACTTGGGATCATTCTTTTCCATACGTGCATTATTATTAGAGATTAAATCTTTCAAAAACCTTAAGGTATGAGATGTAATTTTGGAATAAGAATGAGGGTGAGAAGAGTTAGAATGTATTGGCCTTTTAACCAAAATAGTAGAGTGTAGAACTAAAGGAGTTTGGAGTTCTCTGGTTGTGTCTGGCATTTCTGGTCATAACCTTTCAGCTTCTCGTCATGACTCTAGTTGACAGGGTGTGTCTCTGGAATATGTCGTTGTGACCTATTCATCTTCCAGTCATGACTTAGGGTCATAGAAAGGCTCTCCTTCAGTAGATTGATGTTTTGTCGTGACGTATTCATCTTCGTGTCATGACTGATAGTCTCTGGAACTTTGTGTCATGATCTTAAAGCCATTTGGTCATGACTCAGCTTCATAATGAGTCTCATATTGATGTTTAGTTGTGATGTGTAGGTCATTTTGTCATGACCTTGGGTAACAGAAACTCAACCCTTCTTCAATTGTTGTACTTCCAACTTCCAGAACATCTTGGGATCCTGCAATATCACTCAACCAACCTTTTGCAAATGCATTATCTCTATCATTATCATGCAAACTCAATTCATATTCATCCCTAGTCTCTTCAACAACATACTCAATGGTATTCAAAGCAGTAAAAGCAGAATTATGATAAGGAAATTTTATTGCTTCATTCATGTTGAAGGTTACCACATGCTCTCCAACTTCCATTGTGATAGAACTATGCTTCATACTAATAATGGTCTTGGAAGTTTGGATGAAAGGTCGCCTAGGATCAAAGTGTTGTTATTTACTAACTTATTGGACAAGTCCAAAACATAAAAATCAGTTGGGAGCACTAAGTCCTTTACCTGTACTAGAATATCCTCAAGGATTCTCTTAGGATACCTAATTGACATATCAGCTAACTGGAGCACTATGCTTGTGTCTCTAAGATTATTGATACCTAAACCTTGATATACCGACTAAGGCATTACACTAATGGCTACCCCTAGATGTAGTAACGCTTTCTTAATAGGAACATTTCCTATAGTGCATGGGATTATGTAGGATCATGGGTCTTAGCACTTAACAGGTAGTTCAGCCTTAAAGAGTGCTGATACATTAGCACTCACCTGGATTCTCTCAAGAAGCCTAAACTTCTTTTTATCAGCACACATTTCTTTCAAAATTTTTGCATATTTAGGGTTTCTCTTGAGGAACAAAACCAAAAGGACGTTTATTTCTAACTTGTTGAATAGAGTATAAGCATATTTTCCAAAATCAGGGTCAATTTTTTTCTTTCCAGCAAAGTAAAAGTTAGGAAAAGGGAGATCTTTTATACTTACCTCCTTACCTTTGTGCATAGAGGCTCCTTGCTTGCTCGACTCTAGCTTCTCCTCAGGTTACTTTCCTTTGTAAGCTGGACTTGGTACTGTTGTTACTTCTTCTTGTAGATCTTGTATCTCCAATTGGGCTTGTGAGTTTTCCTCTTGGGTTAGCTTCTTCATTTAAGCTATTGTTCTTTAGCACTTTTATATTTCCTAATTTACACCTGTGGCAGAGATAAATTCTCAAATTTAGCATCTTCTATATCCTGCTCTGGTGTATCAGTTTCCTTAAACTGTACCTTTCTGCCACTTCTGAGGGATATAGCATTCAGAGCCCTCAGATTAATGATAGTATTTGAAGGTATGCTGCCATTGATCTTTCCTTGAATGTCACTCACTGTATTGAAGACTTGAGTTAAGTGACTTGTGATATCTGTATTCTTGGAACTTAACTCTTCAAGTTTCTTGTGCATATAAACATTGTCCTTCTGCATACTTTGAAGGATAAAAGCTATGGAGGTAAATTGACCATCATTCTCTTTGAGCTTGTTGTCTATATTGGTCATTCTACCGTCCATATTGTTCATCTGCATAGCCATACTCTTCAACAACTGAGAAGTCTCATCTAGCCTTAATGTTAATAAGGTATTAGGGTGAGTTGGAACTATATACCTTGAATTATTTTGGTAGTTGCTTGAGGAAGCACTACCTCCTTAGAATTGGTTTGGCCTATTTTCTCCACTCCCCCACCTAAAATTTGGGTGGTCTCTCCAACCAAGGTTGTATATGTTAGAGTATGGGTCTCTCTTCTGGTATTAATTGTCTCTCCCTTGATATATTGCTGCCACTTCTTCATACTATATGTCACATGTACTGGTAGCATGCATCATTGAACCGCATGATTCACATCCTATAACCAAGTCTTGTGAGGTACCCACTGGATGAACTTGTTTTGTGGAATGCAACTCTCTTTCAATCAAATTCATCCTCTTCTCCATTTTGTTTCCCAGAGCTGCTATTTCAGCTAATATCTCTTTTGAATTACCCGAAGAAGATATGGGCATTCTCCTTAGATCCCCTGTTTGATGGTCTTCTTGCCCATTTTCTGGAATAACTCCCAACCTGCTTGTAGAGTCTTATCTCTCAAAGATCTATTTGCCACAGCATTTAAGGAAACCTGATTATGAGGAAGTAGACCATCAAAGAAAATGTCTACTAAATTAGCCTTGGTCATATTGTGGTGAGGGCATCGAGCCAACAGGTTATGAAACCTCGTCCAATACTCATGTAAAGATTCTCCATCCTATTGTAGAATATTAGTGATCTCCTTCTTTATTCGAGTCATCTTTGAAGCTGGGAAAAACTGTTCAAGATACGTTGACTTCAACTGATCCTATGTAAGAGTGGAGAAATGAGTTGGCAAATTGTATAGCCACTCCTTAGCCTTCCCTTCTAAGGTAAAATTGAAACACCTCCTTAAGACATCATCCAATGCAGTCATTAGAGGCTTCATTGAAGAATAGATCATATGCATGGATTATAAGTGCCTGTGTGGACATTCTCCTGCCTATAAAACCATGAAATTTAGGTAAGGCTGCAATCAAAGCTCCTTTAATCTCAAAATTAGCTTCTTCAGTATAGAAACCATAAGGATCATAATTCACATGCGAATGATTAATTTCCCTCACACTTCTATTATCTTATGTATTCATTGGTATTTCATTTTCTCCATGCCCATTATGCCCATTATGATTAATATCTGCCATATTCAGTTCAATTTCAAACTCTGGAATACTAGAGAAGGAACTATATTTTGCTTCTTCTCTAAATTCCCTAAATTCTCTCTTTAGTTTCCTAAGTCTTCTCTCAATTTTAGGTTCAAAAGGCACTAATGGTTGACTTCTTTTACACATGCAATACAGAAACAATAGAGAATAATCAATGCAATCAGCCACAGAAGTTGCACAACAGAAAATTTTTAGTTAGTCGCGACAAAAGTGTGTTTTAGTCGTGACTCAATATCACAGAGAGCAGTAGTCATGACTGAAGGTTTTAAATATTGCAATTGGTTTTCACAAAGTAGTCAAATTTCACAGGGAAGTAATCAAGTCGCGACATAAATGGTGTTTGGTCACGACTTAAAGTCACAAAGAGTAATTGTCGTAACGCATGTGAGTTTAGGTGGCGACTCACGGTCATAGAGACTATT
This sequence comes from Leucaena leucocephala, assembly GCA_037074615.1. Classification (NCBI taxonomy): domain Eukaryota; kingdom Viridiplantae; phylum Streptophyta; class Magnoliopsida; order Fabales; family Fabaceae; genus Leucaena; species Leucaena leucocephala. Next base: position 19,136,773 of record CM073533.1, read on the forward strand.
TTTTTTTTTGCAAAAACTCAGAAAAGTGCAGAATGCAATGCAATTTAAAAACTACTAAAAACTAAAATACAAACAAAAACAATAAAAATGACTCAGGTAGCTTTTGAAATTGATAATCAATTACTAGGGAAATAATCACTTGGCTCCCCAGCAACGGTGCCATTGATGAGGTGAACGGATTGTCATGGTCCGATGCATCAAAATAAAGTTAATTGCACCTAATATAATATAGTATAAGGCACAACCCTATCGTTCTTCTCGAGGAGCCTTTCATTTGGAAACCTAGCAGATTATATGTCAAAATCAATGGAAAACTTGAGTAGGGATAAAATGGTTTTTGGGGTTTTAGTGATTTTTTCAATAAAAGTAGGGTGCAAAAAAGTAAAACTTTTTAGATTTTTGATTAAGATGAAAATGAGTTGATTTGTTTGAGAAATATGTTATGAAATACTCTTGATGATAAAAATGTATATATCCTTGCTCTCATGTTAAAATTAGAGTTTTAAAATCACTAAGTCTCAAAGAAAATCTCAATCGATCGATTGAGTCCAAAACCCTAATTTTCATTAAACCCCTTTGATCAAAGCTGGTTTAAGAACTATTAGCAAACTGTTAGAAACCACTTAGTGTGTAAGTTGAATTAGATGATGAAAACACCCTTGAATGGTCATCGATCAAAAACCCCAGATTTCAAGCAATTAAATTAATTAACAATGATCTCTGGTAATAACCTAACTTTCTTAAAATTGAAACTGAAATATTCTATTAAAAAGCAAATGTTCAAATCATCCGAATTCAATTACAAAGTCTAATATAAGAATGATCAATCGATATTCAAAACTTGCTCATAAGATGAAAACCTTAGATCTAGCATCATTCATAACATGAGAAGATGCAAATTAGAATAGTAAAAACTCCCCATTTCAGTCCATGAGCTTAAGATATCATATCCATCACCAAGAGACTAAAGATTTAGCCTCTTATGACTCTTGTTGTACTGTAATCACTATTCAGATGAGATGCCATGAAGAAACAATGAGAAGATGGTAGAGTGATGATGTAGAGATGTGGAGAAATATGTGGAGAGGCATAGAACAATGGAAGATATGGAGAAGGTGATCCGAGAGCGCTAGAGTACTGCTTCTTAGCCTAATCAGGTTAAAAACTAGCATTCTCCTTGACGGCAGCCCTCGTCTTCTTTTATTTCTACATGACCTAATTCAAAACGTGTAGTTTCAACGATTTCTCATTTTAGTCACGACCAGATCCATATTTTGGTCATGACCTGTAAACACAGAGAGACTTCCAGAAGAATCAAGGTCATGACCGGAGGACTCTTCGATGGAGACTAAAAGGTGCAGGAGCATGATTTCACTTTCATTGACTTGTGATTTCTTTCCTAGTCTTTGGTCTCTTCCAAAATACCTACAATCCAACATAAAAGCTCACTATAAAAATTTAAATCAGTAAATAACAGAATATATGCAATTTGGAAGAGTTAATTTACCATTTTACCCTTAATTAGCATATTGCCACGTATAATCATGTATTACCACAAAAGTACAATTTAAGGCATAAAATGAATGGTAAAGTTGTTATAAAACTCTTAAAAATGTCATAGAAACCATATATAAAATGTGTCTTATCAATGATCTTATGTTTCATAATTCTCATATTTGCCATGAAGCATTTCAGGAGCATCAGGACTCAAATTCATCTTTGAGTTCTTATGATAACTATGAATCTCTATCCTCTATTTATTCTTTTTCTTGCTCTTATGAAGGCAATGCATCATATTTTCATTCTTTTGATGTGAATAGCATGCTTTCAGTTTCCAAAGATTTCTTATTCCCATATAACTTTGATACGGTTTCATCAATTGCTAGTGATAATATTTTTGGAAAGGAGTTTTTGAGTATTTTATAGGAATACAAGACATTATGGAAGCTAGAAGTGGAACAAACAAAGAGGGGTCGAGCTTGTGTGACCATAAGTCATGATATAAAGACCTCCATGTCGTGACTAGATATGAACTTGCTAAGTGAGATACTCTTTGTGTAATAGAGTCATGGCAAGATGATTGTTCTGTCATGACTAGTAACTCCCGAGACATCCAGTCGCGATGTGAAGATGATGAAGTCATGACTAAATATTAGGATGCTAAGGGACATCCTTTCTGTGATCCCACCTCACATTTAAATGATGAGTGCTCCGTGACCAAATGTTTCAGAGACACTCATTGTCAGTTGAGTCACAACGAGAAGCTAAAGATAACCCTGAGAGGTCACGACCAGAAATTATAGACACAACTAGTGAATTTCAATTTCCATCAGCTCCACAGTCTGCTATTTTGGTTGAAGGGCCAATATATTTTGACTCTACTTATCCTTACTCATATTCACCAATTACCTCTCATACTATAAGATTATTAAATGATTTGACCTCAAATAATGATGCAGGAATGAAAGAGACTGATCTCAACTATGTTGCAACTGTAGACCAACTTAAGCTTGGTGCAACACCTGAGGAGATTGAGAGCAAGATGTAGAATCTGAATGAATCAAAGGAGAGTGATCCTAAGTATGTTACAGCGGTATACCAACCTCAATAGGGTAAAGCACTTGAGGAATTAGAATATATAAAGGATATAAAGGGAACACCACTGAAGTTTGTTGCTAATATATACCAGCCACAGTTAGGAAGTGCAAGTTTAACAGGGAAAATTCATGACAAGCTTGGATGGGCTTCACAATTTAATCAAAGTACACAATTTTGGTATGCTAGGGTGGAGAGAGAAGGCCATGGGGAAGACTTGTTAATCAAACAGTCATCTCTCAAAATTCTATGAGTTCCCACCACCGCCTTAAGGCCAGATTGTCCCTTTCCTATATATTACCTTTTACAAATTTGCCTAATGTGATATATTCTTAACATGTTGGTTTGATATTGGTGTCAAATCCTATTTTTCCCTATATGTATAATACGAATAGAGGAAAGAGGTTTGGAAATGATTGTGATGATGAAAAGAAGGAATGAGAAAGGTTAGACGAGTCTTGAAGAAAGAGAGGGACTAAAATGAAAAGTTTAAAGGTTCCATGGTGGAAAATGAAAGTAGATAAAAGCTTTGGGACATTAAGTGTAATTATAAAAAGTTGAGGGCCTAAAGTATAATTTTTAAAAGTTCAAGGGCAAAATGGTAATTATTGAAAGTTAAGCCAAAAATGCCTAGAATCATATTAGTTCTAAAGTTTTCAAATTAATAGAGAAAATTATTCTGATCAGTTTGACGCTCAACAGAATTTTGATTTGAGGTCTCAAAAAATTATATTAATTTTTAAAGAAAATGAAATTAATATAGTATCCTCTAGACCTCAAAATCAGATGAAATTTGGCACTAACTTCCTGTAATTAATATAAGAATTTATGAAACTGATAGATCTCAAAAAAGAGTTTTGTAGAATTTATTATTGAATTTATAGTGGATTAAAACACCTGATAAATATATTTTAGGGGAATTTCTCGAGAATTGAGCCTATGAAGATAGTGGATCATGTAGAGAGCCCAAAAAGGCATCATATAGGCCCAATAATATTTTTATATAAGTATATGGTACAGGGCTAATCAAGACCTGGAAAAATATAAAATTATGAAAATGCTACTAAGTGTGCCACTTTGTTGTATCATTGAGCCAAAGATAAATGAATGGTATTTTGGTCATTTGACTAAGGTTAGACAGTCAAGGAGAGTTCCCAGAATAGTTGATCAAGGTCAAGGAATACTCTGATGATGTGTGAAAAGATGATAATGCCCTTGAGGTATTAAAGTAAATAAAGAAGAACTAAGGGGCATTTTGGTAATCTTCCAAAGGATATGTAATTAAGTTTAGACCCAGTACAAGAATGTCAATGATAGGAAGAATCTGGATACTAGATTGAAGGTCATAAAGCATATTATGGAATCTTAGAAAAATTAGATTCAGAAAACAGCCTGGTTTTTGGAAAATTTGACTGAATTGATACCGGATTGGACTAGAATTTTTTCAAATGCTTCCTCCCTTTGTAATTTTATCACATGGTCTTTGAGGTGTCCTTTGATGATGTCATCTCATTGACTTCTAGGGCAAGCTAATCCAAGATCAAATATGAGCTATTAGATCAAATAGTGCACAAAGTGATCTTGGCCATTCATTTTCCATGGAATTTTTCTATAAATACCCCCATTTTTGTGCACAAAACCATGGCCCTTGGAACCCTTGAGGAGGTTCTGCTCAAATGATGAGTCAAGCGAAGAAAAAGAAGATTCAAGGTACCAAAATTCAAGTTAGCTAGAGATTAAGGTAAGTGATCTATCCTAGCTTCCTTTCCTTTGATTTGGGGCTTGAACTTAGGGTTTTCATGGAAGAAAGTCGAGTTTTCTCTAAGGTGTATATGCTGTCCATAAACTTAGATGAAAGGATAAAGAAGAAATTAAAGTTAGAGATATGTGATTGAAGCTTAAACAAGCTAGTTAGGTGATTGGTTGTTGAATCAAGTTGATATTCTTGACTTTGCCATGGTTGAACCATTTTGGTCTGCACTATTATGTTAGAAGGAGATGGAATTTGAATAGTCTAATGCTTCCATTGAATTCACATGATGATTTTGTGTAGGAATGGGTATGTTTTGAACCTTGGAAGTATTGGAATTCCAAGTTGTAGTTTTTAAAGTTCTTCTCTGTACTATTCACTCATATGAATAGTGATTGGAATTTCATGATTTTGATGTTTCCAATGGTTTTAAAATGAAAAGTTGTGTGGGATAAAGTAGAGAAATAAGTATGGGAAGCATTGGAATCAATATGAGAATGTTTGGAAGAATTATGCATGTTTTTCAAATATCTCCAGAATAGTATATAGGAGCTGGAATTTCATGATTCTAATCTTATAAATGGATTCAAAAGGTGAAATTGTGTAGGGTAAAGTCAAGATATCAATTGGTTCAAAGGCCAAGTCAATTAGTAAAGATCAAAGGAAGTTATGCTAGTTAAAGTAAGTTTAATATCCAAGGAAGTTAGATTATAATGGATGGATGATTATGTGATGTTAGGATTTGATGGTGGACTCCAAAGAGGAAGCCACACATCAAAGAGAAGTAAGAAGAAAGAGGCAAGATAAAGTGAAAGAAAGTAAAGTATATGAGGTAGTAAACTTACCTTAAACTTGTATGTATTGAATGTTATACTTGGTTGTGCTATAGCTATGTTGAATTGTGTTGCTTGTGTATATGATTGAAGCTCTATTTCTATGATTACTTTGGCTAATTGTATTTCATATGTTACATGGAAGCATGCACATTACACAATGTTAACACCTCACAATAAAGAACAAGTTTTTATTGGAAATTGTGCCCTAGGGGCCAATCATTGTCTTATGAACATTGTTGATTTATGAATTTATTAATTGTGTTATCATATTATTTGCATATTTACTGTGATAACCATCCTTGGATAACTCATGATCTTATCCTAAATGTCCCTGTTCGATCATCTATGCGGCAGCAGAGATGAAATAAGACCAGTATAACTTTGAAGATGTATAGAGATATAAATCAAAGTCATAGGCACATGTAAGAGTACAAGGCGCATGGGTTAAGTTATAAGCTTCTCTCATATACAAACCATGTCACTATGTCCTTTGACCTGAGATCATCATGGATTCCTACATGACAAACGCTTAGCTTTGACCTAGTCAAAAGTCACTTTTGACCGAGTGATCATAAAGACTATGTTCGGGCTTAGTGGTTTTCCGTGCGAAGAAATGTGAATGGTCAAGATGGAATTTGTCCTCACATTCGTAGAAAGACATTACTGGGCCCCTCGATTAGTGAGTCTAAGAAATGTATGGCCATACTGTAATGGAAATGTAGTTCCATTTCTATAGTCAGACTACTCAAGGATCGAGAAAGTAACGGTCAGGAATAGGAGGATGACATTCTCCATGCCTCATCCATGACCAAAATATCGTGTGAAAAAAGGGACATGATATGATTGTATAAAAGGTTACATCGTTCATCGATCCTCATATGATTTGGGTAGTCGTGATGTCTTGCTAGAGACCGCTTGTGACTTGTGAGTCAGTATAGTAAATGGCCCACTGTCAACTTCATATGGGCCTACAGGGTCACACACAAAATAGCTCAACACGAGCTATGATGTCCAAATTCATTGAATCTAAGATATGTTCAGATTCAATAAATGATCCAGGGTAGATGTATATATTTATTTATATTTATATTCGTATATATATAAATTCGTATATATATATTATATATAAGAGATATTTACAAGATTTAATTTATAAGGATAAATTAAATCTCTATCACGTTTGATTTGAAATTCAAATTGATATGATATCTCATATAAGAGATATTTACAAGATTTAATTGATAAGGATAAAATTAAATCTCTATCACGTTTGAATTTGAAATTCAAATTGATATGATATCTCAAATTTGATTTATGAGAATAAATCAAATGTAATTCCGTCTTGTCTTTATTTTAAATTAAATAAATAGGTGAATTAAATATGTGGGACGAATTTAATACAAACACTATTTATTCAATTAGTTTATTATCAAATTACACAATATATGATACTGTATTAATTTTATAATTAATATAAGATTAATTCCACAAATTCAAGTCTGTGGTAACACGCATAACAACCTATATATCTGATATTTAGGAGTTACGGTTGGGAGAGAAAAAAAAGTGTGAACGATAATCCACAAAAGGTTTGTAGATAAGAAACTGCTGAAATAGAGATGGAGAGGATGAATTCTTGAGTAAGCCCTGGAGGGACAGGAGGCGCTAGCACGTCGTTCGTGGTTGGAATGCTGTTTGTGTGGATACCAATAGAGGAAGCCGACCTGAGTCCTCGACTTCTTGCGATCGAAAAGAGATCACGAGCAGCGAAGAGAAGCTGTGGACGTCACAACCAGAAGCTGAGAAAGTCATGAATGAATACTGAGGATAATACTTCTTTCCACTTGACTTAAACACATATGGTAGATCCTGGCAGGGAAAGGAAAAATTTTTAAGTGAATTTCTGCTGCGTGTCTTCCAATTCCTTACAGTATTTACAATAATGCATGTATTATTTAGTACCGTTTTCTACTAAGATTTCCCCAGAAATCTCACCCCTCCATGCAATCCAAATCCCACAGGTTTATTAATGATGAAAGAGGATGAAGAAACATGAAGAGAAGTTAGGGATTGGATAATGTAAATGTTATATGATGAATGTATAAATCGTTGCAAGTAATGATGTTATATGACATGTTTGAGCCACAATGCTCATGATGTAATGAAAAATAGTAAATGATGAGATAAATGTATGAAATTTTACAGACACCTTTTGAATCCATTTATGAGCTTAGAATCATGAAATTCCAGCTCCTATGCACTATTCTATATAGAATTACATAACACCCTCTTTTCTTTCAAAAATTCCCATTTTAATTCTAATGCTTCCCATACTTGTTTCTACACTTTATCCCATACAACTTTTCATTTTAAAGCCATTGAAAGCATCAAAATCATGAAATTCCAATCACTATTCATGTGAGTGAATAGTGATAGAGAAGAACTTCAAAAACTATAACTTGGAATTACAATGCTTTCAAGGTTCAAAACCTATCCAATTCTACACAAAATCATCATATAAATTCAATGGAAGCATTAGATCATTAAAATTGCATTTGCTTCCATCATGAATAGTGCAAACTGAAATGGTTCAACCATGGCAAAGTCAAGAATATCAACTTGATTCAACAATCAATCACTTAACTAACTTGTTTAAGCTTCAATCATTTAACTCTAACTTTAATTTCTTCTTTCTTCTTTCATCTAACATTTTTGAACAGCACAACACCTTAGGGTAAAATCAACTTTCTTTCATTAAAACTCTAAGTTCAAGCTCCCAAATCAAAGGAAAATAAGCTATGATAGATTGCTTACCTTTAATCTCTAGCTTGCTTGAACTTTTGGTACATTGAATCTTCTTTGTCTTAGATTGAGTTCTCATTTTGCAAGAGGTTCCCCAAGGGTTGTCATGCCACGGTTTGCTGCAGATTTTGTGGGGGTATTTATTGAAGAATTCCATGGAAAATCAATGGCCAAGATCACTTTGTGTACTATTTGATCTAATGGCTCATATTTGCTCTCACATTAAACTTACCCAACCAACTTGAGATAAGGTCACATGCCAAAAATCTTCTCCTCCCTTTTGTCTTGGACACCATGTGTGAGGTCTTGTGGGTCCCACCATGTGCAAACCCTAATTCACACTTTATTCCTTTTTCTTTTTTCAAAAATTTATAAATTATTCATTATTGGACTTGGGCTCCAAGACAACTTTTGGGACTTATTGGGCTGCCCTAGGATGAAATTTTGGACTGCCCTAGGCCTTCCTTGAGTCCAATAGCTAATTGCCACAAATCCCAAGGTACTTTCCTTATACCGATATCTTAAAAATATCCTGGTCTTGAAATAAATGCTAGACACATCTTTTAATGGTTCTAACATTTTTAAAAATTCATTATAATATAAATAACTCCCCTGCAAAGTCTCATAATTTTTTGAGACCCAGAAGTCCTGGTAAAAATTTCTATATTTCTTCAAGACCTTTTATCAGTATAGATTTCACTTTAATTTCTCAAAGGGCATTATCATCTTTTCACACATCATCAGAGTATTCCCTGGCCTTAGTCAATTATTTTGGGAACTCTCTTTGACTGTCTAAACTTATTCAAATGACCAAAATGCCCTTCGTCTAACTCTGGCTCATTGACACAGCAGAGTGGCATACTCAGCGGCATTTTCACAATTTTACATTTCTCCTGGTCTTTATTAGTCCTGGCCCACATACTTATCTAAAAATATAATTGGGCCTATAAGGTGTCATTTTGGGCCCTCTACATGATCCACTCCCTTCAATGGCTCAATTCCGGAGAAATTCCCCGAAACATATTTATCGGGCGTTTTAATCCATTGTAAATTCTATAATAAATTCTACATAACTCCTTTTTGAGCTATGTCAGTTTCATAAATTATCATATTAATTATAGGAATTTACTGAAAAATTTCATCTGATTTGGAGGTCCAGAGTATACTGTCCTAATTTCCCTTTCTTCAGAAATTAATATAAATTTTTCAAGACCTTAAATCAAAATTCTGTGTCGCATCACACTGATCAGAATAATTTTCTCTATTTACTGGAAAATTTGGGGCTAATCTAATTCTGAGCATTTCCAGGCCTTTTTCGGCTAAACTTTCAATAATTACCATTGTGTCCTAGAACTTTTAAAAATTACACTTTAGGTCCTCATCCTTTCATAATTACACTTAATGGCCCAAAGCTGTTGTCTACGTTCATTTTCTCACCATAGAACTGTAAGGAATTGGAAGACACGCAGCGGAAATAAACTTTAAAAATTTTCCATTCCTTGCCAGGATCTGCCGTATGTGTTTAAGTCAAGTGGAAAGAATCCTTACCCTTAGTGTTGCTCAGCGAATTTCACAGCTTCTCTACGTGGGTGGTGATCTCTTTCTGATCGCAAGAAATCGACGGAGTGTTCCTCAGCGACCTTCACAGATTCTCTCCGCGGACGGTGGTCTCTTTCCGATCACAAGAAGTCGACGCCTCAGGTCGGCTTCCTCTACTGGTATCCACACGAACAGCGTTCCAACCACGAACGACGTGCTAGCGTCTCCTGTCCCTCCAAGGCTTTCACAAGTCTCCGTCTCTATTTCGGGAGTTTCTTGTCTGCAAACCTTTTGCAGATTCCGTTCGGCCTTTTGTGTTCTATGTTATTTTCAAACGTAGCTCCTCCAATCAGATATATAGGATGCTATGCGTTTTTCCACCTGACCTAATTGGATTTTGGAGTTAATCTTATATTAATTCCGAATTGATACAATATCATATATTGTATAATTTTATAAGAAACTAATTAAATAAAATAATATTAAATCCGTCCCACAGATTTAATTACTTATTTATTTAACTTTAAATAAAGATGAGACTGAGTTATATTTGATTTATTCCCATAAATCAAATTTGAGATATCCTATCAATTTAAATTTCGAATTTCAAACGTGATAGAGATTTAATTTATCCTTATAAATTAAATCTTATAAATATCTCTTATATGAGATATCCTATCAATTTGAATTTCGAATTTCAAACGTGATAGAGATTTAATTTATCCTTATAAATTAAATCTTATAAATATCTCTTATATGAGATATCCTATCAATTTGAATTTCGAATTCAAACGTGATAGGGATTTAATTTATCCTTATAAATTAAATCTCATATATCTCATATATATAATATATATATATATATACGAATTTATATATATACGAATATAAATATAAATAAATATATATACATTCACCTGGATCTTTCATTGAATCTGGACATGTCTTAGATTCAATGAATCTGGACATCATAGCTCGTGTTGGGCTATTTTGTGTGCGACCCTGTAGGCCCATATGAAGTTGGCAGTGGGCCATTTGCTATACTAGCCCACAAGTCGCAAGCGGTCTCTAGCAAGACATAACAACTACCCAAATCATATGAGGATCGATAAACGATGTAACCTTTTATACAACCATATCATGTCCCTTCTGTCACGCGATATTTTGGTCATGGATGAGGCATGGATAATGTCATCCTCCTATTCCCGACCGTTACTTTCTCGATCCCTGAGTAGTCTGACTATAGAGATGGAACTACCTTTCCATTACAGTATGGCCATACATTTCTCAGACTCACTCATCGATGGGCCCAGTAATATCTCTCCACGAATGTGAGGGACAAATTCCATCTTGACCATTCACATTCCTCCGCATGAAAAACCACTAAGCCCGAACATAGTCTTTATGATCACTCGGTCAAAAGTGACTTTTGACTAGGTCAAAGCTGAGCGTTTTGTCATGTAGGAATCCATGATGATCTCAGGTCAAAGGGCATATTGACATGGTTTGTATATGAGAGAAGCTTATGACGTTACCCATGCAGTTCTCTCATAGCGGGTCGGTCCAACACCCTGTACTCTTACATGTGCTTATGACTTTGATTTATATCTCTATACATCTTCAAAGTCATACTGGTCTTATTTCATCTGTGCTCCCACATAGATGATCGACCAGGGACATTTAGGATAATATCATGAATTATCCAAGGATGGTCATCATAGTAAACATGCAAATAATATGATAACTCAATTAATAAATTCATAAATCAATAATGTTCATAAGACAATGATTGGCCCCTAGGGCACGATTTCCAACAAGAACTTTTAAACTTTTTATTTTAGTCCCTCATCTTTATACCTTTGTCTAATCATTGTTTTTCCTTTCTATTCATCGTCACAATCCTTTCTAAACTCTTTCCACTATCAGTATTATACAAATAGAGAAAAAGTAGGATGTGACACCTTTCATCTAAAGTTTTAGACAGCATGTACACCTTAGAGAAAACTCTACTTTCTTCCATGAAAACCCTAAGTTTAATCTCCCAAATCAATAGAAAATAAGCTAGGATAGGTTGCTAACCTTTAATCTCTAGCAGAGTTAAACTTTGGACCTTCGATGTTTCTTTAGTTTGGCTTAAGTTTCATTTTAAAATAGGGTCCCCAAGGGTTCTCCTTCACAGTTTTGAGCAAAAAATAGTTGGGGTATTTATAGAAAATCTCATGGAAAATGAATGGCCAAGATCACTTTGTGCACTACTTGATCTAATGGCTCATAATTGCTCTTTCATCAAACTTACCCACCAAGCCAACTTGAGCTAAGATCACATGAAAAAATTCTTCTCTTCCCCTTGCCTTGGACGCTATGTGTGAGGTGTTGTAGGTCTCACCATGTACAAACCTTTATTCTCACTTTATTCCGTTTTCTTTTATTTTTGAAAAATTCAAAAACTATTCATTATTGGACTTGGACTCCAAGACAACCTTTGAGACTTATTGGGCTGCCCTAGGATGAAATATTGAGCTGCCCTAGGCCTTCCTTGGGTCCAATAGCTAATTGGCACAAATCCCAAGGCACTTTCCTTATACTAATATCCTTAAGTTGTCCTAGTTTTGAAATAAATGCTAGACACCTATTTTAATGGTTCAGATATTTTTAGAAATTCATTATAATATAAAATAAATCCCCTGAAAAGTCTCATAATTTTCCAAGACCCAGAGGTCCTAATAAAAATTCCCTATATTTTCTCACGACCATTTATCGATGTCCGATTTCACTTTAATTTCTTGAAGGGCATTATCGTCTTTCCACACATCATCAAAGTATTCCCTAACTCTGGTCAACTATTTTGGGAACTCTCCTTAACTGTCTAACATTAGTCAAATGACCAAAATACCCTTCATTTATCTCTAGCTCATTGACACAACCCAATGGCATACTCAGTGGCATTTTCATAATTTTATATTTTTATCAGTTTTTATCAGCCCTGGCCCACGCACTTATCCAAAAATATTATTGGGCCTTCTACATGGTCCACTGTGTTCATGGCTTAACTCCCGATAAATTACCCCGAAATGTATTTATCGTGCGTTTTAATCCACTGTAAATTCCATAGTCAATTATACGTAACTCCTTTTTGAGCTCTGTCACTTTCATAAATTCTCATATTAATTATAAGAATTTACTGCCAAATTTCATTTGATTCTTAGGTTCAGAGGATACTGTATTAATTTCCCTTTTTTCATAAATTAATATAAATTTTTCGGGACCTCAAATCAAAATTCCGTATTGCGTCAAACTGATCAGAATAATTTTCTCTATTTACTGGAAAATTTGGGGCTAATCTAATTCTGAGCATTTCCAGGTCTTTTTCGGCTAAACTTTCAATAATTACCATTGTGTCCTAGAACTTTTAAAAATTACACTTTAGGTCCTCATCCTTTCATAATTACACTTAATGGCCTAAAGCTGTTGTCTACGTTCATTTTCTCACCATAGAACTTTTAAACTTTTTATTTTAGTCCCTCATCTTTATACCTTTGTCTAATCATTATTTTTCCTTTTTATTCATCGTCACAATCCTTTCTAAACTCTTTCCACTATCAGTATTATACAAATAGAGAAAAAGTAGGATGTGACACCTTTCATCTAAAGTTTTAGGCAGCATGTACACCTTAGAGAAAACTCTACTTTCTTCCATGAAAACCCTAAGTTTACCTTTAATCTCTAGCAGAGTTAAACTTTGTACCTTCGATGTTTCTTTAGTTTGGCTTAAGTTTCATTTTAAAATAGGGTCCCCAAGGGTTCTCCTTCACAGTTTTGAGCAAAAAATAGTGGGGGTATTTATAGAAAATCTCATGGAAAATGAATGGCCAAGATCACTTTATGCACTACTTGATCTAATGGCTCATAATTGCTCTTTCATCAAACTTACCCACCAAGCCAACTTGAGCTAAGATCACATGAAAAAATTCTTCTCTTCCCCTTGCCTTAGACGCCATGTGTGAGGTGTTGTAGGTCTCACCATGTACAAACCTTTATTCTCACTTTATTCCATTTTCTTTTATTTTTCAAAAATTCAAAAACTATTCATTATTGGACTTGGACTCCAAGACAACCTTTGAGACTTATTGGGCTGCCCTAGGATGAAATATTGAGCTGCCCTAGGCCTTCCTTGGGTCCAATAGCTAATTGGCACAAATCCCATGGCACTTTCATTTTACTAATATCCTTAAGTTGTCCTAGTTTTGAAATAAATGCTAGACACCTATTTTAATGGTTCAGATATTTTTAGAAATTCATTATAATATAAAATAAACCTCTTGCAAAGTCTCATAATTTTCTAAGACCCAGAGGTCCTAATAAAAATTCCCTATATTTTCTCACGACCCTTTATCGATGTCCGATTTCACTTTAATTTGTCAAAGGGCATTATCGTCTTTTCACACAACATCAAAGTATTCCCTAAATGTGGTCAACTATTTTGGAAACTCTCCCTGACTATCTAACATTAGTCAAATGACCAAAATACCCTTCATTTATCTCTGGCTCATTGACACAACCCAATAGCATACTCAGTGGCATTTTTATAATTTTATATTTTTATCAGTTTTTATTAGCCCTGGCCCACGCACTTATCCAAAAATATTATTGGGCCTTCTACATGGTCCACTGCGTTCATGGGCTTAACTCCCGAGAAATTACCCTGAAATGTATTTATCGGGTGTTTTAATCCACTGTAAATTCCATAATCAATTATGCATAACTCCTTTTTAAGCTCTGTCACTTTCATAAATTCTCATATTAATTATAAGAATTTACTGGCAAATTTCATTTGATTCTTTGGTTCAGAGGATACTGTATTAATTTCCCTTTCTTCAGAAATTAATATAAATTTTTCGGGACCTCAAATCAAAATTCTGTGTTTCGTCAAACTGATCAGAATAATTTTTTCTATTTACTGGGAAAATTTGGTACTAATATGATTATGGACATTTTTTTATTAACTTTCAATAATTACCATTTTGCCCTTGAACTTTTGAAAATTACACTTTAGGCCCTCAACTTTTCAAAATTACACTTAATGGCCCAAAGCTTTTGTCTACTTTCATTTTCCACCATGGAACCTTTAAACTTTTCATTTTAGTCCCTTTCTTTCTTCAATCTTGTCTAACCTTTCTCATTCTTTCTTTTCATCGTCATAATCCTTTTCAAGCCTCTTTCCTCTATTAGTATTATACATATAGGGAAAAATAGGATGTGATATTTCTACCCTCGTTAAAATAAATTTTGTCCTCGAAATTTACTTAGTACTTTAGTCAATAATCTTGAATAGATATCCTTTTTTGCTTTATGACTAAGGGTTGGGGTATTTATCTCATTTCTTCTATCTTGATATCCACAGATCTTCATATCTTTGCTGTGATTATTTTTCATTTATGAATCAACTCAATCAGAGTTGAGCTCTACTTCATTATATTACTTGCTTACTTGATATGCATCTATTTTCATATAGACTTCTCACCATACTAGACTTATGAGTAGTGTCCATTTCTTTCATATCAAACTCTCTCAAATACTACTGTATTCTGGAATTTCTGTCAACTACTCATCATACTTCTTCTTCTTCTTATCATCTTTAATAATTCATCATAATACAGAGAGAGAACTTATGTCATTATTCTTTCTTTTTTTACTTTACTGCTAGATAAGAGCACATAGGAGCACATACTCTAACATGCATAATGCTTGGCCAATATGTTGC
Source organism: Leucaena leucocephala (assembly GCA_037074615.1). NCBI lineage: Eukaryota > Viridiplantae > Streptophyta > Magnoliopsida > Fabales > Fabaceae > Leucaena > Leucaena leucocephala. The sequence continues at coordinate 19,152,056 of CM073533.1, forward strand.
AGGACTACATACCTGCCCATGAATGCAAAGCTCTAATATCAGAGCTCAAGCATTCCTTTTCCTTAATATGCATAGCTCTAACACTCAGAGCTTGTATAGCTCTATTACGTGCAGCTTACACTGCTCTAACATTTGGAGCTTTAGCATATTTTACAAACATAACATAATGCCTGGCATTTCATGCAAGGAGTGAAAGCTCTCACTTACTATTTTATCTATAACATAATATTCAAACATCTTATCCCTTTCAAAAAGGGAGCCTCTCTATCTGTTTACAAAGCTAGTTACAAAGTTATTTATTGTACTTCTTAATACATATTTCTCATAATGTATCTCATTACGTACTTTTCATGCCTTATCATGGCATATCTAGCCAAATATGGCTATATCATGGTCTATCTTGCCTTATTATGATGTATTTTGAGATACCATAAGTCTAACATTCTATTTAACTTATAGCCTTTCTAGCTTTTGAGAAAACTCTTCTAAATATTTCCTTTCAAATTCATTTTATTTGGACTTGACAAAAAGGTTCTAATCTCTTACCGTTCATAACCCTTTCTAACTTTTCATAGCTCTTTCAATCATTTTACATAACTCTGTGCATATATGCCAAATTTCTGTGGCATTTACACCCTTTTCATCACTTCCCAGGGGGTCACTCATCATTGGACTACTCTTGCCTGAGCACGCTTTACTGAAAAGTGCTGATAAAAATCTGAAGCACTAGTGCTAACAGGCTCCAACCCTGGTACTTTACTATCTTAGATCCTTCTCATACTGCTCTCTTGGCTCTATCTGGCCTTCTAATCTCTTTATCCTCATCTAGAGGATCTATTTGTCTCTAATTCTTATTCTCTGTAATCTCATCTTAAGGATCTCGTTATTCTTATTTGACCCCTTCTCATATCTTATGAGATTTTCTTTTTCTCTTCCTTAGGTATATTATCTACAGACTCATAAATATTTGTTAGTCAGGACTAAAAACTTTAACTCTGATCCCTTAATTCCTTTTTCATGTAAGAAGATTCTGAGTTTAGTCCCTAATAGTAATAAGGCTATATGAAATTAACATAATGGGTACTCTCTCTATTATGAGTTAACCAACTTGTGAGGCTTCCTTACCTTAACCTTGTCCTTGGTAATCATCTTTCTAAAGAAATATTATACTTACAGCTTATTCATTTTCTTAGGCTAGGTCAACTACAACTCTTAGGATCTACTGCGATCAACTGTAGGCCTCTTCAGGATTTAACTGCAACCCTGAAATTCTATTTTTGTGAGCCATGCTAGGATCTAACTATAATCCTCCAGAATCTACTGCAATTCCATTATACTGTATTCTCATCTCCATAAGACCTAAACCAACAGACTAAGTTATAAGGTTAGACACTTCCACTTAGTTGTTAACTCAACAGTTAATTCCCAAAAAATGATCACGGAAGCCAATATTATCTATTAGGACTTTACTCATTTCCTCTATCATTCAACAATTTCTAATATCATTCCTATCTTTCATAACTTTACTATGTCTATTACTGCTGAGAGCTACATAGGCTCTACCATGCACATATCCATCAGAATTTGTTCATCTCATCTAGTGGACATTACTCTACATGAGCTGCACTGTCTATTCTCTTGGCTCTATCTCAAAAGCAATCTGAATCTATTGCATGAGCAATCTAACTCTATTGCGAGAACGTTAACTTCTATTGCATAGACGTTGCTCCCTCTCAAAGCTAAATCATCTTTCATAACTTCATCTCATTTCAATTCATGTTCATGGTACATCATTCATGTATCTTATCTCTTCTGAAGGGATATGTCCTGAGCATTGTAATCATTTGTCTATAAATTTGCTACTAACCTTCATCTCTAATCTCATTTATTGGTTTTCTATTGTTTTATCATTACCAAATTGAATTATCTAATTACATGCCATATTCCATGGGAGCAATACATTTTTTTTCAAAACTTTCTCATCATATCCACTCTACCCTACATGTAATGCAAAAGGAGAGTGTTCATTCATCATATCATACTCTAACATGCATAATATGCAAGGAGATACAATCATTTAAGCATTCTCTAACATGCATGTCATCATACGACAACTGTAAAGAGATGCAACTGTTCATCATAACTTATGGCAACATAAGCTATATCACATAATTTGCTCAACCATCCCTCATACACACACTATAGTTAAACAATTAACTAGGTAAACTTTAAAGCATTCTTTCCTCTGTCATATTATCTGTCAGACTATCTATCAAATTATCTGGTCAGGATTTGACAATTTATTCAAGAATCTCAAGTAACTATTCATCTAACTTAGACCGCCACATTATCCTCTTATTAGGGTATAAACTCAACCCTTTATTACTCTTTCTTACATAGGGAATATAGGAGTCAATTTATCTTTGAAACTATGGCTACCTTTCTTTCTCTATACATCATAAACTTCTTTTCTTATTTCGTATACATCTACCGCTCTGTTGAACTTCTACAACTGCCTGAGAAAAACTTTTTCTTTATAACACAGAATTCAATCGTGAACTAACTTCTCAGTCATTCAACTCTCACTGTTAATGTGAATGAACTTAGCTAAGTATTCATCAAAGGGTTTCTCTTTCCTTGCTTTAACCCTTAGTCTCATGCTCATCAGTATCTAACTGAGAGGAATGCTTCTGGTAACTATTCGAGAAAAACTTCTCAGGTGAGCAGATCAATCTCCATCTCTATGGAGTAACTTCTGTATCTCTCTACTATCTCTTAACACTTTTTGTATGTCAGTCTTAGGCTGCTCTAGACTAGACTATGGTTCCTTTCTAGTCTGTCTCTAGATCATGACTAACTTAAGTCAGATGGATCACATTCATCATCTAATACTATTACCTCTATTCTATAGGGTACTCTACCCTATGTATGCTAGGTTACTATTTCCTCGTGATGGGATCTCTCTGTTTTGGGAACATTAACTTTCTATCTATTAGCCATCACGTCTTTAACCTTAAGCCATGTATTAAGCTACTCTTAGGCAAGTCTTAATCTAACTTTTAATTCTTTTGTTTAGGAAGGACTATTGAACAAACTATTTTGTAAGGTAGGTCTACTCCTGTTGGTCACATAGAGGACCTACTTCTAAACCTTTTCTTAAACTAATCTTGATCTTCTGTATCATAGTTTCTCTTACTGTTTGGCTAGCCTGCACCATGTGCTAAACCTCTAACTAATAAACTTCATTGATGCTGGCATCTTTATTCTTATCATTAGGTCTCTGTGCATCCTAGTTACCACCTGAGTACTGGCTAGTCGTGACTCATACTATCTGTAAACTTTAGACGCGACTGCCTCAACTTACTCATCATGACTTAACAGCATGTGTTCTTCAGTCATGACCATATGTCTTTTACATTCATGACATAACAGCTCTGGAACTTCTAGTCTTTACTCTAACAATGGCCAACTCTTATTCTTGGCTTTAATAAGCTTGAGTCAATTGAAACTCCTTCATATCTATATATCATAATCACATTAAATAGGGAATATATTCAAATAAATATTCAACCAACTATCATTTTATTATATCACATCAAAACTCATATTTCATGCCCTCATAGTATTTATACATGCATTACATACATGTCAATCACATATTCGGGGTACATCATAACTATTATACATCTGAGTAATTACTTTACTTTAGAATGTTTACATATTTACATTACCCCTCATCTCTTTTTACATTATTTTCTAGGGATCGTAAACTATAAATACTTCTACCTACATAAGTGCCACCCTTGTATATTAGTTGGTTGATCATTCGCCAAAAACCCACTTAGCTCTATGTGCCATGTAGGGGTATATGCAATATTTGGCATACAACTATCTCATGCCAATCTTCTAAAGTATAAACTTGATTTAGGTTAATGCCCTCTATTATATATCTATTTATCAACCCTGCTACGGCATTGAGGAACTACAGATAAACTGACTACTCTTGATCTCTACTTCTATCGATCCCTTGACCTAGACTGAGTAATTCACTCTCCATAACTTTCTTGAAACTAATATAGTCAACATTATCTGTCTTTAGCAAATAAGGTTAGGGTTGACTAGGACCAAGAATATCACACTAATCTTTCTCTATAAAATCACATATTCCTGGACTTTGAGAATGGGAAAGGACTATCGTAGACTCTGAATGGATCTCTGGATTAAGGGAATGCTGTAGGTTACTCATATAAAATCTACCCTTAAACTCTAGTGGAGGAGGAATAATGTCTTGTCTACCTATAATCTAATACCAATACTTAGCTTCCTCAGCCATAATTTGTCCTCTCATCAGAGGAATAGGGCTTCTATCAAGGTTAGAGGGCACTCTAACAAACTCATTATATAGAGTTACTGGACTCAACATCATCTGGTACTTGCATAACTTCATACTAAATCTCTACATAACTTTCAGACTACAAGTTTGAGTCTATAAAAATATCTATGGGATATTCTACTATAGACCTCTAAAACATCCTTACTTTTGTACGTCTTAGGGACCATGCAGTAGCATTTAAAATCACTTACAAGACTTTGGAAGTCCATTAGCTAAATCTATAATTTTTCTCTTTCTCGAGTTACTGTTCATATGGCATTCCAGATTACATGATGAATTTCAAAAAATCATAATTAATTCTAGAAAAATTGAAATGAAGTGGTTCAAAAATATATATGAATATAACATCTTTAAATTTAAGGAAAAAATAATTTTCAGACCAAATTCTTAGCCAATTAATATAGTTTATTCGTCAAAGATTACTGTTCACTTGGTCGAAAATTCTGAAAACAGATTCTGGTCCCTTTGGAAAATTAATTCTCTTTGTAAAGATATCAAAATAAGGTGTTATTGGTGTCAAAACGAAGTTTGACATGTTAACTAAATGTTTGTAAAATTTCATACATTTATCCCATCATTTACTATTTTTTATTACATCATGATCATCACTACTTGCATTGGTCAAATAGTAACATTACATATAACAATTCTTCACATAACATTTATACTATCCAATCCCTAGCTTCTCTTCATGTTTCTTCAATCCTATTTCATCATTAACAAACCTGTGGGATTAGGATTACATGGAATGGGATGAGATTTCTGGGGAAATATCAGTAGCAAACGGTACTAAATAAGGCATGCATTAATGTAAATACTTGTGCTTGCTTGTGAAAGTGTTAAATTGTGTAATATGCATGCTTCCATGTACTATATGAAATACAATTGGCCAAAGTAATTATAGAAACAGAGCTTCATACATAAGCATATATGCAACACAATTCAATAAAGCCCTAGCACAACCAAGCATAACATTCAATACATACAAGTTTAGGATAAGTTTACTACCCTATATACTTGACTTTTTTTCACTTTATCATGCCTCTTTCTTCTCACTTCTCTTGGATATGTGTCTGCCTCTTTTGGAGCATACCAATCCATTCTTAATATCACATAACCATTCATCCATCACAATCTAACTTCCTTGAGCATTAAACTCACTAACATAACTTCCTCTTGAACATTAAGCTCATTTAACTATATTAACTTTCCTTAATCTTAACTAATGGACTTGGCCCTTGAATCAATTGATGTCTTAATTTTACCCTACACAATTTCATATTTTGAATCCATTTATGAGCTTAGAATCATGAAATTCTAGTTCCTTCATGGCCTGCTGAACAGAACCGAACACGTGCACAATTCCTTCAAAAATTCTCATTTTGATTCTAATGATTCCCATACTTGTTTCTCCACTTTATCCCACACATATTTTCATTTTAAAACCATTGGAAACATAAAATAATAAAATTTCAATCGCTGTTCATGCGAGTGAATAGTAAATAGAGGAGAATTTCAAAAACTATAATCTTGAAATTTCAATGCTTCCAAGGTTCAAAACCTATCCAATCCTACACAAAATCATCATATAAATTCATTGGAACAATTAAATCATTGAAATTCCATTTCCTTCCATCATGAACAGTGCAAACCGAACTGGTTCAACCATGGTAAAGTCAAGAAGATCAACTTGATTCAACAACCAATCACTTAACTAGCTTGTTTATGCTTCAATCAAAAATCTCTAATTTTAATTTCTTCTTTTCCCTTTCATATAAGGTTTTTGGACAGCACAACACCTTAGAGAAAACTTAACTTTTCTCCATGAAAACCCTAAGTTCAAGCTCCCAAATCAAAGAAAAATAAATTAGGATAGATTGCTTACCTTTAATCTCTAGCTTGCTTGAACTTTGGTACCTTGAATCTTCTTTGTCTTAACTTGAGTTTTCATTTTGTAAGATATTCCCCAAGGGTTCTTGAGCTCATGGTTTGGAGGCTGAAATGAGGGGGTATTTATAGAAAAATCTCATAGAAAATTAATGGCCAAAATTACTTTGTGTACTATTTGATCTAAAAGCTCACATTTAATCTTGGATTTAAATTTTTCAAAAAGAGAATTAAGACATCATCAAGGGAAACTTCATAGGGCTAGGTGGAAAAATTCCAATGAGGGAAAGCTTATGGAAAAATTTTAGTCCAATCTAGTACCGGCTCAGTCCAATTCCTTAAAAACTAGATTGTTTTATAAATCTAATTTCTCTGAGATTACATAATATGTTTTCTGACCTTAAATCTAGTATCTGGATTCTTACTACCATTGACATTCTTGGACTGGTCTAAAACTTAATTACAGATCCCTTAGAAAATGACCAAAATGCCCTTGGTCCACTATCTTATTCTATATTAACCCTAAAGGCATAATTGTCATTTTACACTCCTTTATATTGTATCAGGGTGTATACTGGCTCTAATTAATCATCTTTATACTATCTTGGACTTTTTGGCCTATCCAGAATTATCAAAATACCCTCCATCGATCACTGGTATAATCTGGCCACCTAGGGGCATTTTTGTAATTTCACATTTTTCTGGAGTTACTTTGGATTCTGGCCCACTTAGCTGTCCAATCACTTTATTGGGACTCTTGGGACTCCATTTGGGCCTTAATATTGGTCCATTACCTTTATAGCACAAATCCCAAGAAACCTCTCCTGACAGCATTTATCGGGTATTTTATTTCACTGTAAATTCCTGTAAGAATTCTACAGGATTTCTTTTCTGACTCTGTCAATTTTATAAATTCTTATATTAAATATAAAAATTTACTATAAAGTTTTATCTGATTCTGAGGTCTGAAAAAAACTGTAATAATTCTTCCTGACTTCAGGAATTCACACCAATTAATCAGGACTTCAAATCAAAATTCTATGTTGCGTTAAACTGATTAGAATAATTTTGTCTATCTACTGGTAAAATTTAGGACTAATATGATTCTAGGCATTTTTGGGCCTTTTCTGATTCAACTTCCTCATAATTGCATTTTTGTCCCTAAACTTTTGGTAATTACCACTTTTAGCTCAAAACTTTTGTCTACTTTCATTTTCTACCATGAAACCTTTAAATTGTTCATTTTAGTCCCCTACTTCCTTCAAGACTTATCTAACTTTTATTATTTCTTCTGATCTTCGTCATAATCCTTTCCAAACCTCTTTCCACTATCAGTATTATACAGATAGGAAAAAATTAGGATATGACAACCTCCCTGACTGATCCCCTATACTCTCATCTGAACTTTCTTCACTGTCTGAAGGAGGATCAAACTCTCTTAACTGATGGCTCTTACTTAACTTTATGAAATCCCATATCTATTCCTATAATATTTGCTTAAATAAGCAATGCTAACTATCCCAACTAATACTCTAACATAACAAAGTACTTACTATTTAGAGTTAGGATCTGGGACTGTCTTATATTATGCCAGAACTTCTGCTCTGATACCAAAATGAAGCATACTTACTTTCGTACGTCTTAGGGACTATTCAGTAGCATTTAGAATCACTTACAAGACCTTAGAAGTCCATTAGCTAAATCTAAAATTTTACTCTTCTTGAGTTACTATTCATATGGTATTTTCAGATTAGGCGACGAACTTCAAAAATCATAATTAATTCTAAAAAAATCAAAATTAAGTGGTTTGAAAAGCTACATGAAGATAAATATCTGGAACTTTAAGGAAAAAATAATATTGATAACTGTCGTTTTAATTATCAAACAAAACTAAGCTAACCAATAGTAAAATGGAGGCTAACCTAGGTCGATTCACAAGGAGCCTAAGTGGATGTAGAAGTTCCTAATTAATATATTGAGCCACAAATTAACAAGTTAAAGAGATGGTGTTTGATGTGTTTTAATCTAACTACTAAAAGCAAATCTTATGCTATTGTTTATGTTTTTAAGTGTTTATGATGATAAGATGAATGAATGACAAGTGTGTTCCCTTGGAGATTACCTTACCTTCATTATCAACAGAATATGATAAGTTAATCAGCTGAATTAGAATATATTAGCTAACAACTCACTAACTAAATCTCAATCAAAGCTACAACTCACATATATTAAAAGAGATTATGAATCATTCAACTTAGAGATAGCAGAATATAAATTAAACAGATACAATTGTACTCTATTATAGAATCACTTCAATTAATCACAACTATATTCAACTCGATCACAAATGAGAATCAATCAAAGGTCAGTTATACATAAATAAGAAATCTAACTCAGTTCCTTACTTCTTAGTATCTACTACTCTAATTGCATTAGTAATTATAGAGCTAACTACATCAACTTGATACATTTAACTCTGAATTAAAAACACAATAAACTCCTTGTTTAGCTCAAGGATTATGGTTTAGCATTATCTCCAAGAGAGTACAATAGCTTAGCCTTGCATTGCCATCTGAACTTCAGCAGCAAAAGAAAACACAACAGTAGTGATGGTGAAAATGATAGAAGAAGATGAAGATGAAGAATGAACTTTCCTCTAGAATAGAGGAAAGTTGTAGATGAGAAAGAATAGAAATGTAGATGAAGAAGAATAGAAGGATGGTGTCAGTAGAATGGAATGGATGTGGAGTGATGAATGATGCAGAATATGTGTGAACTCCATGTCTGGAATGGGGCAGAGATATGGAATAGTACCCTGGATCTAGTTCATAATGTGTGATATATAGGAGTATGGAATGTGTGATGTGAATCTAGTCTCCTCTTCAGCACATGCTTCCTGCCAGCTGTGATCCCCACTTTCTTCTATTGTCTACACATGTGCTTGTGCTGTTGAAATGAGTGATTATGTTCAGGTGAGGTATGTGTGCGTGAACAGTGCTCCTCCATGTGCGAACACATGCATGATCTCCCACTTGCAATATATTCCTCAATTCCTGGATCTAACACATGTCCAATCTGTTGCAGCACATGACTGATTTGTACTTTCTTTCAGCTACAACATGTGAAGCTTGTGATATAATTCCTTATCTGATTTCTGTTGGCATCTTCTCTAGCACATGCTTCAATATCTAGCTGTAAATTGCTCTAACATGTTGATTGGTCACTACAAAGTAGAAATTTAATATATTATTTATCCAATTAATCACTAAAATTAAATCAATTAATTTCCACTTGCTCCATTTTAATTTTATTAATTAATTGCTCATCATATTAGTAAATGAGGATAAAATCAATTATAAAACTCACTTTAAACACACTAAAAATCACTAAAACTATGAGTTTATCAAATCTCCAGACCAAATACTTAGTCAATTAATACAGTTTAATCGTCAAAGATTACTATTCATTTGGTCAAAAATTTTGAAAACAGATTCTGGTCTCTTACTTTGGAAAATTCGTTCTCTTGGTACAAACATCAAAATAAGGTTTTCTTAGTGTCAAAATAAAGCTTGACATGTTAACTAAAAGTGTGTAAAATTGTATATATTTATCTCATAATTTACTATTTTTTATTACATCATAAGCATTGTGGCTCAAACATATCATATAACATCATTAATTGCAACAATTTATACATTCATCATATAACATTTACATTATCCAATCCCTAACTTCTCTTCATGCTTCTTCATCCTCCTTCATCATTAATAAACCTGTGGGATTAGGATTATATGGAGGGGGTGAGATTTCTGGGAAAATCTCAGTAGCAAACGGTACTAAACAATGCATGCATTAATGTAAATACTTGTGCTTGCTTGTGAAGGTGTTAACATTGTATAATGTGCATGCTTTCATGTATCATATGAAATACAATTGGCCAAAGTAATCATAGAAACAGAGCTTTAATCATATACACAAGCAACACAATTCAACATAGCCATAGTAGAACCTACAACTGCTCTTCCATCATTTTGCTTTTAGAACACTGTAACCCCAAGACATGTAATGCTGGTACATATTCTTCTTGGCTATTTCCTAATTCTTCTTACTCATAGCCTATGAAATAAAAGCAAAGTTAGATTAGTTAAATAAAATAAGTTAATTAAAATGTAAGTTTACACACATCAAACCTTATAAGTAGCATCTTCCCGCCTTTGACAAAATAGTGTCCACACTTTGTCACTAACATTGAGATATGTATCCTTTAGATGCTCTCCAGTCTTACTTCCTTAGAGGTAGTCCTTTGCATGGTTGGACTTAAAATCTCTCCACCATTCATCACATTGCTTTAAGTTCTTATGCCCCATGCTTGCTATGGTGGAAATATCAAAATGTTGTTGAGGTAAAGTATAAAAAACAAATAAAATGAAGTTACAATAAGGGACAAAAATATGAATAACTAAAATAGATAGGTGAAACATAAAATTAGAAATGTATTACCAAAATTTCCTCCCAAATCATATCTTTGCCTTTTGGGTCTACCGCCCTTTAATTGGCAAAATTGATGCTAACCTTAGTGCGTACTATATGGCTGACATAGCTGTTCAACAATGCCCTATTTTTATCTATTGCCTTCATGTCATAATCAAACTCCACCAGTAACTTTGTGGATTGTGTCCCCTCATCTGTCTTAGCCATCTGTCTTATAAACAACAAACAGCCAAACAATTCATAAAAACACACCCACAAATTCGCAAAACTACACCCACACAAATAGGAACCAATGTAACAAACTAATACTACAAAAATTAAATCTTTAATACAATGATGATAGCTCATATGATGTAATATAGTTTATAAACACAAACAACTGAAAAAGTAAGAAAAATAATCAAATGAAGAAGTTAAATAGTGACTTATCGCTTTCATGATATAGAATGATGTTAACGATGGAGATAGGTATCGAAAATATGAGGAAAATGACGGAAAATAACCTTTGTATAAATCTATCATGGTGGGGTAGGGGAATTTTATACTCTGAATTAAAGATCGTTTTTTGGCTAATGAATTAAAGATGTTAAAAGTAATATTAATAGAAGAAATTAAAAATCTAATAAAAGTACAACCGAACTCTCTTTGGTATCAAATCTAAGGAAAAAAAATAACTAAATCATACATACCAAAAAAAGTGGTTTGATCTTCATTAAAATATCACAAACTACATGGTTTTTTTAACAATTCCCTTAATTAATATCTAAATTTTTACTGCACATATTGATGAATGCACCACACATTTTCCTACTTTTCCTTAATCAATGAAAAGTATGATGGGAAAAGCTCAATATATATAGTGTGCCACACATCTCCATAATTTTTCTTATAAATTGGACCAAACTATAATAATCTTTACTTTTTCTTATATTTGAGATTGGAGGTAGTATTAAATTATACATACATATATATATATATATCAAAATATTATATCATTTATATAACATCCCAAGTTTTCTTTTAAATTGATATTAACTCAAAATTTAAAATCCTAAAGGTTTGACTAAGGAATTATCAGTTTCAATGAAAGTTTGGAGGTACGCATGTTATTTAGTCGAAGTCACATATGTAGTAGCCAGTAAACATCTCAGGCCATCAAACAAAACTACAATTTCATAACAACAACATTATCAAAAGAGCATTACATCCAAAAATTGTCTCCCTTAGCTTTTATTCCTTTTTAACCCCCGATATTGTATTGTCCTTTTTGGTCCATGACTTGTTGAAGTAGACAAATTAAAAACTTTAAAGAGAAAAAAATTAAATTAAGCTTTTAAGAAATAAATAGTTAAATTTCTTGTGCATTGCGTTTGATTTCTTTAATTAGATAGTATGTTTATATATTAGTTTGGACTTTGTTTAGGTATTTACATTTCTTAGGACTTCGATTATAATTTACCCTTTGCGTTTGGATCAACAAGCAGCTAGTATGTGTTACTATTTTCACAACAAATGAAATTTTCCCTTTTTTGTAATTGATTTTTTGGATAGTACAATAAATCTAAATTATCCTAATTAACGTTTGTGAACCGTTTTTCTTGCGTTCTCACAAAAATAATAGAAAGGGTCCAAATATAGCCTATGAACCTAATACTGCTCTCTTTTGTTTTGATTTGCTTGGGAGAACCACAAGAGCTGGTTTTCTGACATTTGAGGTTTTCTACACCCAAGTCCCTTTCTTCTTGGTTGGTTATTCAGACCTGAAAGAGAACAGATCAAACACATAACCAACCAAGTTAATTCATTCATTCGTTCATTTCGATTTTGGATTATTTCTCTTCCCAGGTATACAATTTTCTTATTATTTTCTTTTTCTTTGAGACGAGTATGTAAAAGTCTTTCTATAAACATATGGGATCACCAAATTTTAGGGTTTGATGTCCAAAAATTTTCATGTTTTAATTTAACCATGAACTAGGTGATCTCTCCTGTATTTCATGGAATTTGAGGATGAGTTGCACTATTCAAGCATAGTTTGCAAACAAAGTATTCATAAAGTCATTAATATAGGATATATTAAACTAATTTGATTAGATTAAGGAATCTAAATATGTTAGTTAATATGCTAAGTTTTTTTAAAACACTATAATTATCTTCCCTAACTCCCTCCCACCTTCTCTTACTTGATCATGGTTGATGGAATATCAATAAGGATAATTTAAAAAAGAGTTAACAAATATAGCAAATGTATCTTACATTTAAGATCACAATCAACTCTCTAATTAGATTATATATTAAGTGCTAGAGGAGTATACCTCATTTTCTTAATATAAGAAATAGTTGACTTTTTTTGGATAGATTAAAAAGCCAAATGCATTATTTAATTATGACTAAATATAACCCCTCAAGATAAATTTATATTATATACTTATTAATCTACCAAAATTAGTCAACAAGCACTTATATTATTATTTTTTAATTAATAGGCTTATTTGATTTTTTTAATCTATCCAAAAAAGTTAACTAACTCTTATATTAAGAAAAATATATAATTTATTATACATTCACTATTTTACAACCAACAATCATATTGATGTTGATGTTTATTTTTAATGTTGTGAGAATTGAATCAACATTTAGTTTTTCCTTTTTCAGGAATCAATGTTACCGTATATCTAATTTGCTCCGTTGGAGATTGAAAGCACCAGCCTTTGAGGAGAATTAAAGGTTTCTGGTGCAAGCTAGTTATTATATATATAATACATCTACAATGGCAACAAAGGTGAAAGGAATCTTTAAAGGACTCAAAAATAACATATCAAACATATTTGGTACGTAAGAGCAATTTTCTCTTCCGAAGCCAAATTCAATTTATTTAGCTACGCTGTCTATTTAATTTTTTTTGTTAATTATTAAATAATTAGTAATAAGTTGTAATGTTGGTTCGATTCCATAACAACTTTAATATTATTCCAAATTAAGAAGTCTTTTGCGTATATTGCTAGAAAATAGCAATCTGGTGACGTTATTATTTTTTCCCAACAAATTTATAAATTTGTTTATATTTTGAAATGAATTTTGTCTCTCTCTCTCTCTACGTATTCTTTTTCTTTTCCTCGTGTTTGTTTGGAAATTTCAATATTTGTTTTTATTAGAATGTACTGGAATATAACATTTAATGCCTCTATGGAATACACAGGACAAATTATATATGGAGTTATATATAACGTTTTAACTGAAAAAAATTGGAATAAAATTACAGAAGAGAAAGAAGGAACCGATGAAATTCAGATTGGATTTCCAACAGATGTCAAGCATGTTGCACATATTGGATTGGATGGTCCATCTGCAAATACACCAACCTGGGTGCGTTCTCTCTCTCTCTCTCTCTTTCCTTTCTTTATTTGATGAAGGATATTGTACTTTCCAGATTTAGAATGTAAAATAATTTTCCCCTTTTGTAATAACTATATTTCCTAATATTTAAATTTATATTATCTTCTTTATAAAAGTAAAATTATTTACCATTTTAACCAATAATTTATTGTTATTTTTCTCCTTTCTTTTGTGCGCTCTTTTGTGAATCCCATATTAGAGAGATTTATAAATTCAAATAACTCTCTCTCACTAATAACAAACTATATCATATTTCAGAACGGACTCACCTTTAGACTTACTCTCATAATACACACTTTCTTCACTAATTAGACAGATGGCTAATTTCTGTTAAGATTGATATCATAAAGTTGTACCAAGTTGACTCACTTGATATCTAGGTTCAAGTGAGTCCAGCCAAAAGAAATATTTTAAGTTGAACTTAAATTTAGTTATTTATGTGTCAGCGGTGAGAAATTCGTGATTTTAATTGTCATGCATAATTAATGCATTCCTAATCAGTTAATAAGTAGGCATCATCTTGTACATCAAACAATTTAAAAAAAGAAAGAAAGAAAAGTTATTTCTTTAGTTTTAAATGTAAGATCCTCAATTTATTTTATCTTCTAAATTTATAATTTTTTTTTAAATTATCTTAGCTGATTGTATATATTAAGAATATTTCTATTAAGTGTAGTTTAAATGTAAATGATTAAAGAAGGTACTAGTGTAGTTTAAATGCAGATGATTAAAGAAGGTATTTTAAAAAAAATTAATATATTTTTTAAATAACTAACTTAATTTTTTTAAACTCTTTAAATTAATTATTTAATTCTTGAACAGGAGAATAATACTTATAAAACTTTTTGTAGTGGGTACTCACTTGAGTCTAGACATGTATTATTGTATATTTAAAGATAAACATTTTTTTCGTTTGATTTAAGAAATTCATAAAAGATAAATATTGATGACGTAATATTATTTTTTCCTCCTCTATATGCAAAAAAGCATGACATGAAATTTGGAATTTTTAATTTGCAGATGAACACGTTAAATAGTAATGCATCAACAGAAGCTCCAGAACTGTTAGCAGCAGCAGCTGCAGCTGCAGCTGCAGCACCAGCAGTGAACTCCACTGAAACACAAGGTATTTATATGTTGTTGAAACCTTCGTCTCTATAAAACAAAAAATACTAAGCACATTTTAGAATATATTATGATTAAAATATCTCTAGCTACAATTAATTTCTTGGGCCAATACATCTACCTTTAGTAGTATGAATGCTTTTGTGTAAAGTGTTTATTAACAAATTGGTTTAAACAAATGTAACAAAAAAAAAAAAGTTGGTTTAAACAAATCGTCACAATAAATGAGTACCAGCTAAAAACTCAGAAGTATTATTATACACTTTTTAGAGAGTAACAAATCGTCACAAGTGGTTTCAATTTTATTTCTTTGAAAGTAAAAATATTTTTATACACTTTTTTAAAAGTATTATTATTATTATTATTATTATTATTATTATTTTACATTTTTTAACTTCAAATTTAATATATTTAATTTGAAGATCATTAATTACATTAGATATATTTTTTCATATATTTAATAAAATTTTAAAAATAAATTATATTTATTCATGAAGTATTCATTGCAAAGTAATAAATAAAATTTTATAATTCAGTAACACCTTAAAATATTTATTTAAGTGTTAAATATAACTAAAAAAAATATTTTAAAATATTAATTATCTCAACCACTACCTTACAAAAAAAAAATATATCACCTACCCATTTCTAAGCAGGTAATCACAACACAAAGGGTGAGGAGATGCGGAGCATTAAAGAGATTCCAAGGTCCAAACCTGCTAAAGACACCAATTTGGATTCCCCGACACGACGGGGCTCCGAGGAACAGAAGCATATGCGACGCCACCGACACACCAATACGGACCCCTCATCGGATTCTTCATCAGCTCGGGGAACGCGGCACGGTAGACGACACCGAAGCACAAATCAAGCAGGTGAGTCGCCATCAGAAGATACGATGGAAGGGGCGGCGGCGGCGGCACCGAAACAGCATCGTCGTAGGAAGTCAAAGACGACCAATGGAGATGGGTCGGTGAAGTCGTCAAGGAGATCGTCAAAAGGGAATTCATTGACCGAAATCTCTTTTACTGATATAGAATCTAGGGACGCCACGAAGCGTAGTGAGAGTGTTGTTTGAGGAGACAGGTGAAAGGGAGGAAGGTAATGAGAATAAAGCAACAAGAAGAAGAAATTTTTACCAAAAAAAAAAAAAACAAGAAGAAGAAATTTATGTTTGAGGCAATCCTCTAGTCTGAGGTGTGCTTTCAATCCTCTTTTTTTTTTTTCTTTATTTTTTTCTGTGAACTAGGCTTTAATTCAAGCCATTTCATTCCTAAAATTTTTTCAGTACTTTTTTCCCAAGGAAAAAGATGTTTTGCTATTTGTTTTCTTGTCTTGTATTTCTCGGATGTGTAATTGGAAGGACTTAATTTGGCTTAGATTACCATAATTTGATATATATATATATATATATATATATATATATAAAATTTATACTATCACACGACTAAAAGACCACTCAATTATATAATCTTTCCATTTCTTAATATAACACCAATTTAATTAATTTAAAGAGATTAATAAAATTAAATAAATGATTAAATTATATCATATGTTAAATATTATTAGATTATATAATTTATAAGTTAGTAAATTAATTTTAAGAAAATAATAAATATAAATACTATATAATAATTTATTTAGTTTCCTTAAGGAATGAAAGTAGTACAATCTAAAGTGAATTTCAATTCATTAGTATCTTTGGACATCAAATGGCAACAAATACTTGAAATTGAGTAAAAGAGGGATATAATCATCGCCACATTTTTGCAGCACAAGAACTCTTGCTATACTTAAAAGAATATTGCCACTAATTATCATAGTTTTGACATAATCCCAATTCTAAATTCTAATGTTGTGGTGATGGAAACCATTACAAATTACCACCTAATGCAATTTTAATCTCTTGCTTCATAATTCCATTGCAACCTTACTAATCCTACTTACTTATCTTTATTTATTAACTTCCTTACATTAGTTGACATTAATAATCCTTGCCAGAGCATTCCGTATATCCTCTTATGTAGGAAATAGACTGATCCACCCTAGTATATTAGGCCCAGACCTATAAATGTATGTGGGGGTAAAGTAGAAATACCCAAAGAGTTAGGTTATTATTTTAAATATCCTAAAATATTCAAAATGATAAAGGGAACAATTATGAGATATCTACATATTCCCCCTATTTGCTCTTCATGCGTGACTAGGAGTATCATTATTGTTTTCACAATCAATACTAGAAAAAGGTCGTACAACGGCAGTTAAAAATGATATTTCATGGCAATTTTTTAACTGGCGTGAATTCTACAGCAGTTATAAGTCTAACTTTTAATGTCAGTTGGAAAACTGACGTTACATTTAATACTTTAATGATAGTTTTTATAAAATCGCCGTTACATATTTATAATTTTATGGTATTTTTAGTAAAATTGCTGTTACAGTTTAATCATATAACGGATGATTTTTATGTTAACTGTAATTATAGTCTATACTTGAAACAGGATTTTAAGAAAAACCACCATTAAATGTTTAATGTTTGTCTTACATTTTCTTTTAATTTTTTCATTTATATCGTCTTGTATTTGTCATAATGAAGACATACTAGAGGTAGCTAAGTAAGCAATATTAAAACCCAAATTAAATATTAATATATAGTAATAAATTAATTCGAATTCTTATTAATGCATGCAATAAACCAAAATATAATACAATAATATATAAACCAATAATTCAATCAAATATAATGCAATAAACCAATGATTCTTATTAATGTTTGCCCGGACCTTACCAACACTTACCCATACTTGCCACCACCTTGCACATGCGTGCACCAAGCATGCATACACTTGCCCACACCTTACCAACACTTGCCCAATCATTGAACAAGCTTACCCGGGCATTGCACCACCTTGCCCAGACATTGCCAACACTTGCTCACACGTTAAACAAACTTGCCCGGACCTTGCCAGCACTTGCCCATACTTGCCACCACCTTGCACATGCATGCACCAAGCATGCATACACTTGACCACACCTTGCCAACACTTGTCGAAGCTTTGAACAAGCTTGCTCGGACATTGCACCACCTCGCCCACATCTTGCCAACACTTGCCCATATATGCCACCACCTTGCAAGTGGGTGCCCGAAGCATGCATACCTTTGCCCACACCTTGCCAACACTTTACAAGCTTGTTCAATCATTTATTAAGGCAAGTTCTCCAACATGGTTTTTACCAAAACATCCATCATTTAGTGGATTTGATCATCTTCAAAGCTCTTTTTGTTCTACTTGAACAAATGCAAGTTAGAAGTAATAGGTAAATACATATAAGATGTGATAAATTGAAAAAGTTTAAACATTGATCACTTCATACCTCATGTAAGCTATCTGTGATCCCTATCTCAATGATCTCATGCATATATCAAATTATATAATATCAGCACTCAACACTACTAGGTTGATGGTGGTACTAACAAAATGGAAAAATAGAGCATATTAGTGACTAACTTTCACCTAATAAATTTTTAAAAATTGAAACTTAATTATTTGAAAAGTACTTACGCGAGGATAAATCTATAAAGGATTAGGACTACAGGGATAGCCCTGAGTAAGTTGAAGCCTTGCACAACCTTATCTCCAATTGGAAACAAAAGATATTATATAACTTACTACATGTTCATGTTTATAAATCTATGAAGAAAAACTCACGTGTTGATGATGGATGAAATTTTGGTATTTGGCAATCTAAACAACGAATTGAACCAGTACACCGCGTTAGCTTTAGGGTTATGACAAGTAGAGTCTAATGCGTACTACAAAATATGAACAACGTTTTATATGAATATAGAGTAATATGTATAAGTGTGCCAAGTATAAGAGTATAGTTACTATTTAATGTAAGGTCAAAATATATCTTCCTTCTAATGCGGGTCATAACGTCGACCACGTATATAATTCTCGAGCTCCTATTGGTGCTTATCTCTTGGACATGTTGATGACACATGAAGCCATATATGTCTCCTTTTGCTTCTTCAAGGTATCTCTAATAGAAGTGGATATTGTTAATAGAGAAAGGAGTTAGTATTGTAATAATGGTTAAACACAAAATATTAAAATAAAATTGTAATTTACAATATGGCACACTGGATGACAGTTGAATCTAGCTCCTTAAAATTGAGGAATTGCATTATGTTATTCCTATCTAGGGTGAATTTTTAAATCTCTTGTGTGGACCCAGGACAAAATTATGAAACTAAGTGCTTCCTTCAATCCTGCCCTATAGAGTGGAGTATTGATATAGCAAAATATCTTGAGGATATGTTCTCAAGAAGAGGTCTGAGCTTGTCTACTTTCACCCTTTAACCCTTGGTTTTTGTGGTGCCTCTTCTAGTTCTAGGCCTTTTAGGGTTTGCTTCAGAGGTACCTTCTCTGGTACTAGCTGTAAGGAATTGGAAGACACGCAACGAAAATTAATTTAAAAATTTTTCCATTCCTTGCCAGGATCTACTGTATGTGTTTAAGTCAAGTGGGAAGAAGTATTACCCTTAGTGTTCCTCAGCGACTTCCACCGCTTTCGGTCACGACGTTCACAGCTTCTCTCTGCGGCTCGTGCTCTCTTTCTGATCACAAGAAGTCGACGACTCAGGTCGGCTTCCTCTACTGGTATCCACATGAACAGCGTTCTAACCACAAACGACGTGCTAGCGTCTCTTGTCCCTCCAGGGCTTTCTCAAGAGTTCGTCCTCTCCGTCTCTATTTCGGCAGTTTCTTATCTGCAAACCTTTTACAGAGTCCCCTTCAGCCTTTCTATGTTCTATATGTTTCTCTGTGCAAAACGCAGCTCCTAAAATCAGATATATAGGATGCTATGCGTTTTTCTCTGTCAACCGAATTGGATTTTGGAGTTAATCTTATATTAATTCTAAAATTAATATAATATCATATATTGTATAATTTTATAAGAAACTAATTAAATAAATAATATCAAATCCGTCCCACAGATTTAATTACCCATTTATTTAATTTTAAATAAAGATGAGACTGAACTATATTTGATTTATTCTCATAAATCAAATTTGAGATATCCTATCAATTTGAATTTCGAATTTCAAACGTGATAGAGATTTAATTTATCCTTATAAATTAAATTTTATAAATATCTCTTATATGAGATATCCTATCAATTTGAATTTCGAATTTCAAACATGATAGAGATTTAATTTATCCTTATAAATTAAATCTTATAAATATCTCTTATATGAGATATCCTATCAATTTGAATTTCGAATTTCAAACGTGATAGAGATTTAATTTATCCTTATAAATTAAATCTCATATATACATATAATATATATATACGAATTTATATATATATACACGAATATAAATATAAATAAATATATATACATCTATCCTGGATCATTCATTGAATCTGGACATGTCTTAGATTCAATGAATATGGACATCATAGCTCGTGTTGGGCTATTTTGTGTGTGACCCTGTAGGCCCATATGAAGTTGGCAGTGGGCCATTTGCTATACTAGCCCACAAGTCGCAAGCGGTCTCTAGCAAGACATAACGACTACCCAAATTATATGAGGATCGATAAACGATATAACCTTTTATACAACCATATCATGTCCCTTCTGTCACGTGATATTTTGGTCATGGATGAGGCATGGATAATGTCATCCTCCTATTCCTGACCGTTACTTTCTCGATCCCTGAGTAGTCTGACTATAGAAATAGAACTACCTTTCCATTACAGTATGGCCATACATTTCTCAGACTCACTCATCGAGGGGCCCAGTAATATCTCTCTACGAATCTGAGGGACAAATTCCATCTTGACCATTCACATTCCTCCGCATGAAAAATCACTAAGGCCGAACATAGTCTTTATGATCACTCGGTCAAAAGTGACTTTTGACTAGGTCAAAGCTGAGCGTTTTGTCATGTAGGAATCCATGATGATCTCAGGTCAAAGGGCGTATTGACATGGTTTGTATATGAGAGAAGCTTATGACGTTACCCATGCAGTTCTCTCATAGCGGGTCGGTCCAGCACCTTGTACTCTTACATGTGCTTATGACTTTGATTTATATCTCTATACATCTTCAAAGTCATACTGGTCTTATTTCATCTGTGCTCCCGCAGAGATGATCGACCAGGGACATTTAGGATAATATCATGAATTATCCAAGGATGGTCATCATAGTAAACATGTAAATAATATGATAACTCAATTAATAAATTCATAAATCAATAATGTTCATAAGACAATGATTGGCCCCTAGGGCACGATTTCCAACAATCTCCCACTTGCACTAGGTACAATCATTAATTTGACTAATTCCCATTGACCTGACATGACGCTCATGCTTTGCCTGCACAAGCGGCTTTGTTAGAGGATCAGCAACATTATCTTCTCCTGCTACTTTGCATATTTTTATATCACCTCTATCATTGATTTCTCTGATGAGATGAAATCGCCTGAGTATATGCTTGGTCCTTTGATGTGACCTAGGCTCTTTGGCCTGTGCAATAGCACTGCTATTGTCACAGAGCAAAGTTATTGGATCTGAGATGGTAGGTATCACCCCTGGTTCTGTGATGAACTTCCTGATCCAAACGGCTTCCTTAGCTACATCAGATGCTACTATATACTCAGCTTCTGTCGCAGAATCTGCTACAGTGCCCTGCTTAGAGCTCTTCTAGCTTACTGCTCTATTATTGAGGAGGAATATATATCCAGACTGCGATTTTTTGTCGTCCTGGTCAGTTTGAAAACTGGCATGTGTGTAACCAGTTACACAGAGTTCGTCATCCAATCCACCATAGACCAAGAATAAGTCCTTAGTCCTTCTTAAGTACTTAAGGATATTCTTGACAGCAGTCCAATGGCCCTCACTAGGGTCCTGTTGATATCTGCTAGTCATACTCAAGGCAAATGAGACATCCGGACGAGTACATAACATGGCATACATGATAGATCCTATGGCCAAGGCATATGGAACTTTACTCATGCGAGAAAGACTTTCCTAACCAAGACTTGACAATCTGCAAGGTAGGAATGTCATTCCCAATAAGTAGGATGTCATCGACATAGAGTACCAAAAATACAACTGTGCTCCCACTAACCTTCTTGTACACACAAGGTTCATCAATGTTTTGAAGAAATCCAAACTCTTTGACTACTTCATCAAAACGTTGATTCCAACTCCGAGAGGCTTGCTTCAGTCCATAAATGGACCTTTGAAGCTTGCACACTTTGCCAGAGTCCTCGGAACGCACAAACCCTTCAGGTTGTGTCATGTACACATCCTCAAGGAGCTTTCCATTAAGGAAGGCTGTCTTGACATCCATCTGCCATATTTCATAGTCATAATATGCTGCTATGGCAAAGAGGATTCTGATTGATTTGGCCATGGCAACTGGGGAAAAGGTCTCATCATAGTCCATACCATGAGTTTGAGTAAATCCTTTTGCAACCAGTCGTGCCTTGAAGACATTTACATTGCCATCCATGTCAATTTTCTCCTTAAAAACCCACTTGCACCTGACGGTTTTTACACCTTCAGGTGGGTCGACTAAGGTCCAAACCTTATTGTCATACATGGATTGCATTTCAGACTTCATGGCATTAAGCCACTTCTCAGAGTTTGGTCCCACTATAGCTTCTCGATAGGTAGTCAGCTCATTATGCTCAATGAGCAACACTTCACGACTATCAAAAATCAGAAATCCATATCTCTGAGGCTGAAGTCATGTCCTATTAGATTTACGTGGACCTTGCGTGACTTGAGGAGTCTCAACAACTTGTTGTGAGTCTTCTCTATTTTCCATCTGCAGTTCTATGGTGTCTTGTGGCTCTCGAACTTCTTCGAGGTGTACCTTACTCCCACTGGTTCTTTTAGAGATAAATTCTCATTCGAGAAAGATACCATTTCTGACAATAAATACTTTGTTATCAGCAGGGTTGTAGACGTAATATCCCTTGGTTTCCTTAGGATATCCCACAAAAAGGCACTTTGAGGATTTGGGCGCTAATTTGTCAAAGGTTTATTGCTTAACATAGACCTCGCATCCCCAAATCTTGAGGAAAGACAAACTAGGCATCCTCCCAGTCCATATCTCATACGGAGTCTTTCAATTGCCTTTGATGGAACACGATTGAGTGTGAACCCAGCTGTCTCTAGGGTATGGCCCCAAAAGGAGGGCGGAAGATCTGTTTGACTCATCATGGATCGAACCATATCTAATAGTGTTCGATTCCTCCGTTCAGAAATACCATTCCATTGTGGTGTCCCTGGAGGAGTCAATTGGGAGACTATCCCACAACTCCTAAGATGATCTATGAACTCTTGGCTCAAATATTCACCACCCCGATCAGATCGAAGGGCTTTAATTGTTTTGCCAAGCTGGTTTTGTACTTCATTTTGAAATATTTTGAACTTTTCAAAAGATTCAGATTTATGTTTCATCAGATAGATGTACCCATATCTGCTGAAATCATCTATAAATGTTATGAAGTACGAATAACCTCCTCTGGCATTTGTGTTCATCGGTCCACACACATCTGTATGTATGAGGCCCAATAAATCAGTGGCCCTCTCACTGTGCCCAGTGAAAGGTGAGTTTGTCATCTTTCCTAACAAGCAAAACTCGCAAGTGTCATATGATTCAAAATCAAATGAGTTTAGAAATCCATCTTGATGGAGTTTGGAAATACGTTTCTCATTTATGTGGCCCAGACGACAGTGCCAGAGGTATGTGGGATTCAAATCGTTTGGTTTGACCCTTTTGGCGGTTATGTTATAGATATTTCTATGATTGGGTTGTTCCAAATTTAATATGTAATGATCAACATGCAAATCACCATGAGCATAGAAAACATCATTACGATAAATAGAACATCTACTATTCCCAGCAATGGAAGTGAAACCTTCCTTATCAAATAAGAAAGTGAAACAATGTTACTACTTAAAGCAGGAACATAATAGCAATTGTTCAAAACTAACAAAAGCCCAGTGGGCAGAACTAATTCATAAGTGCCTACAGCTAACGCAGCAACCCTTGCTCTGTTTCCAACTCGTAGGTCAACCTCGCCCTTTTTCAGCTTCCTACTGTCCTTTAGTCCCTGCACATTTGTACAAATGTGAGAACCACACGCAGTATCTAATACCCATGAGGTGGAAGTAGAAAGATGAATGTCTATAACATAAATACCTGAAGCGATAGCCCCGCTATCCTTCTTGTTCTTTTTCAGATCTTCGAGGTAGAGTTTGCAATTTCTCTTCCAATGACCGGGTTCATTGTAGAAGAAGCAGACTCCTTCCTTCGAAGGCTTTGCCTTCTTTGGTGTAGGTTTGGTTTCGGGCTTGCCTGACTCTTTGGTCTTACCTGATGAGCCATGATCCTTCCCCTTGCCTTTGCCTTTCCTTTTAGTACCCTTTCCTTTCTGAACCATCAAAACACTACTGGGTTTCTTCTTAAGACTCAGCTCAGCAGTTTTAAGCATCCCAAGCAGTTCAGAAATAGATTTCTCCATGTTGTTCATGTTGTAGTTCATGACAAACTGGTCATAACTTTTCGGGAGTGAGTTCAAGATCAAATCCGTAGCTAACTCCTGGCTCATGGGAAATCCAAGCCTCTCAAGGTGATCAATGTACCCCTTTATCTTTAAGACATGAGTACTGACTGATGCACCTTCAACCATCTTGCAGGAATGTAAGGCCTTAGTGGTCTCATACCTCTCTTGCCTTGCCTGTTGCTGGAACATTTCCTTGAGATGCACAATCATCTCATAAGCTTCCATGTGTTCCAGATCTCTTTGGAGCTCCGGAACCATGGTGGCTAGCATCAAGCATCCCACATCGACAGAGTCTTCCTTATGTTTCGTGTAAGCATCTCTCTAAGCTCTAGGAGCATTGGCGGCTGGCTCCTCAGGAATGGGTTGTTCTAGGACATGCGCCTTTCTTTCCTGCTTGAGAACAATTCTCAAGTTCCTAAACCAGTCAAGAAAGTTTGTACCATTGAGTTTGTCCTTCTCAAGGACAGATCGCAGCGATAATGTAGCAGTATTACTAGTCGTCATGATTCTACAATTAAAATATGCAATGTAATTAGTAATCTCCCACTAAATAAACAACCCTCAATGCAATAGTTAGTGGGCTAAGATTCATATTTGGCTCAAACTTAAGTCCGCTTTGGCAGGACGCTTAAATTAAGTTATTTAGGTAGGTAACACCTTTACCAATTACATCAAATGTAACTCTTAGATGTTCATGGGATCCTATCATCATATGATCTGGCATGTTCTAATCCCATCTAATGCCTTGAGATCCAAAACCGTTTTGTTAATCTCAATTAAGTCAAACAATAATGAACATATGAGAGTAGCACCATTACTCTTTGCTTATCTTCCCAAGATGACTCAAAAGCACCCATTTTGGCGGAGTCCACAATTGAGCGATCGAGGTTTTGACAAGTGTTCATAAATTGACGGCATTATGACTTAAGATTTCATTTAGAGGGCTTAATTTAACTGTTTAGTTTATGAGAATGCATGCTTCTCAGTTTGTATCTCATACAATTAATATGCATGTGCTGATATAATCATAAGATGCATAATTTAAACGTGATACAATATGGCTCACCTATCCTAAGTCCCCGCAAGCCAATGAGAGGAGCTCTCTAGTAAGAAAAGGGAAATTACATATAGAAACCTCTTTTAACATTCGAGGGGAGTGAGATGAGAAGAGAAGGTACATTGAGAGTAAATATATAGGAAGGCACGACACGCAGGCCGTATTTAAAAAATTACAACACTTGTAATCTAGAGCCATATTGTTCACCATACCCAAGCATTCAAGAATCAACATTCAATTTTAATTGCAGGGCAATTGATGTTTCAAATCTTAAAACATTCACAAAATAACATATTATACGGTTATATTACGCTACGAACAGGTAGCCATGGCGGTCCCGCTAGCCGAGTCTGGGGGCAGCGCCCCTAGTAAAAAAATTTTGCTATGTAAATAATCACGAATCTGCATTCGATTTTCTTGGACCCCTTCTATGTTAATTGATCAAATTAAAACATATCACCACCGATCTCAGTTCCCTTTTAGATTCCTTATATGTCATACATAAGACGGATTCCTTATATGTCACACATGAAACGCATATTATATGATCGGCTACGACTAACACATATCATATGAATCAACAATCAAGCCTAACTTAAACAAAAAATGGCATGGCTCTGATACCACTGTAAGGAATTGGAAGACACGCAGCAGAAATTAATTTAAAAATTTTTCCATTCCTTGCCAGGATCTACCGTATGTGTTTAAGTCAAGTGGGAAGAAGTATTACCCTTAGTGTGCCTCAGCGACTTCCACAGCTTTCGGTCACGACGTTCACAGTTTCTCTCTGCGGCTCGTGCTCCCTTTCTGATCACAAGAAGTAGACGACTCAGGTCGGCTTCCTCTACTGGTATCCACACGAACAACGTTCCAACCACGAACGATGTGCTAGCGTCTCTTGTCCCTCCAGGGCTTTCTCAAGAGTTTGTCCTCTCCGTCTCTATTTTGACAGTTTCTTATATGCAAACCTTTTGCAGAGTCCCCTTCGGCCTTTCTATGTTCTATATGTTTCTTTGTGCAAAACGCAGCTCCTAAAATCAGATATATAGGATGCTATGCGTTTTTCTCTGTCAACCGAATTGGATTTTGGAGTTAATCTTATATTAATTCCAAAATTAATACAATATCATATATTGTATAATTTTATAAGAAACTAATTAAATAAATAATATCAAATCCGTCCCACAGATTTAATTACCCATTTATTTAATTTTAAATAAAGATGAGACTGAACTATATTTGATTTATTCTCATAAATCAAATTTGAGATACCCTATCAATTTGAATTTTGAATTTTAAACGTGATAGAGATTTAATTTATCCTTATAAATTAAATCTTATAAATATCTCTTATATGAGATATCCTATCAATTTGAATTTCAAATTTCAAACATGATAGAGATTTAATTTATCCTTATAAATTAAATCTTATAAATATCTCTTATATGAGATATCCTATCAATTTGAATTTCAAATTTCAAACGTGATAGAGATTTAATTTATCCTTATAAATTAAATCTCATATATACATATAATTTATATCTACGAATTTATATATATATATACGAATATAAATATAAATAAATATATATACATCTATCCTGGATCATTCATTGAATCTGGACATGTCTTAGATTCAATGAATCTGGACATCATAGCTCGTGTTGGGCTATTTTGTGTGCGACCCTGTAGGCCCATATGAAGTTGGCAGTGGGCCATTTGCTATACTAGCCCACAAGTCGCAAGCGGTCTCTAGCAAGACATAACGACTACCCAAATCATATGAGGATCGATAAACGATGTAACCTTTTATACAACCATATCATGTCCCTTCTGTCACGCGATATTTTGGTCATGGATGAGGCATGGATAATGTCATCCTCCTATTCCTGACCGTTACTTTCTCGATCCCTGAGTAGTCTGACTATAGAAATAGAACTACCTTTCCATTACAGTATGGCCATACATTTCTTAGACTCACTCATCGAGGGCCCAGTAATATCTCTCTACGAATGTGAGGGACAAATTCCATCTTGACCATTCACATTCCTCCGCATGAAAAACCACTAAGGCTGAACATAGTCTTTATGATCACTCGATCAAAAGTGACTTTTGACTAGGTCAAAGCTGAGCATTTTGTCATGTAGGAATCCATGATGATCTCAGGTCAAAGGGTGTATTGACATGGTTTGTATATGAGAGAAGCTTATGACATTACCCATGCAATTCTCTCATAGTGGGTCGGTCCAGCACCTTGTACTCTTACATGTGCTTATGACTTTGATTTATATCTCTATACATCTTCAAAGTCATACTGGTCTTATTTCATCTGTGCTCCCGTATAGATGATCGACTAGGGACATTTAGAATAATATCATGAATTATCCAAGGATGGTCATCATAGTAAACATGCAAATAATATGATAACTCAATTAATAAATTCATAAATCAATAATGTTCATAAGACAATGATTGGCGCCTAGGGCATAATTTCTAACACTAGCTCCAATATTTTAGGGTATTAGCCATATAATATACTGCCCTAGAGCTTGCTTCAATATTTTGACCTTGCTAGTAGGGCAAAGAACAGGTGCAATGCCTGTATCTTCCTTATGTGATCTACCATGAGCTTAACATTGTCATCAGGAATTGGTTTCTGGTTAAGTGTTGTGACATCCTAGTACATGGTACCATGAATATCAAAGGATGTAGTCCCTTGGTCTGTTACAATGTAGAGACCACACTTTTTCCCACAGTCCTCAGTGTATTTAGGGGTGGGTCACGACCAGATGGTTAGAAGATAAACTTCTTATTGGCTTCACCCTTCCCACTAGTCACCATAGGAGAACCCTAACAATATAAACAAAATTAGTTAAGAAAAAGTACATGTTAAACGTCCCTTGAAAAAAAGAAAATGAATATGTTTTTACCTTTGAACTTTGAGCGAGTGTGGGGAAGTCCATTATCATCATGGCCTACTGAAGTGTCATATCATAATTTTTCCCTATCCATATAGTACTGATAGTGGAAAGAGGTTTGGAAAGGATTATGATGAAGATCAGAAGAAATGATAAAGGTTAAATGAGTCCTGAAAAAAGAGAAGGACTAAAACAAAAATTAGAAAAGGTTGAAGGCAAAAAGTGAAGGTAGAAATAAAAGTTGGGCCTTTAAGTGTAATTTTCAAAAGTTAAGGAGCTAAAATGCAAATAGCTAAAATTTCAGGGGCTAAAGTACAATTATTCAAAAGTTTAGGGACCTAAATGTAATTTTAGAAAATTTAAATCCAAGATTAAATATGGGCCTTTAGACCAAATAGTAATCAAATCAATCTTGACCATTCATTTTTCATAGATTTTGGCTATAAATACCCCCTCATTCTGCATCAAAACCATGGCTTGATGGACCCTTGGGGAAACTCTTGCAAAATGAAAAATCAAGCCAAGACAAAGAAGATTCAAGGTACCAAAGTTCAAGCAAGCTAGAGATTAAAGGTAAGCAATCTCTCCTAACTTATTTTCCTTTAATTTGGGAGTTTGAACTTAGGGTTTTTATGGGAGAAAAATTGAGTTTTCTCTAAGGGGAGTTGCTTCCCAAAGACCTTAGATGAAAGGGAAAAGAAGAAATTAAAGTTAGAAACATATGATTGAAGCTTAAACAAGCTAGTTAAGAGATTGGTTGTTGAATCAAGTTGATATTCTTGACTTTGCCATGATATGCCCTATTTGGTCTGCACTGTTCATGAGGGAAGAAAATTGAATTTCAATGATTTAATGCTTCCATTGAGTTTATATGATGATTTTGTGTGGGATTGGAAAGGTTTTGAACCTTGGAAATATTAAAATCTCAAGGTTGTAGTCTTTGAGATTCCTTATGGTTACTGTTCACTCGCATGAGCAGTGATTGAATTTCATGATTTTGATGGTTCCAATGGTTTTAAAATGAAAATTTGTGTTGGGTAAAGTGGAAAAAAAAGTATGGGAAGCATTAGAATCAAAATGAGAATTTTTGAAAGAATTGTATTCTTATGTTCAGTTCTAGACAACATGTAATGAAGGAGCTGGAATTTTATGATTCTAAACTCATAAATGGATTCAAAAGATAAAATTGTATAGGGTAAAGTCAAGACATCAATTGGTTTAAGAGCCAATTGGATTAGTGAAAATTAGAGAAAGTTATGACAATAAAGAGTGTAACAAAGTTAGTCTTGAACATGGTTGGAGTTCATGAGTCCTAATGAGTTATGTGATGAATATGAATGTGTTTAGGACCATGAAACATCCAAGAAGATGTTGGGAAGTGGTGGACATAAAGGCTTCATGGTTGGAAAACTAGGGAGCAAGAGCTAAAGGTCAAGAGGAAAGCTTAAGTGCAAGGTAGTGAACTTACTTCTTTATGTGCTTGATATGGTATGCTTATGTGTTGACATGTATATGATATTTGAATGATGTTGTGACATGATTAATGATGTTGAATGTATTGTGAATAACATGTTTTCCATGGCCATGCACTTTATGTGAAAGTATATAGCATGATGGTATGTCACTAATCAAAGAAAGTTTAATGAAATTACATATCATGCATTAGCATCCATCTTGCATATTTAAGTGGTAATGTTTGCTACTGAGATTCCCTAGAATCTCACTCTCTCATAACCAACCAATTTAGGTCAAGCATGATGGATAATGTATGCATGGAGAAGAGCTAAAGTATGGAAGAAGAAAAGTGAAGTATTTAAGATGTTAGCATATGCTATGCACTTTCCTTGTATGTAAAAGCCATGTAAAGCATCTATTTATATGATGAGATTGTATGAAACAATTATTGTATAACCCCATGATGTATATGAATTCATACAAGGCAAAAGAGATTATTCATGTATGCTAGAACAATTATTGAAAGTAAAAGAAAGGAAACTGAAATAGTAAATAAGTAGGTCCTAAAGCAGTTTTGTTGTGGCTTCAGTTTGACCTATCAAATGAAAGAATTATTTCACAAAATTTTATGATCATGTAGTACACATCTAGAGCTTTAAGTCCATAGGTAGAATGTTTCATTTGGATGTGTATATAAAGGAAAATGAATTTCCAAAGTAAGGGACTAGAATCTATTTCTAGAGTTTTTGACCAAATGAACAGTAAAATTTAACGAATAAACTGTATTAATTGGCTAGTCATTTGGTTTGGAACTTATTTTTCCCTTAAATTTTAAGATGTTATTTTCATGTATCTTTTTGAACCACTTCATTTTGAATTGTTTAGAATTAGTTATGATTTTTCGAAGTTCATTGTGTAATCTGGAATACCATATGAACAGTAACCCGAGAAAGAGTAAAATTCCAGATTTGGCTAATGGACTTTCAAGGTCTTATAAGTGGTTCTAAATGCTACTGAATAGTCTCTAAGATGTATGAAAGTAAGGATGTTACATGAAGCCTGTCATACATCTCCAGGACTCTGGCATCCATCTCATGGCGCATCTTTTCCAACTTTACTTGCTATCCATCTCAAACCTTTTGCAACTCATATCCAGAAACCATGTCTGCGGAGGGTGCACTTCTTCTTCAAGAGGCAGAGCTAAACAGGTCTTTGCATATGACTCCTTTAGGAGCCCCTTTCACTCGACCTGGGTGGTCAAAGGTCCTAATAGCTGTCTCCATGATGTTTATCCTTTTTTAGGAACAAAGCACCCTTGAAATGCCTGTTGCTCTAGTGCATCCTATAACATATACAAGTTACCAAGTTAAATGAACTAAAGAGCAAGTAATAGAATATAAATTATAAGTTTTTAAATTAGTTACTTACAATGGTCTCAACAACTGTAGTAACATCTGAAGTGATATATTGTCCTTTCTTTACCCTCGCAACCTTTTATTTTTGTTGGTGAGATGGACGCTAGATGATGATGGATGAAGAAGAGTTTGAGTCAATAGAGTCTAATGCAGCTACTGTTGCTGTAGCCTCCAACTTCTCTTGCATCATTTTCCTCTCAAGGACACTATACCCCCTCGAGACATATAGTTACGGTACACATTCTTCTTGGATATTTCTTGATTTCTCATACAAATAGTCTATGAAAATAAAACTGTTATATTAATAGATTAAAATGTACATTCATTACAAACTAAGCTAATTAAATTGTAAGTTAATTAAAGCCTTATAAGTAGTATCTTCCCACTGTTGACGAAAAATTTCTAACCTTTGTCACTAACATTGGGGTATATGTCGATGCTCCCCATCTTCCTACCTCAGAGGTATTCCTTCATAAGGTTCATCTTAAAGTCCTTCCACCGTTCATCGCATCACTTTAAGATGTGATTCTTCATGATTGTAGTGGCGGGAGTGTCAACATTTTTCTATGTGGAAGTAAAAAATATTTATAATATTAAGCTACAATAAGGGCCAAAAATCATGAATAAATAAAGTAGATAGGTAGAACATAGAATTAGAAATGTACCAAAATATCCTCATATAGAATTAGAAATGTACAAAAATATCCTCCCAAATCATACCATTGTCTTTCTGGTCAACTGACTTCCAGTTGGGTAAAATTAGTAGTACTATGTGGCCAACAAAGTTGTTCAAAGCTAGCCCATTTTGACCAATTGCCTTCATGTCAGCATCAAACTCAACTGGCAATCTCGTGGGATTTGAGCCCTCGTTTGTCTTGAAGACCTATTTCATACAGGTCGAGCCTCTTCCTCTTTTCTTTCAAGACTAACCAGAACTTGAACCTGAACCTATTGAACATGAACCATCCATGCTCTGTTCAAAAATAAATAAATGAAGTTAAGAATATGATACAACTAACCAACCAAAAGAGTGAACTAATCTCCCAAATTATAACTTCATTGAGTCACTTGTTTAGAAACTAAGAATTTCAAAACAACACACTATACTCTACTCTTTAAACCTTAATGGCCCAATAACATACACAAACATATATTCATCTTTTTTATATCCATAAATCAACTATCAAACTATCATTTTATCTTGAACTCATTGCACTGTCAAACCATCTTCAAGACATATTTCATATGTTGAGCTCTACCTAAAGCTCATCCTACTATCAAACCATCATTCATAATTTTTTCTCTACCATTGTAAATCCTCATTTTTGAGTTTTTCAACACCTATTACAATATTTTAAACATTTAGGAATATAAACAAACAAAACTCATTCAATTTTTCAGCAACAAAATATCCAAAACTTCATAACCCACTTCAGTGAATCACTTGCCTATATACCCATAGTGCGACATTTACATATTTTATTAACTCATTTAGTCTCTTTTAGCTTTAATCCCAATAAAGAATCATACCACAAAATAATAAAGTTAAATGGTGACTTACAGGTTTGAAGATGAGAATGATGATGGAGGGAGTTAATGTTGACAGAGATAGTGAATAGTGATGACAATGACGATAGAGTCACTGAAATCAATTAGAAAATGATGAAAATTGCCTTTCGTCTAAGTCGATGGTGGTAGGGTAGAGAACATGACTATAAGTGGTTGTGTGAAAAGTAAATCTAAAGCTCACCAAGGAATAAGTTTAGTAAATTTTTGTGGCTTTTTACGGCAATTTTTATTAAAACCCTCCATTACATATACTTGTAACAAGAGTTGTAATAAAATCGTCATAAAAAGTCTAAAATTACCATAATAGATGATAAGACTTTATATGGGGTTTTATTAAGAATCGTCGTTACAATTATATGTAAAACAGGTTTTAATAAAAATTGTCATAAAAAGTATTGATCCTTTACTATATATTTGAAGATAACATATATATTATCTTAAATCCAATAAATTAGACAGTAAGCCAGTATCCAGCGGTATTTAGTAATTTGTTACATTATCAATTTATTGGATAAATTATACTTCTTGATTAATATTTTTTTCTCAAAATATGAGCACTTTCAATTTCCTTTAAGGTACTTATTGCTGAATGCGCATCTAATTAAACAAGGTAAAATTGATGTATTAATTTGTTAAGTTTTAAGAAATCTAGATGGCGTCATTTTCAACTATACCATAATTTAGGTT
Organism: Leucaena leucocephala; assembly: GCA_037074615.1. Classification (NCBI taxonomy): domain Eukaryota; kingdom Viridiplantae; phylum Streptophyta; class Magnoliopsida; order Fabales; family Fabaceae; genus Leucaena; species Leucaena leucocephala. The sequence continues at coordinate 19,186,043 of CM073533.1, forward strand.
GATATCAAACTTGGTACAATATAATAATAGGTTTATTCTTAAGATAACTCGGTACAATTGATCAAAACAATAATAACTTATTTTTATATAATGTTATATTTTGACTATTTTATACAAAATATTGTAATAGAATATTCTTTACATTTTATTAAAATCCTATCCCGTAAACATGCCAAGTGCCAAAAAGTATCAAAAAAAGGAGATGGACAAAATGGTGTGAAGCCTTTTTATCATATGATGAAATAGAGTCGTTTGAGTTTTGGGAGTCATCTGGATCATCTGAAGGGTGGTAGAAGCCTTTCTTGTAGGTTCTCTACTTGTAAGGAGAGGTCTTCAACTGGGTTCTTCAATGCATCCATTATGTTTATCAATTCTTCTAGATGTTTGGGGAGGTCTTGAAATGGAGAGCGGGTATTGGGTCTAGGAGAGGATGCTTATCCTCAAAATCATCACACGATCTATTTTGTGAATAGGAAGGAGAAGATCTTGAAGAGGACGCTAATTAAGAAAGCTAAAAAGAGAGTAAGACAAAGAATATACAAGAGGGAACATATTAAGGAAATGGAAGTGGAACAAAAAGTACAATGAAAGGGTATTTAAGATTGAGGACAAGATAGTTTATAAGAGGTATCTATTGGCCTCCCCTTATTAGGAACTGAAGAGACGAGAGATGTATATTTTCTTTCTGTAGATAGGGCATGATGGCAGGAAGACAATATGATTGACTTATAACGGTGATTATTAAAAAAACTGTCGTTATAAGTTCTTGATATCACTTTTAATGGCAGTTGAAACATCCTACTTTTAACCTCTTTGAGTACATATTCGAAAGCATATTTAACTAGCGGAAACATTAATTTGGCCCAAAAACTAAATTTTTTAAATTTAACTCTCAGGTACTGTTCACTTGGTAATTTCTAAATTAATCATCCAACTTTAAAAATTCATAACTAATTCTAAAAACTCGTATGGAGGTGATTTAAATTTATACTTGAAGCTCTTTCATATATATATTTAAGAAAAAAAATATAAATTTGAACATTTATTTTGCCAACCAATAGAGTTAAATAGTTAATTTTTACTATTTATATGGCAAATTCTAGAAATTCCATATTATGTATTTAAATTTAGAAATTTATTTATCTTGATATACACATCCAAGTGAGATGTGTTACCTATGAATTTAAATCTATAGATGTGTGCTAATTGCTCATAAAATTTTGATAATTAATTCCTTCATTTGTTAGGTTAAACTGAAGCCACAACAAAACTGCTTTAGGACCTATGTTTTTACCATTTTGACTTTCTTTCTTAAATCTCCTAAATTATTCCAACATTTATAAATCATCAACTTGAATTCCCATAAACTCATATACAACATGGAGTTATGCCATAATTATTTAATACATTTTTCTTTACATATAATGGCATATTATATGACATGAATATAGTTGGCAATTTATACAATACATACTTGAACAAATAATTGCCACTTTCTTTCTTCCTTTCTTTAGCTCTTCTCCATGTATACCTTTTCCATCATGATTTAACTAAATTGGTTGGTTGTTGTAGGGTGAGATTCTAGAAAATCTCAGTAGTAAACATTACCACTTACTTATGTAAGATGGATGCTAATGCATGATATGTAATTTCATTAAACTTTCTTTAATTAGTGACATTCCATCATGCTATATACTTTGTATAAAAATGCATAGCCATAGGAAACATGTTAGTCATAACATATTCAACATCATTCATCATATCAAAATATCATTCAATCATCATATACATGTTAACACATAAGCATACCACATCAAGCACATAAAGACTTCCTTAAACATAAGTTTTTATCTTGTTATTGCACTTACTCCCTAAGCTTCCAACCAAGCATTAGTTACTTGCTCATCCTCTTTAACTCTTTTTTTTTTTTTTTTGACATATCATGTCTCTAAACACAATTATATTGTGTATACAACTCATTATAGTCATTACATAAACATTGCACACTAACTTCGTTAAAAACCCTAAGTCTAAACTTAAATCTTGGAGTTAGTGGTTTAACTTGGTAATAATTATTTATTTAGATAAATCCTACATAATTTTGTCCAATGAATCCAAATATGAGGTTATAATTTCAAAATTCCAACTTCTCCCTTAGCTACTATACAGAGCCGAACATACCCTCCTTGTTTTCTAAAAATTCTCATTTTAATTATAGTGCTTCCAATACTTGTTTCTATACTTTATCCCAGATAATTTTTTATTTTAAAATCATTGGAAGTATCAAAATCATGTAACTCCTGCCTAGGTTCATAAATAATGACAAAAAAGGTCTCAAGATTGCAATGCCAAATTACATGATTTTCTAAGCTCAGACTACTTAATTCTAACTTGTTTAAACTTATTTAAACATTTTATAACTAAATATTCATCTTCTTTCTCCTTCAGGACAGAACATCCAATAGCTCACAGGGAGAGAAAAATAGTGTTTCAACAATTCAAATCTGAGAGAAATTTTCCTATAACATAATACAAAGAAAGGAGAAAGAAGTTACCTTGGATCCTTGCTTGTTTAGCTACTTGATTTCCTTCTTCTTCTTACTTGAATTCCATTTTGGCAACACATCCCCATGGCTCCCAATGTTTGGTGTAAATGTGCAGAAACGAGGGGGTGTATATAGAAAAATTTTAGTGTAAATGGATGGCTAAGATTTAATCTTTCACTTTTTGATCCAATTGTCCATATTCATTCTTACATCAAGCTTGCCCTAGAACCCACTTTATGACATCATTTAGGTCTTTGTTTGTCCAATTTAGGGCTACGATCTTATTAAAAAAAATTAAGTCTAATTCGATACCAACCTGGTTAAATTTCACAAAAACTAGGCTGTTTAATAACTCCAATTTTTATGAGATTACATAATATGTCTTTTGACCTTAAATCCAGTATTAAGATCTTTCCTACCATTGACTTATGTTTCTCATCATTCTTTATTTTAAATCTTTTGAGAAACTTATCTTATCAATTTACTTTGAATATGGCTAAATATTCTTACCAATGTGATGCTATATTTTTTGTGTTTCTCATTAATTGAAACATTGATCAAATTAATGATAATTAATCAATTAGTTAATCGTTTAATACAATATATTTTTCTAAAAGCTATATGAACTTGATTAAGAACTTGATATTTGATAATGAGTTGATTATTAATAGTTTATACACTTAATCAATGCTTTAACTACAAGGTTGATTGCACTAAAGGATAAATTTGACGGTGTTTCTACCACTAAGCTTAGGAGGTTGACGATTAAGTTTGACACATATAGGCTTAAGCCAAACACTTATATGAAGCAACCTCGGAGAGAGATGATCAACATGATTAGAGAACCGAAGGAAGCTGGTCATACCTTGTATAACGAACAGTAAGTGCAAGCTATAATCAAATCGGTCCCTATTGGTTAGGGCATATGAAAGTCAACTTAACCCAAAATGAAAACATGTTACTCTTAACAATGCAACTAGGCTTTTGGAGCTAGAAGATGAATGTCTGGAGGCTTACATAACCTCTAGACTAGCCTATTTGACTAAGGATGTTGGCAGTTCCCAATCAAATCCCTATTTCAATAAGGGTAAGAAATTCTAAAAGAAAGGGAAGAAAGGTTGTCCTCAATTTCAAAAGGACAAGAAACAATTCAAGAAAAAGGTCCAAAAAGGTAGAAAGTAGAAACTGGATCTGAAGAAGATCAAGTGCTTTGCCTACTAAAAGATGGGTCATTTCGCTCATAACTATTTTAGACAGGATGAATACAAAAAGGTATTAGTAAATTATGTGAATTCACATGTGTTATATGTTTCTAGGACTATTTTCCTAATGGAAACAATTTCTTCTTGGGTTATTGATTCAGGTTCCACAAACCATTTAATAATAGATTGATAATCCTTGGTGGAATATTGTCAGTTGTAGTATCAAAGCAAGTGGCTTTACGTAGGGAACAATGCATATTGATACTTGAGAATTCAATTTACGTAGTGGAATGACCTTGATACTCCGTGATTTGCTTCATTCTCCCAATATCAGACAGAAGTTAGTCTCTGTGTTTTGCTTTTTAGAGTTTAGGTTTAAAGTGAACTTCCATGATGAAGTAGCAAATATTTTTAGCAACTTTGTCTCTTATAGTTCAACTTTCCTATTCACAAAGTTCCTTATTTTGGATATATTGGTGGTTCTAGTGTTAATGAATGCTTTGCTATTTCTTCTAATATTATTGATATGAATGCATGGCATGCTAGACTAGGATATATTAATCAAAATAGCATGATTAACATGGAAAATGAAGGATTACTATGTTCCATTGCAAATTTGGAAATGTCCTTGTATGAAAATTGTCTAGCTCGCAAGGCAACAAGAAAGCTTTTCAATAAGAAAACAAGAGATAAGAGTCAATTGCAATTAATCCATTCTGACATTTACGATTTAATGAGTGTAACAGAAAGGCACAGAGCTTAGTATTTCATTACCTTTATTGATGAATTTCCATGTTATGGTCATGTCTATTTGATCTCATATAAGTCTGAGGAACTAGAGTGCTTTAGACTATACATAAATAAAGTAAAGAATTAAATATACAATAAAATTAAAGTATCATGCACTGATAGAGTTTATGAATACCTATCAATCAATTCAAATAACTCTATGAAGAAAAAGGGATTATTAGGTAACTAACTATCTCTAACACACCTCAACTGAATAATAGGGTTACGAAAAGAAGAAATATAACTCTTCTAGACATGGTTAGGTCTATGAGAGCTCAAGCAAACTTACCAATTTCATTTAGGGTGATGCTTTGTTAATAGAAATCTTTATACTTAATCGTGTGCCCTCAAAATTAGTCACTTCCATGCTCTATGAGTTATGGACAAAAAGAAAGCTAGATGTAAATAACTTCAGACCATGAGGTTAGTAGCATATATCCATGATGATTCCCATAAGTATGAGAAGTTAGGTCCTAGAGGAAAGAAGTGTATCTTTATAAGCTACTCTAAACAATCTAAATGATACATTTTCATAGGTGAAAATGAAGATGGAATAATGACTAAAATATAATCATGAGTTGCACATTCATTGACACCGAATTTCCTCATAGAAGAGGTATTGGCATACTATATCTCTTTACAAAGAATAGGAACAAGTCATTGCATAACAAATTGATAGACTATAAATATTTAGGTATGTCAATTTGAGTGGGAGCCAAGAAATGTCAACATAAATATCCAAACCAAAGGAGGAAGATAAGCATGCAATTCCCCTTTAAGGGAGTAACAGGAAAAGTGTTCAATAGAAAGAGAATAACTCCTAGTTACTCTTGAAAAGGATAATAAACCGTGTTTTGTACAAGAGACCTTGTCAAGTCCTGCTAAGGAGGAGCGAAAGAAAGTAATAGAAAAAGAAATAGAATTAATGAAAAAGAATCAAGTCTAGGAGTTATTTGATATACCAAAAGGGCATAAAACCATCGGAAACAAATGGGTTCTCAAAATTAAGATAAAAGTGGATAGATCAATATACAAATATAAGGCTCAATTATTAGCAAAAGGATATACACAACATGAAGGGATAGATTATGAGAATACCTTCTCACCTGTTGTGCACTTCAATTCTATAAGACTTATCCTAACAATAGTAAATAGTTTAAATCTAGAATTATATCATATGGATGCAAAAAACTGCATTTTTGAATGGTGATCTAGATGAAGAAATCTATATCCAACAACCATTAGGTTTCATTGAGAAAGGAATAGACAACAAGGTCTATAAACTCAAAAGGTCTATTTATGGACTAAAGCAATAATCTAGATAGTGGTATTTGAGATTTCATAAAGTTATAACCTTATATAACTTCCATATGATAGATAAAGACTATTGCATCTACATTAAGTAGTTTAAGGATAATTTTTGTTATATTATCCTTATATGTAAATGATATACTATTAGCCATAAATAGTCTAGATTCGATAGCAGCTATTAAAGAATGTTTCTCATCAAACTTTGAGATGAAGTACATGGGTACAACATAATATATACTTGGAGTTAAGATCCAAAGAGATCGCTCAAGAAGGGTCCTCTCTCTTTCACAAAAGATTTATATCAAGAAGATACTTGAGCCATTCAATATGAAAGACTATAATCCCATGGATATCCTAGTGGTATCGAGTATCCTTGAGTCTTCATATGTTTTCTAAAATTGAGTCTAATAAGAAGAAGATGGAAAGAGTTTCATATTCCAGTATAGATAGCACTCTAGCATATGCAATAATGTGGACAAAACCATATATGTATTATATAGTAAGGTTGTTAAGTAGATCCTAGTGAGAAACACTATAAGGCAGTGAAAAAGATCTTGAGATACTTGCAGGCACAACTGATTATGCATTGTGTTATGAGGGAAGTGATCTATGACTAGTGGGATACTAGAATGACTTTGAGTTATACCTTATTGCTGAATAATGGTGCCATATGTTGGAGTAGCAAGAAGTAAACATATATTGCCTTATACTCTATGGAGTTGAGTTTGTGGCATACACTATAGCAGTACAAGAGACTTTGAGGCTAAAAAGAGTCATAAAACACCTTGGATTTGGAAATGAGAGTACTGATCTAGTGTTAGTGTACTGTGGCACTACTAAGGACATAACCTATACCAAAGACCCCAAGTATCATAGCAAGACCAAGCATATTGACATCAAGTACAATTTTCTAAGGGATTATTGTCACATCATGATATTTCCCTATCTTATGGAACATACAATAGAACCTATAAGGGACAGATAGAGGAAAGAGATTTAGAAGGGATTGTGATAATTATTAGAAGAAATGACAATGGTTATATGAGTTTTAAGTGGAGGAAAAAAGAAAAGTATAAAGTTATAATGTTAAGGGACATAAATGCCATTTTGATGAAAGTTTAATATAAAATATTCAAGGGACTTAAATAGAGTCTAGAGATTTCAAAAGTTAAATTAGAATTTCAAAATACCTAGAAAGGGACTAAAGTGACATTTTCAAGAGAGTAGAAAGGGACCAAAATGGAATTTGACAAATTTAGGAACTAAAGTGTATTTGCTAAATTAAATGGGAAAAAACATAATTATGAGAAAGTTGAGCTAAAAAGGCCCAAAATTGACAAAAATTGTTACAGACTCAAATTTTATCAATAAATAGAGAATAGAATTTTGGGCTAAGCATATTTGTCAGAATTTCACAGTTTGAGGTCCTAAAAAATTAATATTAATCTACAAAGTTTGAAAATTGGTATAGGACCTTCTAGACCTCATAATCAGATAAAATTCAATATTAAATTATTATAAGAATTTATGAAGTTGACAAAACTCAAAAAGGAGTATAGTAGAATTTATTATGGAATTTAAGATGAAAAAGGACACTGATAAAAAGATTTAATGAAATATATAGAAATTTTAACAGGACTTCTGGATCTCAGAAAATTATGCAATTTTATAGAAAATTTATTTTATATTAGAATAAATTTATAAAAATGGCATAAGTATTAAAATAATTTTATAGAATTTATCTTAAGAATTAGGATAATTTAACGATATTGATATAAGAAATTAGAGGAAGTGCCTTAGGATATGTGCCAAATATTTAGTGGAACCCAATTTTGGTCCAACATGGTGTCAATTGAGGGACCAAAATGCTAAGAGATTATTTAGAATCCAAATGGAATTTTTATACTATTTTATAAAAAAAAAGAAAGGAAACTTCAAGGAAATTGCAAGAGCATGTGGTGGCATATGAAGTGTCCCTTGTGGGACCCACCTTGTGCCACATGGTAGCCAAATATGGGGGGAGAATTTCAGCATGTGACTTATAAATTTTACTTAAAGATTAAGCTAAGAATGAGAGCAATTTTGGACCATTAGATTAAATAGTGTTGGAAGCAATCTTGGCCATCCATGACCTTGGATTTTGGCCTATAAATACCCCTCTATTCCTCTTCATTTTGGCATGAAGAAAGGAAGCTATGGGGAGGTGCTGCCAAAATGAAATCCAAGCAAGAAAAATAAGCAATCCAAGAGTCAATCCAGTAAAGATTCAAGGTAATTGTCAATCCAGTAAAGATTCAAGGTAATTTCTTCCTCCTATCTTTGTATTATGTTGTAAGAAGATTTCTCTTAGATTTGGATGGTTGAAACACCATTTTTCTCTCCATTTTTTCTGCTGGACATGATCTGGAATTAGAGGTGAAATATGAATTTTAAGTCATGGAATGTTTAATAAGCTTGAATCAAGTAGTATTGGCTTAGAAATTTATGTATGCATGCAATTAGGGTTTTATGCTCTTGGATGCACTATAAAAATCACTGTTCATATGTGATAATTTCATGATTTTGATATTTCCAATGTGTTTAAAATGAAAAACCATTTGGGATAAAGTAGAGAAATAAGTATTGGAAACATCGGAATTAAAATGAGAATTTTTAGAAATAAAGAGGGTATGTTTTGGTTTTGTATAGAAGTAAAGGAAGGAGTTTTATTTTCATAAATATAAGTTAATATTTGTATTCCTTGGACAAAATTGTGTAGGATTGGTCTAAGCGAATAATTATTACAAAGCTAAACTACTAACTCCAAGAATTGAGTTAAGAGTTAAGGTTTTAAGGAATTTTATATATAATGTTTATGTAATGGGTCTAATGAGTTGCATACACAATGTAATTGTGTTTAGGACCATGATATGTCAAAGAAAATGAGTTAAAGAGGATTAGCAAGAGACAGAGAGAAAGGGAGCAAGGAGAACAGGATAAAGTTTTAAGATAATGGACTTACCTCTTTATGTGCTTGATGTGGTATGCATATGTGTTGACATGTATATGATAATTCAATAATATTGTGACATGATAAATGATATTGAATATGTTATGAATACCATGTTTCCCATGTCCATGCATTTTTATACAAAGTAAATAGCATGATGGGATGTCACTAATTAAAGAAAATTTAATGAAATTACATATCATTCATTAACATCCATATTACATATTGAAGTGCTAATGTTTGCTACTAAGATTCCCAAGAATATCACCCTCCCACAACCAACCAATTTAGGTAAAGCATGATAGGAAAGGTATGCATAGAGAGGAGCTAAAGAATGGAAGAAAGAAAGTGAAGTAATTGATGTTCTGATATATGTTATGAATTTTGCATGTATGTAAATGCTATATAAAGAGTCTATTTATACAACAAAAATATATGAAATAATTATGGTATATTTACATGATGTATATATATATATAGGAATCCTATTTGATGGTTTATGAATGCTGGATTAATTTTTGAAAATTAAAGAAAGAAGGTGAAATGGTAAATGCATAAGTTCTGTAGCAGTTTTGTTATGGCTTCATTTTGACCCAGCAAATGAAGGAATTAATTCTCTAAATTTTATGATAAATTAGAACACATCCAGAGCTTTATATGCATAGGTAACATGCCCTATTTGGATATGTATCTCAAGAGAAATAAATTTCCAAATTTAAGAGACAAAATCTAGAATTTCTAGAATTTACCATATGAATAGTAAAAAGTAACAATTTAACTATATTGATTGGCAAAGTAAATGTTCATATTTATATTTGTTTTCCTTAAATATATATGAAATATGTTCAAGTAGAAATTTGGATCATCTACATACGATTTTTCTATAATTAGTTATGAATTTTTAAAGTTAACTATCTAAGGAAGAGTAATGTCTGAGAGTCATATAAGGCAGTTAAAGGTTGAGTCTATAAATTGTACCCAATAGAAGGGTAAAGTGGCAACCTAAGCTAGATGAATGAATGTTGTCAAGTTAAGATAAGATGGCTTGACAGAATAGCTATCTCATATTTCTGAATTGATGAACAAAATCTTGGAGATAGTAAGCAAAAGATAAATAGCCTCAGTAATGTCTCGAATTAATATAAAGAGATGATAAGAGATAGACAATGAGACAAATAGATATGGAGAACTAGTATGATGAGAGATAAGCAGGTTCCCAATAATGATAATGTTAATATCTAACAATTTTGGGATTAGGTTGAGAGGCTCATAAGTAAGAATATGCTATACAAAAGTTTTGGCCATTCACTTTTTCTTAAGAATTGGGAGCTAGTCCTTCTAGTTAGAGTTCATACTTCTTTAGACAGAGCAAGATACCCTGTCCATGAAGGAAGGAAATGTAGTTAAGACGAAGTTGACATTACTTTAGTAGAAGTTATATGTTCTCCATTAAGAACAGAAAATAGTAACCAAAGCAAAGCACATGGAGTTGACTTTATCCCAATGATAGTATGATTGGCCAAGAGTAAAACTTAATGTCACGTCCTTTTATCTTCAATTATTCTCAATTGGAAGTAGTTTGAAACATTTCAAAACTTCTTTAAATTAAAATAGTGAATTTTTAAAAAAAACAAGTTTGCGGATACTATTTATTGTTTAATTTCATATTACATACCCATCTTTTAAAATTCATAACTAAATCTAAAAAAATTGAAATAAAGTAGTTCAAAATTATTTTGGAATTTATTTAATTAAAATTTGAGAAAAAATATAAAATTGGTGTTTCCTTGTTCAAATGAATATAGTTTATTCATTGAATAAGCACTGTTCATTTGGTAAATCTGAAAATTCAAGTTTTCTTATCTTAATTTCAAAAATTCATTTCTCCCCGATCCCTTCTCCAAATGAGGTGTATTATAAATGAATTTCTCCAGCATTATGTTTACCACTGAGATGAACAAATTTGGAAGCTAACTCATATCTCATCATGCTGAGGAACTATACTTCTTACATCTTTTATTTACAAAGATTAGGGGCCCATCTACTTTTCTTTAGATAAAAACAATTGATAGTATTGCTACTCATCATTTAGAGAGGCTTGTCTTACTCTTGGATTACTTGATGATACTAATGAGTATATTTTCACTTTACAAGAAGCCTCAATGTGTTCCACTAGCACCATGCTAAGGAAAATGTTTATGAGCATTTTATTATGTTCCTGCTTAAGTCATCCTAATAACGTATGGTAATAGACTTCAAACATTTTATCCGAAAATCTTTTATGCATTCTACATAATAATCTTTTGTACCAATATAAGTTCATTTCAATACTATAATTCTTACAATTCCAAAATACCTCAAACTATTATTTGACAATTAATTCTTATTGTAATGTAGTTGTGCAAGTTACAAACATGACTAGTGACAAGCTGCCCTCCGTGAAATTGTGAAGTTATTGCAACATAATAGGAGTACCCTCTCTTATTATCCATCACTTCATTCTCACCCAGTTGATGATATTTTAGATTTAAACAATCATTTGATATTACAAGAATTGAGTTATGACAAATCTTCTTTATATAAGGAATCCATAAATTTACTGTCTTCTTTAAATGTGGAACATAAGCATATATTTGACATTGTTATATCTTCCCTAGATTCCTCTATTAGTACTTTCTTTTTTGTGTATGGTTTTGGTGGGATAGGTAAAACATTCCTCTGGATGGCTTTGCCATCAACTATCCATTCATAAGGAGACATTGTCTTAGCAATGGCTTCAAGTGGATTTGTGGCAGCATTACTACCTATTGGGAGGACTGCTCACTCAAGGTTTTCCATTCCAATTTTAGTCACTGAAGATTTGATTTCAATATTAACCAAAATTCTCATCTTGCTGATCTAATAAGAATGACAAGATTGATCATATGGGATTAGGGTTATATGGTTCAAAGATTTTGTGTTGAATCATTTGATCGTTCTTTGATAGACATAATGCATTCAAATGAATTGTTTGAAGGTAAATAAGTTTTGATGGGGATGATTTTTTTTAACTTCTACCTATAATCCTAAGGGGCAGTCATGTAACTATCGTTGATTTTTGTATTACTTCATCCTATTTGTGGGATTCATGCAAAGAATTGAGCCTCACACAAAACATGAGACTATTGTCTTCATATGTGGAAGACCAGGATAAGCTTTCAAAGTTCTCAAGGTGGTTGTTAGACATTTGAGAGGAAAAGTTAGGCCTACCCCAAGATGGTGTGGCAAAGGTAGACATTCCTCCAGATTTGTTGATACAAGGATTTGATGACCCAGTGTTAGCAATAATCACATCAACTTATCCCCATTTGTTGGAAAATATGAGTAGCTTTTTTTACTACAATGAAAGAGCCATTATTGCACCCATAATTGAAAGTGTTAACCAAGCAAATGATTTCATGTGTTATATGCTACTAGGGAAACATATTGAGTACTTTAGTTGTGACAACATTTGCAAGTCTACCTATGACATTGACCAATTTGATTATTTATATAGTTCTGAGTTCTTAAATATCATCAACTATTTATGCCTCCCCATCCATAAGCTTAGCTTAAAAGTTGGTGTTCTAATAATATTGCTTAGGAATATTGATCAGTCTATTGGTTTATGCAATGGAACGTAGCTCCTAGTCACCCTCCTTAAGAAGAATGTCATTGAGGCAATTACTTTGAATGGATCACATCCAAATCAAAAAGTTTTGATACATTGAATAAACTTGAATCTCTCTTATGGTGCCATGACTTTTTGTATGAAACGAAGGTAGTTTGCTGTAAAGATTTCATTTTCCATGACCATCAATAAAAGTCAAGGGCAATCCTTGAACTATGTATGATTATATTTATCAAAGTCAGTGTTCACTTACGGTCAACTCTACGTTGCACTATCAAGGATCAAGTGAATCGATGGTTTAAAAAATACTTCTGCAAGATTCATATAGTTTCCAAGAGAAATATACTATTAATGTGGTCAACCGTGAAATATTTAGGACTTTACATGATGGTTAGTGGTCTATTTATTGCCAACTAATATTTTTATCATTTTTATCATACCCCTTTATGCTATGTTATATGAATGTATGTATTTTTTATTTGCAGACAACATGTATGCATTGTTAATTACCTTAGTTAAAGACTTAATTCACTGGTATTACTTCAACATCCTTGCTAATTTGATGTCAATATCTACACACAATATGTAGTCATCTATACTTATTAAATGATTGTCCTCTATTGATAATAATAAATATGATACAATTATCATTTCTTGTAATTGATGCATCCATGCAATCTATGGGGGAGAAAGGCTAGTTTGTGTAAAAAGTGTAATTGTTCTATTGTTAAACGGTTTTACTTTTGTCTATTTCTAAGATAAAGAGTGAGAAAAAGTGTAAAAAGAAAGAGAGTAAGAGAGAGCACCCCTACCATGATCCATTCTCCCAATTTTCTAAGGGCCCCAATAGTTTATAATTCCCTGTCTCATTTTATCTTCAAAAATCGTTCACTTCGTGGGGCATGCTATTTCTATACTTGTTGAACATGAACACTAGATCATGTTTGTAATCCTTCTGTGATTTAAAAGTGAAGAAGAAGAAGACATGGTGGCTAACAATAAAAGAAGTTGGATATGGTATGAAAACATGAGAAATTGATAAAAGAGATTAAGTGCCTGTTTGGATTGGAAAAACACCTTGGTTTTAAAAGTTGAGCATATTTCAAGAAGGATTGAAAATCCTTCTTCTTCTAAGCAAATTTCAAATAAAGTTTTGGGTGAGAGTTTACGAAGAAGCAAAAGGCAAAAGACAAAAACTTCTTTTGGAGATGAATTTTTCACTTATTTAGTTGAAGGAGAACTCAAAGATTTTTAGAAATATATTTCTTCTGCAGATGCAAAGTATTGGAAAAAAGCTAATAAATCATATATTGATTCTTTAAATAAAAATAAAACCTATTGGATGTAGATGGGCTCTTAGGAAAAAATATTTTCCTGGTTATGTAGATAAATATAAAGCTTGACTAGTAGCCAAGGGTTATACTCCAAATGAAAATATTGATTATTTTGATACCTCTTCTCCGGTGACAAGGATTTCTTCTATAAGAATCTTTATTGCATTAGCTTCAATTCAAAAGCTTTATATTCACCAAATGGATGTTAAAACCGCTTTTTTTAATGGTGATTTAGAAGAGGATATTTATAAGGTACAAATTGAAGGGTGCATTGTTACTGGGCAAGAAAATAAAATTTGTAAATTAATAAAATCTTTATATGGTTTAAAACAAGCACCTAAACAATGCTATGAAAAGTTAGATCAAGTTCTTACAAGTGATGGTTTCTCTACTATAGAAGTATAAATATGTGCCTATACAAAAGTTATGAATAAGGATTGTTTGATTATATGTCTATATGTGGATGATATGCCTATTTTTTGTACTAGTATGAATGTTGTGCTTCAAATTTTGATATGAAAGATTTGGGTGAAGCAAATATAATATTGGGTGTTCAAATCATAAGAAATGAAAGAGATATCTTACTTTCTCAAGAACATTATGTTGAGAAAACTTTGAGAAATTTTGAACAATATGATGAATCACCATTGAATACTCCTTATGTTTCAAGTGTGCACTTGAAGAAAAACTTAGGAGATCCAATGGCTCAATCTAAATATGCACAGATAATTGGAAGTTTGATGCATTTAATGAATTATACCAAACTTGACATAGCATATGTTGTGTATAGATTGAGCAGATATACTCATTGTTCAAGTAGTGAATATTGGGATGCTTTAATAAGATTATTGAGATACCTTAAAGGCACCTTAAATTATTAATGAGATACAGCAAGATAACTCTTCAACTTCCAAAGATCCTTTACATATTCTAACTAGACCAATTACAAGAACAAGAGATAAAAGAACTAAGGAAGCATTGAATGGGCTAGTGTAAGAGGTATTGACAAAGCAAATGGCAATTGGAGCAACATATCATATTAAAAATGCTGAGGATGTCATTAATTTCATTTGTACTGAAAATAGAGCTGTTAAATCTATTTTAGGTTTGGAGGCATCAATTTAAAAGCCTTGGACTAAGTAGTATACATGGAAAGACTCATTTAGGCATAAATAATCTTTGGGCTTAAAATGTTGATTTTATTTTTATTATTATATTTGAGTGAAAATTAGTAATTAGTTAATAGATTTAACTTTTGGGTTCCCAAGTTATTTGAATTGATTCCTTGATATTTTATTTAAGTTAGTATTTACTATTTTGAGTCCCTAGGTTTCATTTATTGCTTTTTAAGTTAGATTTGAAATGTATCTCTTAAAATACATTGTATAACTCATTTTAGAGGAAGATTGGATTGTTGAATGAAAAGTTACATTTATGCACTTTGTCTCATGAGAGTGGATTCTCTCTAAAGTTCTTCATAAAACTAACAGACTTATCAAGGCTTGATCAACCTTGTGGCATCTTCCAACACTTATCAAGACTTATCAAGACCTCTTTTTAGTGTTCTTGGGGTGCGTATATTCTGATTAGTTGTGGGTTCACACAAATTATGGTATACATTATAGTGGATTTCTTGTTGTAATAGAAGGATACAGTGATGCGAATTGGATCTCATATTTAGAAAGGTCAAAATCCACTAGTAGTTATGTGTTTATTCTTGTGGTGTTGCAATCATATGGAAATCATCTAAGCAAACAATTCTAACTAAATCCTCAAGGGATTCTAAATTTATTGCTATGGAATTGACTAGCACTAAGGTTGAGTGTTGAAAAACTTCTCAACAAGTATTCCATTGGGTGGCAATCCCATACCATCAATATCTTTACACTATGATAACCAATTTGCGTTAGCTATGGCTAAAAATAAAAATTCAATGGTAAAAATAGGCACATTCGATTAAAACACAATATTATAAAGCAACTGCTCAAAGATGGGGTGATCTCAGTTGATTATGTAAGTCAAAATTAAACTTAGTAGATCTGTTAACAAAATCCCTAGGGAAGAACACATATCATTGAAATATCAAAGGAAATAGGACTAAAGCTAGTTTGATTATGAAGTGATGGTAACCCAACCTTTGTGATTGGTGATCCCATGAAAAAGGTTCAATGGGTAAGAACAAGTCGCTTGTTAGTTCTGCTTGCACTAAAATATTATTACTGGTTCTTTCCTATAGTGTGTAAGAAAGTGTTAGATTGCATATTGGAGAGTTGAGCAAAAGCACTTAATGATTTTAAATCTTATGGGATGATGTATTCATTGTATATACACTTAAAGAAATCACCTATACAAATGAGGAGTGTGGGCTACTCCTATGAGATTGTGGTAAAATCTCTAGAGCATTTGTTAAACACCAGAACACGCGCATGGTTGACTAATGCACAAAAACACTCTGTAAACAGTAAAAATGTGGGGGGTATAATTTGACTGCTAATATCTCTAGTATACACCTAAAAAGTGCTAGTTCATAGTCCATAAGACCACTAGTAATAAGACACAATCCTGGGTTAGTAAATATACCTAGAAGAGATGTAGACTCACGTGCACGATAAGAAGCCATCAATGGGAAATTCAGTTGAAATCTGACAATTTCTCCTACACGCAAATTTTGAGGTGGTATTGGGCACTTTTTATGAAAATATTTTTATTTTTGTGAAAAATAATTTTTTAGATATGTTTAAACAGAAAGTCCTCAAATCTCTACAGTTAAAATAAAATGTGGATGGTTAAAAGTTTTGACTATTGCGAGACATTACTGTTAAGAGTGATCGTTGTTAGCTGTGAGATACTACTCTGACATCCTTCTAGCTACACGCTATTTTGGGCAAACGAAAGGTCATCTCTTATAGACCTAACCTATGCATTTTCGTTTCTATAAAAGTAGTGCACAAGAATTGAGCTTTTACCACGTGCACTTTCTCTCTTGCTCATTTCTTTCTAAATTTATTTGCTTATACTAGATTTTGTTTTCTTGTTATACAAGAAGAATACATTTAATATTGGGAAGTGTCGCTTCATCTTGCTGGTTGTAAAGGAATAACTTTTAAGGACAGTGTCCTTGGATGCAACTTAGATTGTTTGTTCTCTGTTTATAGGTGTTGACGCCTACATTTTTCCACTTTCTTCTCTCTCGCCTCCCTTCCTCTCTCACTATTCTCCACTATCTTAGCCATCAATCGATGCAGGCAACACTGGATCGTCATCCTGGTAATAGCTCCATCATCTTCTTGGGAATAGCTTCATTGTCGTTGTAGGCAACACTAGGTCTTCGTCTTCTTTCTTTGTCGCTGCTTCTCGTCTTTAGCTCCTCTGTCGCCATTGACATTTACTGGAGATGAGAAGATGAGAGATAGAAGATGAGCCTCTACAGTGAGAAGATGATAAGATAACACGTGGGAGAGATGAGAAGAGTTATTTTTTTATCTTATATCCTTTATAGTAATTTACTAATAACAAAAGTCATTTTTTAATAATCATTTAAATACTCATTTATTTATAACTATTTTTTGACAAACTCTTCTCTAGAAGAGTTTACACAAAAGTATTTTAAAAGTCATTTTCTTTTCATAAACTCTTTTCTCAAGACCTATCTAAATGGACTATAAGGATAAGATGGAGGTAGAGAGAAAAGATAAATGATGTTCGTGGAGAGAGTAATTTTGGAAGGTAAAAAACTAGTGGGGATAGCAAAAAATTGGGAGAATGAAGATGGCGGGGGTGCTCTCTTTCTTTCTGCACTTTTTCTCACTCAATCTTAAGAAAGGACAAAAGTAAAATCGTTCAACAAGAGAATGATTTCACTTTTTATACAAATTATCAGACCCCATGAAGTGAAAATCGTTCAAGAGGATAACGATTTGTATACAAAATTAAACTCATTCCAGTTGTGAACGATTTTAAGTATGGCACGGTAAACATTTTACACCTTGTAGTATTTTAGTATTTTCTTTTACTGTACATATCATATAGCTAAAAAAGTTACTTTTGTGTCAATATGAAAGTGACAATTAATTTGTAGTTAATAGGCTCAACTTACATATATAGGAGTAATTGTATCTCATTCTCAGCATCAAGAAAGTTCGTCAATATTACATGTCCCAAAATAACTATTATTTCCATCTAAAAATAATTAGGATAATTACGGTAAATGTATAAAATTATATGTTATAGACATCAGCCACCATTAAATTTCTATAGGGGTAAAAATATACATAAATGTTATAAAATGAGGTAAAAATACCACATCCGTTAAATGCCATAAACGTGTCTGACTTTTCATTTGTGGGTCCCATTAACGGTAGTGCTCTCTCCCTTCCTTCCACCCTCCTCTCACTCCTGAAACTCTCTCTCTCTCTCTCTTTCCCTCATCGATTTAGCTCTCTCTTTCAAATGAGTTGGTCACCATGTCACTCCACCTCCGACGCCTATAGCCTCCTTAATCTTGACCCTCCTCCTTCCACCCCATCTTCTCACTTTACCTTCAATTCGATTTTCTTCAGCCCACTCTCTCTGCACACCATCATCTCCGTTCTGAACCAAAGGTCATTAATTTTTAGGAGCGTCCATGGATCTTCATGGACAACGATGGATTTTCTCAGTTTCTTCTTCAGCACCTCCGGCGCCACGTAAGCCGGCTTTCCACACGATGTGATGAACATCCAGTAGGATGAAGCTGCTGCGGCAACACCGACTAACCAAAATCGAAAACCTTGAGAAATTCATTCTAGTATAGAAGACGATTCTCAGGTTTCAAATAATGGTACGTGACTACAAGGATGTAACAAAAATCAAAGATGCTAATCATTTGCCGTCATGCTGGTTCTGTAAAAAAACAATTGTTGGAAATATTTTTAGCGACATCTTCTTTGAGCTTGCCTTTCTCAACCTTGGAAAATAATTCCGTACCTTTGACCTACTCCATAACCAGAAAGATCTTCCTTTTATGGCTATAACTTCCTAGAGCTCTACATTTGAGGGTGACGGATCAATTAACAAGAGGGAGAAGGAGAGGAAGGGAGCCTATGATTGTGAGAGAAGAGAAAGAGGGAGAGTTGAGGAGATGAGAGAGAAAATCATAGTAGTGACATGTAAACAATACGTGGGACCTACAAAGAAAAGTGACGGACATCTCTGAGGCTTTCACGGAGTTGGTATTTTTGTCCCTTTTTACATCTTTTATGTATATTTTTGTACTTATATAAACTTAATGGTGTCATATATCTATAATATATAATTTAATTATTAAAATTATACCTTTATCTAAATAATTATTATCTTAATTTCAAGTTTTGTTTCTTTTGCCCTCAAAATATTCGGTTTCTTTTCAAACATAAAATCTCATCTAAAAACTTTTCCTAAAAAATATAGAGAATTCCCAAACAACAAAATTAATTACCAATAAATTATTTGAAATTAATATATTAATAAATTGTAAGATGTTGGACATTTTATTTATTATATTTCGAATATTTAAGTAAATATTTAGTTATAATAATTTAAATAATAAACTATGTGGCCCGTTAGTTTGACTTATAAGTTATTAATTTAGAGTATGTTTATTTCGAAAGACTCTGTTGCAAAAATGCATGTAGATAATTTACAAATATATCAATTTAATTTGCAAATATTGAAGGGGGACTTGCAGAAAATTTTTAAATTCTATGGTGGTTTTACAAATATTGGATGAGGACTCATAAACCACCGTAAGTAACTTACGCATGTGCTCCTTTCATACCTGAGTTAAATTGAGAAATTTACAATTTATTCTATACTTTTGTTTAAATTATTTAAAGCTATTTATAAATAATACTCATTTTTAAGAAATATTTTAAAATTATTTTTCTTACATAGAACTTCATTTTAACTCGTAATCTTTTAAATAAAATTTTTGTAATGTTTAATTACTTCCATTATAGTTCTGTGAACCACATTTTCAAAGTCTTCAAAGGCGACGTGGAGTGACCGACATGACTTGGGACTTCGAGAACTGTGAGTACAAAGTCGCAATCAATTTCCCAACAATATGACAATGGAGTGGGATGATCTAGTAACTATAAAAGTTAAAATTAACTATCACTTCCAGATAATTTAAACCTTATTTATTCTTTTTTATTTTTATATAAAATTATTTAAAACAATTTTAAGAAAAAGATAAAAATGTTGCTTGAATAATTGTTCCAAAAAACTCATTTTTGAGAACAAAAATATATGAAAACTGATTTGAATTGAGTTGTCCTTTAAATATTAAAAATAATGTAATGTCACCCCCTCATTAAACCTCTATAATTCTTACTGTTACTGAATAGAAAAAATTATAGTAATGGCCCAAAAAATAATAAATAAATCTCCTATAATTTTGAGAGAAACTTTTTTCTCCATCTAGTTTTTTCTTAGATTTTCTCTCATTTTTTTTTTGAGAGAAATTTGTGGGTGAAAATGCATAAGGGAAAATCTTAAACAAATTTGAAGAGATTTTTTTCTTCTTTTAAGAGAAATTTTTGATAAAAATCACTCCCAAAGAACATAGAGAGATTTCCAAAACCTCAATATAGAGAGCATATGGAAAAAGAGAAAAATATAAGAAACAAGATCTAGCTAATAGTATATAAAAAGAAAAATGTATGAAACATTCCAATTAACTTTGAAAATCATTTCCACCATAGCTTTTTTGTTGGCATAAGTAAAATTGGAAAGTGAACAAAAATATTCCAAACTCTACAGTTATCTGGAACAAAAAAAAAAGGGATGAATTCTATATTGCTAGCCATTATCCAAGTTAAAAACTAACTTGAAGACTACCAAAATCCAGGTGTCCGAGTCCAAAATTTACAAATTTAAAATAAATAATACATTAATACAGGAGACATTATCACTCCATGTGACGTGTTCCAAAATCAAACAATACAACGGATTAAAAATTGTAGCATATACAATATGATCATTTAACATAGTTATTCAACGAGTAGGTCCTCGAATATTTTGCATTGGCATGGCCATGTTTTTTCCGGTGACACCACACTATATTAAGTCTTGCTTCAGGGGCATCAGTGTAACAATTTAAAAATAACTTAAAAACTGGTGATATATTCAGTAATATATTACCAATTTGTTGTTTGCTTGTGGGCAACAAATTGGCATCAAGAATATCGATCATTGAATGTGATGCTCATTTGCTAACAAATTCTTTTGAAGTTAAACCTTGAACAAACATCTCATCTATAGGTTTCTTCCTTATAAGCATTTCCATAAGCAGAATACCAAAACTGTACACATCTCCTTTCATTGAAACAACTTCTTTTGATCCATACTCTGCTTATAAATTTGAATGCTAAATTAAACAGTAGAATAACTTCTAATTTCTTCTTGTATGTGCATGTATGTGTAGGTATAAATGAATATAAGAAACAGAAATTAAATAAAATTTAATATGATTACTAGCTATATTATCACCTGGTGCTATATAACCAATTGTAGCTAAAATTTTGGTATAAATTTATCATTCATTATCACTTAACAATTTGGAGATTCTAAAGTCACATAAATGGGCCACCATATTTTCATCTAGTAAAATATTGTTCAGCTTTAAATCACAATAGAATGTAGAAGAATCATGAAGATACTTCAATACTGATGTCACGTTAATCATTATGTTCAATATTTGCACTATATCTATCACACCCCAAAAATCAAAGGGTGACAGACACAGAATATGAGATAGCTCCCATCTCTGTAAGTCTTTAAATATCATAATTAATATAATAATTGTAAACATACATAAGCTATTTTATAATTTATCGTATATGAATATATTTATAACTCCAAATATGACAAATATCATACCATATACAATATTTATACATCTCGAAAAGACAAGAAAGGACATGAATCATGCCTATAGACTACGTGGAGTATCTACAATTTTTGAGACCCCATTAAAGCCTTCTCTGTTTTGTGGAAATCTAAGGTCGGCAGTATTATTTGAGGCTAAAAATAATCTACCGGTAAATAACGCTTCATTAAAAGAAATAATAAATATGGAAAGAAATAATTTAAAACATATTCAACTTTGGAATAATAAAGCTTGATAACAAATCTCAATTTCAAAAATTATAGAAATATAGTAAAATTGAATATGCACAAAAATCATTAATCAAATCAATCTTAAACTTAGTAAAATAGCTTGTTTAAAGAAAGAAGTTTAAAACGATAATTTTTAAATCTCATCTTTTCGTAGGGCTTCAACAGAATAAATTATCTGGCATAGATACACAATCCACGAGGAAAATTAACCATTATGGCGATGCTAGAAACCATGAAAATAGGCCTAAGTGTGAAACCTATGAATAACAGGCATAGGTATAAGACCCACGATTAATAGGCATGAGAATAAATCTCGTTGGCATGATTACGGGCTCATGAATATCTATCAAACTTGAGTTTAATCATGGTGCACTAAAGACTAACAGTATTGCTGTTAGTGACCAGCGTTCTGTATTTAGTCATCTCAAAAATCGATTTCCAAATATGCATTGGGTCAATTTAACATTAATAAATAACAAGATATTTTAATATTGAAATCTCACATAATATTTCATAATCCAATACCCTAGCATGAAAATCATTGCACAATATTTCCTTTGAAATTCATGAATGATCATTTAATAAAATCAAAATTTAAGTAGAATAAATCAAATCCTTATTTCATCTAAACAATTAATTGCCAATAATCAAAAGACATAATTTCCATAAGCTTGTTGTAATTAAATAATATTTAATAAAATTAATAAATTGATAAAAGTATGGCAAATGGTTAAAATATCATTAAAAAATGAATTATAATAAGACGTTATTCACTCACCTGTTAGACTTCCAAATATACAACTTACTCTTATTTAATCATCTCTTGACTTATTCTCACTCCTCAATCCGCTAATATCATGAAAGGAAGACATTAATATTTCAATTATAAACTTATATATAAGATTTCTCATTATAATTCTACAAACATCTTGCATGCATTTCTAAGATCAAGGCACAACATCACTATTATCTTATTAATTTCATACACTCTTATTTAATCACAAGTCACATACATTAGATTGTTAACATTATTCGAGTTATAAATAAATCCCATGCTTCTTCTCTTGCAACCATTAAAATTTGGTAAAATGAACTGTTGAATAAGCTTCCTTCTTCAAACATTTCATCAAACACATTACATACATCTAAAAGGCTAACATAATATAAATAAACTCAATTCCTTAAAATTTCCATTCAAACAACTTTCCAACATCATTTTATAAAATGACTATGCTTTCCACGTTTAACAAGATGTCCTTTCTCAAATAGAACCTTTACCTGCACTTCATAAGCTAATGTAAAACCAACCAAGCTTAGCCTTTGAATTATAAATCAAATATCTTTCCCAAAGTTTCCAAAATTCCTTTCTAAAACTCATTATAGAGATTATTATCTCTAGTTCAACTTAACAATATATTCATCACACTTATACATCACAATAAATCAAATTATATCTATCACACAATTCATAAAACACCTTGTGTACATATATTCAAGCCATAAAATTCAAGATAGTCCATAAATTATCAACCACACCTCACAATAATTTCTACTTCAAACGGACTCCTCCCACTTCCATCTTCCATTGAACCATACTCCCAATTCCCTACTTAACCCATGACAGACGATAAGAAAATATGAGGACGAGGGAGGAGATGCTTATGTTGCAGAACAAAGGAAGAAGAAATCGGTCGAGTGAGAATGGGTGATGAGGTTTTGAGCCTCCTCTCCTCTTGAAGCTTCTTCCCTTCTCCTACCAAGTCCTATTTTGTCAAAAATCTTAACCCCAAAATAGAGCAAGCATATGCAGCAGCTAATATTTATGATTTCTGTTTTATTTCAAGTTTCAAAGCTCAAATCCTTACTCCTTCCCACTTAATCAATCAAAAATCACCCAAAACCTCAACTTCATCGGTGAAAGAATAGAGAAGTCAGAGGTGAAGACGAAGTTAGAGAACTCACCTTAGCTGATCAACTGCGCTACAAGCTCATCCCTCCTCCAGCCACCATTTTGATGTCTCACCCTTTAGTCCTTCTCCTGTGATACTCTCTCTCTTTCTCATCACTCTCTCTCTGTGTGCAGATGAGTGAGGTAGACAATGAAGAAACAATAATAAAAGAGAAGGAAGTCGGTGGAGATGAAGGAGAGTTTGGGATAGAAAGACCATATTGCCCTTCAATCTTAATTTTAACTCCAATTCACCTCTTTTCTACATATTTTGAAACTTTAGAAATTCATAAAAGTTAATCCTCTTTATAAATAAATATTTTCTTCCTCTAATATATTGTATAGCTCATAAAGTAATTTCCCTAAAAAATTTCTATCAAAAATTTAGGATGTTACAATATATGAACAATAGTTATGGGAGTACATATAACCATCTATCAAGACTCCCATTTGACATGAATTCCATGGATCTATTTGTTGCTTGCAGAAGATCATAATAGGATATCTTAATTAGTACATCCAAATTTAAGAAATCTCTATTGTTCATCTCATGACTAGCATGACCCCTTCTTAAACTTAAGAAACATTAGGCACGAATCAAACAAAATGATTACATAAATGATAGGTACTAAGCATTTGATCACAATCATCATTTTAGTTGAGATGTGCATGTTTCCTCTCTCTTTTTTTGGATGGATTGACTTTTAGTTCAGGCTTCCTACAAAGATCCTCATTCATCATAACAAATTCAGATGTAAAATTCTAAAAAGGCCCACTTTTTGGAATTTCTCCATGCAATAAATTATATGAAAGATTAATGTGCTTCATATGGACAAGCAACTCTAAGGATTTTGGAATCACCCCAGACAAATAATTTTTGGAGAGATCCATGGACTTATCTATCATGCCACTTAATGATTCAAGTATTTGTCCTTGCAACTTGTTATGAGCCAAAGATAAATTTTGCAATGTTTTCAAGCTACCCATAGTTGTTGGGATATTTCTAGAAATTTGATTCCTTGACAAGTTCAATAGTATAATTCAATAGTATAATTGTTCTCAAGTTTGATACGTCAAGTGGAATATTCCTCAAAATACATTGGAGGATAAGTCTAGGATCAAGATATCTTGGAGAGTCCAAAGAGAAGAGGGTATTTAAGAAAACAATTTGATAGAGCTAAAATTCAGCTTTTGCAAAGAAGTATTTGCAAGGCATTTTGGAATTATTCCTGAAAACATGTTGTCAGCTAGATGCAACTCACTCAAACTTTTGATTTGGCACAATTCATTTATGATGGAGCCTTGTAGTATTTTCTTGCTAAGACTTAAATGCTGAAGCCTTTGTAGTCTGTTAATTGTGATTGGAATCAACCTATTCCAATCATTGCCATCTAAATATAATGCATTAAATTTTGTCAGATTCCCAAGTATATTGGGTATAACTCCACTAAATTTATTCACCGATAAATCTAACAAAATGAGCTTAGAAGCATTTGAGATGCAGTTTGAAATTTGTCCAATAAGTTGATCCTGTCCCAACCTTAATTCCTTCATGTTGGGAAGGTCAATTCCTAAATTTGATGGGAGAAATCTAGAGAATGAATTATATGCGAGGGAGACAAATGTCAATGCCGAAATGTTGAATATATGGGAAGGAAAGGGTCCATTGAAATTATTATAGTATAAATTCAAATATTCGAACTTTTCAAGATTGCCTATCACCTTGGGTATAAAACCTGGAAACAAAAAGTTGTTGGATAATTAACTCAAGGCAGAAAAAAACAAAACACCTGATGGATCATTTGTATAATAGAACAAAGTAGTGAAAATTGACAAGACAGGTAACATGTGTGTGTGTGTAACATACAAGTTTCAAAAATTTGAATTCACTTCTCTATATTACAAGAAAACTCCAAATATCTTATTAATCTCGAGTCCTTTCCAAGTTTTGCTATGCTAGTACTTCCATACTTAACTATAGGAAAGTGAGGAAACAAATTTCACGCAGTATGAAATTAGTTACTCCCTTTAATTTTAAATATAAGAGTTAGATAAAGAACCTAAGATTCCAATCTACTTGATCTTCCAAAATTATAATTTTCTCCTTAAAATATCCTTATATGATTATACATATTAAGGTAGTTTCTATAAAAGATTGTTCAAATGCAAATAATTAAATGAAGTATTTTACAAAAACTAATACATAATTATTATAAATAACTAACTTAATTAATTTATTTAATATATCTAAATTAGTTAAGTGGGTATATCCAAATTAGTAATTACATGTGGGTCTGCATAAATCTCTTTATCAGTCCTTATGTTATGTCACATAAAACCCTAGCTACTTTTTCAGCAAGGATTCTATAGCATGTGATCTTTAGACAACATTTAATAAAATTACAAATAAATATTGTCCAATTTTATTGTTACAATATACACTACTACAAAAGCCTGTCCTTGTTTTTTTAATTTATCAAAAGAAGGATAGGAATTATTGTGCGTGTGTGCGTGTTTGAAAACATCATTAAATTTTAAAGCTTACAATCATTTCCTTTCATATTATCTTGCTTGAATGAAAATGCTAAGCATGTGATTAAGTTATAAAAACACACATAACTCATATATAAAGGTGTGAATAATTTTGAGCATACTTGAAAATGAGTTAATATCCAACAATAAGCTAGCAAATATGTTAAGCTGCCCATTGATTGAGGAATTCCTCCTGGATTTGTCTCCTTATTTAAGTTGACCTGGCAAATTTGGGGTATTTGTGCAGGTGTTCCTTATGTGTATGTAGTATGCATGAATGAACTTGAAAAATAAGCTTTTCAGAATCTATTACTTTTCTATATTACATTCTGCAAAATGTAACATCCAGTATTTTTAATACTAAGTAAAATGAAAGTAAGAGGTTAAGACCAGGTAAGCTAAAGCAAGAAGAATGGTTAGTTGGGCCAAATTATGTGAATGTAATTATGAGAAGTTTGATCAGGTGGCAAAAGTGCAAATAAGAGAAAATAACATGCAAAAGTATAATTATACAAAAAAATACCCAGAAATTCAATAAAATACCAGAAAAAAAAATATAAAAGAGGTGTCTAACGAATTTTTGAGGGTTGTAAAATTTCTTTTTAGTTAAATTGTCGATGGGATTCGAACCTTGGTTTATTCATTAAATAATGAGTGGTCCTTCATGAATCCTAAACCTTATTCCATCATTATTTCTTACATTGGGGGTGTGATTTGCAAGTAGATGGAGAGCAGAAAATCTTATTCTAGAGAGATGAAGTGAAGAACAAATGAATCAAGTCATGGAAATCATATCTAGTTGATAGCTAGTCGTAGTGATTTCTGCACATGCATGTTGATTTGTGTTGAAGAGAGTGGACCTTCGAATATGGACTTAGCTGTTCTAGAAGATATTTATTTGATTTTCTTACGGAAATCTTAATAGAAATGCTCAAATGCTAATATAGGCAAGTTATATATAAGGGTGAGGCGCCTTTATGATACTTGGTGATTCTTGAAGTTGAAATTTGGGAGTGAAACTAAATAGAACTCATTGTTTTGATACTCCCACAGGTTATACAAGTGTCAAAATTTTAAAGCAAAATTAAGGATGACAATATGATGTTTAGAATGATAACTTGAATGTGGAAACTTTCCAGATTTAAGAGGAATAATGCTGTCCGATATTTAGTCGAAAAGGACGTGCAGCTCATGGAATATAAACTTTAAGAAAGGCCCACTGTTTTGGGGTATGCCAGAATATGACACAAGTGTTTTAAATTATTAAATCATAGACATAGACATGCTTAGAGGTTTCTATAAAATATTTTGTAGAATGGAAGTAAAATACATAACTTTTTCCTCACCCCCATCCCGGTCAGCTGCTAATTCTATGAAAGAGTTTAAATTGAGTATCCCAATGGCTTTAGAATGAGGAATTATATGGGAAAGTTGGAAGCATTGATCAAGATAATGGAATTTTCTTGTGAGTGTGTGAGAGAGAGAGCCTAAGAGGATACAAGGGGAATAGGAGCTGGAAAGTTCTAAATTGGAGCTCAGAAACTGATTTCTTCTGCAAAACTATGTAAGAATAGCACGAGGGAAGAATTTATGATAAAATGGAAAAGGTAGGAACTAAAGGGAAGAAATAACGCAGTGGGACAAGGGGAAAAGTTAATCATGCGATAGAAATACATTAAAATTATATGCATTGATTTGCATTTACATTAATAATTTATAGGTTTTGATTTGTACGAAGTCCTCCATGAAAGTAAGAGAAAGAGGAGAAAGAAAGGAAAATAAGTCCACATTGTGGTTCTAAGATAAAAATAAAAACTTACTATTTCATGAAATTCAAACTTTTAGAAAAGTTTTAAATATTTTTATCTTTCTAAAAGTATTAATTGGATCACATGTAGTTTGTTTTATCTCCCAAAATTATAATTTCTATCAATATATCTATATATGATTACATATATTAAGAGATATATATCAAAGTTAGTTTAAATACATATAATTAATTAAGGTATTTTAAAACTAACACACAATCATTACGATTAATAAATTTACTTAATTTTATTAATTTATCTTAAATTAATTAAATAATTCTTATAATTAGCAACTCAGTTTCTATAATCTAGCATCCAGACATTCTTGTGACCAATATAAAATATAAAATGCACTATACAAAATGACAGATATAGAATGAGATGATTTGTCAATGTCAACATAACACAACTTTTGTAAAACACAATGGAAGTTTCCTGTCATGGATAAATTAAATGTAATATTAAAACATGTAAAGGTGACTAAGGGCTCCAAAGTTTTAGCATTATCAACTCATTTAACACTATTTTTATAAATGACTTATTCTATTTATAAAAGATACTAACTAATAGGGGTTAGGTCTAATAGAAAAACCTAATTCCTCTTAATGTATAAGGAGATGTGCACATATTTTATATTTAATAGTGCATCGAACAAAATTACTTAAAATAGGATGCCTGGAAAAAAAACACTAATAACATATTTGAATATTTTAGTATTATTTCTTATTTTTCTTCAAATCAATCATCATTAATCTCACTACATTAATTATCCACTTACTCATCTTTTCTCCATGATTAAGTATGTTAATTAAAAAATAAAGTATAGTTTTATATATTTATTTATATATTTATTTTCTTTAACTCATTTTAATCAACTTTTTTATTTATATTATTTGGTTATTTCTATAGTATAAAAAAAGTGGAAATATTTTGGTTTATCCTAGTATTTTAGAACAATTTGCCTCATTTCGACTGAGTTATGAATCTTCAATTTCAGGACATTTTTCTAAAAAGTTGCCCGACATACATAAACACAATTAAAGATATGAAGAGAACCTAATTAGTCATCAAACCAATAAGCAAGAATTAATATTAGTAGACGATAAAGGTTTTGAACATGTAATTGGATCTAACGTCAAAGTTACCCGTAACAGGTAGAAATAATACGACGAATTCACATGTGAGGGAAAGTTATAAGTTGTACGATTATGTTTAGAAGAAATATAATTTTAAATTAATAGGAATTAATAAGAATAAGGGTAACAAGAATAAATGAATTTAAATCTTTCTTCAACCAAAAAAAAAACATAGGATTCAAACTTTGACAGACTCTGATTGGAAACCCCTCAAATCAATTAAAAAGGTGCTTTTTACACAATCCGACTTTCTCACATTTATTTTATATAGCACAAAATCACTTCAAATAAACTAGTCGGGAGAGTGGTAACAGAAATTCCAATAATGTAAATATACTGTTCATACCATAATAAAGCATAATAGAAGTAATCCCATCCATCTAGTAACAATAAAAGAAAATGGATTCTTAGTTCAAGTAAGGTTAGTAATCCATTTACAAAATAAAGCCTAATTATTTCTCAAGTTACAGGAAAAAAATCATTAATACATGGTCCCAAATTAAATTAATGGTCAGCCTATTTAAATAACTTTTTATAAGGTCTAGTTATCAAAACGAGTCCAGTCGAAATGCTACCGAATTCGTATTACAAGCTAACAAATCATATTCTATGACCTATTATAGCTCAAACTGATCCTTGCATCTCTCTTCAATCTCATCTACAATCAGCAAAGGATCCTTCAATGATCCTCACCTTGATACTTTTATCATTTCCATCCTCTGAATGATTCAATATTCAGCTAACACCTGCATTAGACCGGGAAATATAATTAATAAATTAATCATATATTTGGATAGGAAGAAAATTAGAAAAGAAATATTACTAAGAAGGAAAACTCGCAAAATTAATAAATTTTTTACTATTTTTTAAAAAAAATCTTTCATAATATTGTCTTTCTCTATTTTCTTCTCATTTTTCTCTCCACCAGTACATAGGGTAAATGTAACATGAAACTAATCTCCTATCTCCTTACTTCAAATCTAAGGCCCTGCTTTTCCCTGTTCACCACTCTTCAATTTAAAGCTTTACTCACCTTTTCATGAATTGCCTCCCCAAAATCGGCCATTTTTTTCCTTCCAATTAACAGGCAAAGGAATCAAATCTAGTCGCTGAACCCATGCGCAGTTTCAAGGGGGAAAACATTCAATAGCGGAATGCATAACCCTTTTGGATACAAACTATGGATGGCAAGCATTCTTCTCACCTTTTCATATTTTCTTTATTTCACAAAAGGAAATATTTTTCTAAATGGTAATGGCCCAAACTCTAATAATTGAAATCATATGTTACCCCATACTAATACATTAATGAATAAGAAAAAAGTCTGCTTCCAAAAACATCTAATCTTCCTTACGATTTCCTTATTAACTATAAGTGAAACATGGATGGTAGAACCATCGTAATCATGGAAGTATTAAATATATATCGAAATGCACAAAGAATCAATGAGGGTATTTTGGAGTACGTTTTGAAGATCCGAATATATGGCTTGTTTTCAAACAGTAGATTTATTAAAGCTTCCAAAGTGGCCCTTACTGTTTCTGGATGAAGCATTTTTTAGGGTTGAATTCTGCATATCCTACATCAACAAGACATAAGCCGTCAGGCGGTGCTGGAGGAGCAGTTGCACGCCTGCATGTGGCTTCCATGAGTTTCAATAAGGCATCATCTTCGGCACCAGCAGCAGCTTCTCTTATTGAGGTTGCTACAAGTACTCGAACCATCTATCATATTACCATCGCCCTCAACCAAGTCAATCAATAACTGAAAATGTATGCTTCCAAATGCATCTTACCATTGATGAATCAGCAGGCCAATGGCATTGTTCTTGAGGAATCAAAACTATTGGTAGAAATTCCAATTAAATTTAAAAAAAAAGGGTCAACAAGAGCATAAAGCTTTATTTTATGTCCTTCAAAGCGATTTGCCATAATATGAAGCAAAGATTTTCTGTATAAAGCCTTACTATCATGTTAGCATATATATTCGTACAAATCAAAGTTACATTAAGGATACCTTCCATAACATGCTTAGCTTTTTTTGTTCATGGGAACAAATTTTATTAATTTCGTCAAGTCGCGGAAGATACAAGATAAAACATTTGGATATTTTCACCAAAGAAAGAACAAATATGAAGAGCTACCTTGCGTAAAAAGCGATTAGCAACCAACTCAACGCACATAAGCCTTGTTTCTTTTTCACAAACCTGAACATATTAAAACCTGCAATTACAAGTGATACATATAGTGCCTTGCAGGAACAGAGGCAAAAGTAGATGTGGAATAACCAGAGCCTTAAATCTGCTCAGTCATTGCAATGAGAAGAGAATATGCAAATGAAAGGTGCTCACCAAACCAAGTTCAACCAATCAATCCCACAAAATCAAGAAGCAATCAAAATGAAAACCAAATTTGAAAAAATACGGAAACAAAGTGGTCTGATTTTGATGTTTTCTAGATGATGCTAATCAAAGAAATACCTTAAAGCACAATAATCATGATAAGGCAGTATCTAATGGAGAGGAGATCACGCCTAACAACACTCACCCTTAAATTAGGAAATAGATGTCGATCATTCCTATATTGTGTGACTCAACTCTCAAAGCTAAATTACATTCGCTGAGATCCCCTTGAAACATAACTCGCTTAAGTAAATTTGTGTCAATTTGCTCCTTGATTTTGTGGAATACCAAAGAGAAATATTGAAAGGGATCTCTTAGTGAACAACTTATCCAAAAATTCAGTGGTTGATAGAACATAAGAGCATCGTGCAATCTGTCACATCTTAATTTTTCTCTATCTATATAAGACTAATAGAGCAAAGAGATTTGGAAGGGATTGTGACGATAAACAGAGAGAAAAGATAATGATTAGTTAAGGGTATACAGAAGAGGGACTAACATGAAAATTCTAAAAGTTTAATAGTACAAAATGGAAGTAGACATAAATTATGGGTCATTAAATATAATTACATAAGGTTGAGGGAATAAAGTGCAATTTTGCCAAATTCAAAGGTAAAATTGTGATTATGAAAAGTTTGAGCCTTTTGCCAATTGTTTCAGTTTCAAATTTTACTATAAAATAAAGAAAATTATTCCGATCGATTTAGCGCAACACAAAATTTTGATTTGAGGTCCCGATAAATTAATATTAATTTCTGAAGTCTTAAAATTAGTATAGTATCTTCTGGATCTCAGAATCAGATAAAATTTTACAATAAATTCTTATAATTAATATAAGAATTTATAAAACTAACAGAACTCAAAAATGAGTTATGTAAAATTTATAATAGAATTTACAGTAAAATAAAACATCAAATAAATATTTTTCGGAGGAATTTCTTGGAAATTTAGCCTATGAAGACTAAGTAAAAGGCACAAAATAAAACCTCATAGGACCAATGATACTTTCAGATAGGTATATGGGCCAATGATTAGAAAGACCCGAAAAATATAAAATTACAAAAACACCACCATACTATACCATTGAACAAGATGAATGGAGGATAATTTAGTCAAGGAGGATTCTCAGCTTAGCTAATCAGGATCGGGGAATACTATAGTGATTTTTGAAAAGACGAAAATGTCATTAGGGTTATTAAAGTAAATAAAAAAGAATTAATGGTATTTTGGTAATTTGTCAAGAGAAAGTTTAGACCAAGTCCAAGAATGTCAATGGTAGGAAAAATCTGAATACTAGATTTAAGATCAGAAAACATATTATGGAATCTCATAAAAATTAGATTTTGAAAACAGTCTAGTTTTCAGGAAATTGGACTAAGCTAATACCGGATTAGACTGAAATTTTTCTAGACTCTTCTTCCCTCATGAGAAAACGCCACATGGTGTATTAGGTGTCCCTTGATGATATCATAGATGAGGTCATCAAAACTTGATGGGCAAGCCAAGTATTAGAAGTGATATAAACCATTAGATCAAATAGTGCTTGAATTAATCATAGTCATCCGTCCACCACCTCTCAAGTCTACAAATACCCCTCCCTTTCCTTCACTTTGCGCCAAGCTTGGGAGACCTTGGGGAGGTACTGCTCAAGTGGAAACTCAAGCAAGAAGAAAAGAGATCTAAGGTACCAAAGATCAAGCTAGTTAAGAATTAAACTGTACTGATTGGATGAGCATTTAGTCTGAAAAGTATTTTTCCCTTAAACTTCAGTATGTTAGCTTCATGCAATCTTTTAAACCACTTTATTTCGAATTTTCTAGAATTAATTATGATTTTTTTGAAGTTAGTTGCTTAATCTAGAATTATTATATGAACAATACCCGTGAATTTTGGAAATTCCATATTTTGTAATTAAACTTCAATGGCTTTTAAATGGTTTTAAAGACTACCGAATAGTCCATAACACGTACGAAAGTAAGGTGTTACACAATCCATATAGCTGACCTTTACCTAATGGGATAAGGATTATTATTATTGTAGTTGAGGTGTATAATAAATATGATATATTTTGTTTTTCAGCAATTAGTTTTTGGAAGATTACTCTCTAAACAGAAATAAATTTCAAATTGAATCTGTACAATTTTTGGTTTCCTGCAATATTTTAACCCCTGTATGTAAATCACCCACTATTGGTTCATAATCAATAACATCCTCACCAACTACAGTAAACATTAAGTCAAAGAACACCATGCATTGATGGATAGTGAGGACCCATGTTGACTATCACGAGGTGTGAGGCATTCGCAGGTCATTACCATCTTAAGCCTGCAACACTAATGTTATTTGATAATTTGGAAATTATTGAACTAAATATTTCCTAAACAAAAATTTTGAGAATTATGATATTTATAATCTAGAACAAAACCAATTTACAATGATCATGAAGTTGTCAATTATGGGCTATAATCTTCAAAAGAAAAGGCTTCTTGGAAAGCAAAATTCTACGAGGGTTGCAATTTACTAAAACTTGTTATCTTCATCTAATATAAAAACTAACCAATAGCACACTTGGGCCAAGAAAAATGTGACTCATTTCTCAGGTTCGTGTAATATAGAGGATCCGCACTAGTTTCTAAAAAGCCTAAACTTGTTATTGATACAGCATTCATTGCTGATCTCAAAGGGAAAAGGCTTTTTTGGGAGAGAAAAATTCTGAGGTTTTGTATCACACAAACTCTTTGAAATTAGGGGTCAACAACAGCTGCGAGTAGGTAGGTAGCAAAGAAAAAGTGCAGAAAAACAAAAATTCAAATTTTAAAAATAGTAGTGAACATTACAGTAGCAGGTAATCTGGCTTCCATAGCTCGAGCATGGAAAACGAAGCACTCTGTTGGTGGACCACTGAAACAGAATGCAATTGTAAATATCAATGTATGCTCAAAAACTCTCATCAGATATAAGGAAATATCCATGTGGGGCAGCTATTCCCTCACGTCATCACACATAATGCACACACTAGAGCTTTGATCTAAACATTATGAATTGTTTGGTAACTAAATAATCAAGACACTGTTTTTCATATTTTGTATTTGGGTGTATGAAACATATGGGTTTTGGCTGGAATCAGTTTTCATTCGTAACCTAACTTAGTTATTCAATAATAGTAATATCAAAATCCAAGTTATCCCATTGCTTGCTGTCTAATTTCTGGTTTTGGACTATTTTTCAGCTGAACAGAGTTGCAGGTTCTAACAGAATCCTATTCATCTGTAGAAAACACAGCTGCATTGTTACCAATTAAAGGTTGATGGACCCAGTGAAAGTGAAAGTGGGCCTGGTCTACAGCCAGAGGGCTGCTGTACAGCCTGTTCATAAGAAAAGGGAGCAGGTACATGCTAGGAAAATGTGAAACAGAGATGATAAAAGCACTTTCTTACATTTCGCCAGAAAGATTTAGAGCCTATTTACAGAAAGGGTAAGTTCCTGAATGTAAATGCTACTGATTACAAATAATCCTATGTTAATTAATGCTATTTACAACCCTATACTAATTGACAATTACTGCATAAAATTGTCTAGTATCTCTAACACACTCCCTCAAGTTGGAGCACAAATGTTAATCATGCCCAACTTGTTACAAATACAAATCCTCCGGTATAAACACTCCACAGAAAAATGGAATGAAAGGAAAAGTCATCAACTATTAGAAATTACATGATAGAGTACCAAATATGCAGTCACGTGTTCGGATTGAATTAATTTGATTTTATATTATTAATATTGATTTTAGTGGTTAGTTTAAGTAAAGTGCAATTTTAGGGATTAGTAGCAAGTAGAGTCTGTTAGGATCATTTTTTTACTGAGTCAAATGTTTATTTTAAATATTTTCAGTTATGTTATTTTCCTAGGTCGTGTTAGATAGGGAGTGATGGTTATTTTGCTTCTATAAATATTGGGGCTCATTATATGTAAAAAGTATCTGGAAATTAATTCAATATTTGTTTTATAGTTGGAGATTCTCTTAGGCTTTATTAGATGTGAGTTTAAGATTCCTACTCAGCTTCTACTAAAGATTTTGCTTCATCTTTATTATTTTATGAAGTTAGATTATGATTTCATAATTAATAGATTTTCCTTTCTTATTTCTCTCTATCTATCTTGGGTTCTATCATTGCAAGACCCCACATGATTATACACAATGTTAGAAAAATATTTTGGTGGTAGGCTATCCTTACAGCTGCTTTCCTAACAAAACCAAATGCCATACAGAACTGTAAAGTTTCAAACTCCTTTGAAAAATTATCCAAAACCTATCGCCATAATCCCCTTATTACATCAATTCCTCAAAAGGTGTTTGGATATGTAGCTTAAGTGCATAAAAAACCATGGTGGAAAATTAGATCTAGAGCAAATGTATCTTTCAGGGTACACTCAAAATCAGAATGAATGTCACCGTTATTCACCCACTTTGAGAAAGTTTTTCACCTCCATGGATGTGACATTTGCTGAGGAACAACCCTATTGTCCTAAAAATACCATTCAGGGGGGCAGTGATAGAGAATGGAATTTTTTGAGTCCAAACAGCGGAATTTCTAATATGTACCGCCAACCTGAACCTATCTCTGAACTCCAACAGCAATTTGAACCAGCCCCATATATTTCTTTCCAGTCCATTGACACTGGACCTGTACCTGAACAAGATGAATCACCATTCACAACTCTGAAACTGCCCTAACTGGTGAAGAAGCTACCCGGACCAAAACCTAAACCAAGGAATGAAGATCAAAATGAAACTGGTGGCTAGCAAATCAAAGGACCAGCAATTGCAGTCCTACTCCAGACAACCTAGAGACCAAGATTCTGATTCAATCAATGAAGATGAGCCCTCAACATTCCCAGGGAAGGTCAAAACTCCAAGCCAAAACAAATTTCTGATGATTTAAGCTGGCCAATTGCTATAAGGGAACGGGTGAGGTCTTGCACATTACATCCTATAAGTAGATTTGCATCTTATGATCATGTGTCTTCAAACTGGCTAATAGTCCTACATTGTTATGAAAATTACTTTTAGCAATTACTTTTACTGTTTTACTATTATCGTTACCATAAGCATAGTTAGTTAATGAGGCTGAAGTGTATAAATAGGATCCCATTTGATGAGAGGGATTAGGATAATAGTTGAATAAAACACGTCTTATAGATTCTCTCAATTTTCTCCGTCTTCTTTCTGCTCGAGTTCCTTCTGTTCTTTCTCTTCTCTTCTGTTTCTTCTTCTTTCTTCATTTTCTTTTCATTTCTGGGCAAGAACTCTGAATATGCCAAGATTGTAGGATCAAGAGAGATTGTAGGGATTAGCATTATAATTCCTTTATTCATTAGAAATGATTGTATATCCCGGGAAATCAGGTTTAGTCATTATAGCCTTGATAGCCTTCGTATATGTATATAATCTCAATGTACAGAGTAAGAAACATACAGTTGATACATTACTTACAAACACGTTTATGGTATCAGAGCACGGTGAAGAATCCTCGACAATGTCTTCAGCAGAATCACACGAGCAATCAGACGGTGTCCCTAAAACTAGGTCCTCGAAGCTCGTCAACGTTGAAGGATCAACATCACTACTCGTATCAGAGAAACTTACAGGCGACAACTACATGGAATGGTCCCAATCCATGAGGCTCGCCATCGATGGTCGGGATAGACTCGACTATCTCCTCGCTGATGCCCCCGTATTTGGCGACGCTCAATCACAGAGACGGTGGAAGTCAGAGAACTCACTTGTGTCATCGTGGCTGATCAATTCGATGGCTCCAGGCATCAAGAGAAGCTATATGTTCCTCCCTTCAGCCAAGGCCATCTGGGAAGCTGTCCGCGACTCCTACGGCAATAAGGCGAATGCTTCTGTGATCTTTGAAATTCGCTCAAAGCTTTGGCAGGCGAAGCGAGGACTGAGATCGCTGAATGAATATTGGCTTGAAAAGACTGCGCTCTGGCAGGAATTAGATCAATTACAGGATCGGGTGTGGCATTGTGCTAACGACGCGGCTGAACACAGGCGAGAAGTGGAAGACGACCGCCTGTTTGAACTGCTCGCGGGGTTGGACCCAGTGTACGACGACGTCAGGGGACGGCTTCTTGCTCGCGACCCACTTCCGACAATCAGAGAAGCCTTCGCCGTCTTGCGCCATGAGGAGACGAGACGCAAGGTGATGCTGGTTCCAGAACCTTCACGCGTGAGCACAGGAGATGCATCCGCCTTAGCCTCTCGGGGAGCAGAGTCGATGAAGAAGCACTTTAGCCCAAGCCCAGAGTCTTCACGCGTAAGCCAAGGTGTTGACACGGCCCAAGCCCACCAGCGTCCCTTTTGTGAACATTGCAAAAAGGTGGGCCATGCAAAAAGTACCTGTTGGGATATTTATGGCAAGCCACCAGATTGGAAACCAAAAAAGAGTAAGTCAAAAGGGTATACTGCTGATATCATGAATCAAGATAAAGTGCCTCTGGCCCCTGTACCTGACCAACTTAGCTTAATTTTGGAAAGATTGGCTGCTCTGGAAAATAAACAGTCGACTGCAAGTATGGCAAATCGAGGTAACTTTTTTAAGGCTTTAGCTACCATTAAAGGTATGAACTCTGGACCTATATGGATTGTGGATTCAGGAGCATCTGATCATATGACTGATAATTACTCCTTATTTGCCAACTATGCCCCTGCAAAGTCACATCTCACAGTTAAGATAGCAGACGCCTCTACCTCGGTCGTTGCTGGTATTGGGAATATCAAAGTCAATCACACAGTAGCTCTAAATAATGTCCTACATGTTCCTCATTTAAAATGCAATTTATCTGTCGGCAAATTGGCTCGAGATAAGCACTGTCATGCTAACTTCTCTGCTACCCAATGTATTTTTCAAGACCTGTCCACGGGGATGACGATTGGCGTTGCTAAGGAGTTTGAGGGGCTATACTACCTAAATGATTATGATATTCAACCTTTCAGATCCTGTAAGGCTGTGTCTCTTCCTCAGATTAGTGAAATAGATTTATGGCATCAACGTTTAGGACATCCTAATTTTCATTACATGTCTACTATGTTTCCCTCCATTTGCAATAATAAAAAGACCTTCAATTTTCATTGTGAATCTTGTGAACTTGCTAAACACCATCGTACTTCATTTCATCGTACTCCCTATCGTCCGTCCAAACCATTTTCTCTAATTCACAGTGACTTGTGGGGTCCCTCTCGTGTTCCAAATCGCACCCATTCCAAGTGGTTCATAACATTTATTGATGATCATACTCGAGTTTGTTGGGTTTTTCTTCTCACCGATAAAACCCAAGTTCCACAGACCTTCATTCGATTCTATAACATGATCCAAACTCAATTTCATGAAAAAATCCAGATTCTTCACACTGATAATGGGACTGAATATTTTAACCAAACCCTATCCACTTTCTTAACCAACCATGGCATCCTCCACAAAAGCTCTTGCCCTCATAGTCCCCAACAAAATGGTATAGCCGAACGAAAAAATCGTCACCTTCTTGAGACTGCTAGAGCTATGATGTTTAGTAGCAATGTCCCTTCTTTTTATTGGAGTGACGCTATCCTTCAAGCTGCCTTTCTCATCAACCGCATGCCCAGTAAACCACTCACCTTCCGCACACCATTACAGGTTTTACAGGAACACTTCAATCTTCCTTACCTTGAAAACACCCTTCCGCTATGGGTCTTCGGATGCACCACGTACGTCCATCTTCACCATACTACCAAACTAGAACCCAAAGCCACTCGAAGCATTTTTTTGGGCCATGCAGGGACACAAAAAGGTTACAAATGCTATGATCCTATCTCCAAACGTCTCTTCCTCACCTGTGACACTACCTTCCATGAAACCATTCCTTATTATCCTCCGTCTTCAATTCAGGTGGAGAAGTGGAGAGAATTTCTGACGTCCCAACCTGAGCCAAGTCAACCCGAGCCCAATCTACCCAATAACCTAGACCTTAACCTTGTTACCTTACCTGATCCAACACCTACACCTGAGAGCCAAGATCCCACTAACTCAGGGGAGACACAAATAGATGAGGCAAGACTTACAAACGCCGACACATGACAGGTAAAGCTCCTCAAACAAATGATGCAACTCATGACTCAGATCCGGAAACAGGTTCAGAAAAGGATGTACCCACACAAGATGATCTTGAACTGCCCATTGCACTCCGGAAACAACCCAGGACGTGCACCCAACACCCCATTGAGCGGTTTGTTTCTTATAAGGCTCTTGCCTCTCAGTATTATACCTTCATCTCTCATTTGGATCAGGTTGCAATACCTAACAACGTACATGAAGCACTAGCTGATCCTCATTGGAGACAGGCCGTGATGGAAGAAATGAAAGCTCTAGAAGTAAATGGCACTTGGGAGATTGTTGATTTACCAAGAGGAAAGAAACCAGTGGGCTGTAAGTGGGTATTCACCCCCAAATATACTGCTGATGGGAATCTAGACAAATATAAGGCACGCCTGGTCGCAAAAGGATTCTCACAGGTATATGGTATGGACTACACAGAGACGTTTGCCCCAGTAGCAAAACTAAACACTATCAGAGTCTTATTATCCTTAGCTGCTAACTTGGATTGGCCGCTACATCAAATGGACATAAAGAATGCGTTCTTGAATGGAGAACTAAAGGAGGAAGTGTACATGAAGCTCCCTCCAGGATTCCCTAGTGACAAAGGTAATCAAGTTTGTAGACTCAAGAAATCCATATACGGACTCAAACAGTCTCCTCGTGCATGGTTTGATAGATTTACTCGTGTGTTGAGAACACAGGGATATACTCAAGGGCAGAGTGACCATACTCTATTCTTCAGGCACATCAAAGGGAAGATAGTCATACTAACAGTATATGTGGATGACATTATTCTCACAGGTGATGATTCAGGAGAAATTGAACGGGTTAAGAAGGCATTAAATCAGGACTTCCAGGTTAAGGATTTAG
The DNA here is from genome assembly GCA_037074615.1 of Leucaena leucocephala. Taxonomy (NCBI): domain Eukaryota; kingdom Viridiplantae; phylum Streptophyta; class Magnoliopsida; order Fabales; family Fabaceae; genus Leucaena; species Leucaena leucocephala. Next base: position 19,226,838 of record CM073533.1, read on the forward strand.
GACAGATGAAATACTTTCTTGGGATGGAGGTTGCAAGGTCAAAAAGAGGAATCTACATCTCACAAAGGAAATACATTATGGATCTCTTAAAAGAAACCGGCATGTTGGGTTGTAGACCCAGTGACACTCCCATAAAAATTGACAAAGTGAAAGAGGATACGGATTTGGGAAAGGAAGTAGATCTCAGAAGATATCAACGCATGGTAGGAAAACTGATCTATTTATCACATACCCCGACCAGACATTGCCTTTGCAGTCAGTATGGTAAGTCAATACTCTCACAATCCAAAACAGAAACATTTGAATGAGGTATACAGGATTCTCAGATACCTAAAAGGATCTCCGGGACGTGGGCTTCTGTTTAAAAAGTCTGAACAAAGATCAGTTGAGATATTCACAGATGCTGATTGGGCAGGAGATCAAGAAGACAGAAAATCAACCTCTGGCTACTTCACATTTGTCTGGGGAAACCTGGTGACTTGGAGAAGCAAAAAACAAAGTGTTGTAGCTCGAAGTAGTGCCGAAGCTGAATTCAGAGCCATTGCACTTGGTGTCTGTGAGGGGATTTGGATCAAACGGATACTAGAAGAATTGAAAGTACCTACAAACTTACCCATTACACTTCACTCAGATAACATGGCAGCTATAAACATATCTCACAATCCAGTGCAACATGATCGGATGAAACACGTAGAGGTTGATAAGCACTTTATACAAGAAAAAATCGACGAAGGAATTGTTGAGCTCAAATATATTCCCTCTAAAGAACAAACAGCAGATATCCTCACAAAAGCGCTGGGCAAAGAAAAATTCGATTACTTCATTAGCAAGTTGGACATGTTCGATATCTATGGTCCAACTTGAGGGGGAGTGTGAATATGCCGAGATTGTAGGATCAAGAGAGATTGTAGGGATTAGCATTATAATTCCATTATTCATTAGAAATGATTGTATATCCCGGGAAATCAGGTTTAGTCATTATAGCCTTGATAGCCTTCGTATGTGTATATAATCTCAATGTACAGAGCAAGAAACATACAGTTGATACATTACTTACAAACACGTTTAAACTCAACAGTGGTATCAAAGCCAATCTTCTTTAGGCCTCTACTTTGCAAGTTACTGGATGGTTAAGACCCAACTTCAAGAAATGGCGAAGGTGATGGACGATAGGTTGCAAAGCGTTGAGGAAAGATCGTTGAAGGTGGATGACTTGCAGGAAACCATCTTAGGCTTTCGGGAAGAAATGCAAATGATGGGACGGGCGTTCCGGCAAGAATTGCAGACAACGGCGCAAGAATTGCGTGATATCGTCCAAGGCGCACCACATCGTTACAGCCAGAGGGGTAATGATCACGTGGATGACCGACAAAGGACCCACTTACCAAGAATGGACTTCCTAAAGTATGACAGTAGGAATATCCATTCTTGGATACTGAAGTGTGAGCAGTATTTCCGAGTTGAAGATATCCCGGAAGAAGGGAAGGTGGATGCCACAGCGGTGAACCTTGACAAAGACTCATTCGAGTGGGAATTGGCCACCGAGCGACGGTGGGGAAACTATCGGCCCACGTGGGAGGAATACACGGAGTTGTTAAAGAAGACATTCGGAACTCCGTATGAGAAACCCATGACCGAATTGACCCATCTCAGGCAGACAGGGTCGTTAGCGGAATTTAATGACAGGTTTGATACTATTACTACAAGACTAGATCTTTCAGAGGCTTACTTGGTTGATGTTTACGTGGGGGCATTGAAGGATGAAATAGCAAACTCTATATTAATGTTTGACCCCCAGACATTGGTAGAGGCTCGACGACTCACACGGATTCAGGAAATTGCTGTGAATCATCAGGGAGCAAAGTCTGTCAACAAAAGAGTGGGGAAACAAACGACTGGAGCCTCAACGCCTTTACTTCCGTTGACTCCTTACAAGAATGCATTGCTGAAGGGTGGGTCTTCCGCACGGACAGTTAAAGTGCCGTCAGTGGTGAAGGAACCGGTTGTGGAGCCCAAGACTTCGGCCAGATTTGTACGATTTGAAACGCAAGATGACCCCCATAGGTCACTGTGTATAAGGGAAAAAGGTCTAGAGGGTTGATAAGGAACACTAGGGAAACTAGTACGGTGGTGTTTAGCTAGCTCACATGAATCACAGTGAAAATCTGAACTTTTATTTAAGCAAAGAGAAGGAAACATCTTACACATATATTAAAAGTTGGGATGTCCTAATCTTTTGTGCCATAACTCCATTTTACTAGTCTCAAGAGAAGACACTTTATTACAAAGGGAAGCTACTGAATTCTAACAATCATTCAGGTAATAAAGTCCACTAAGTTCCTCAGTAACACCAATCGTCGTCCCCGTGAACAGATCCTGAAAAACACAGTGAGTGGCAAAAAAATTAGCATGGCAACATTCTCTGATTTAATTGACTCACAGACAATAAGTTGCATTGTAGTTTTGGAACATGAAGAACATCATGCAACACAAGTGTATCAAAAATTCTAATAGTACCACTCCCGGCTACTAGAGAGTCTGAGGCATCGGCAATTTTAACCATAAGTCGTGACGTGGCAGGAGTATAGTTGGAAAGCAAGGAAATGTCATTAGTCATATGATCCGAGATACCTGAATCAACTATCCAATAGGGTCTTGCGGACTTACCTTTAATAGTGATAAGTGCTGTAAAGAAGTTACCTTTGTGTACCACAGTAGCAACAGGTTTACGGGACTGACTTTCCAGTGCATTCAAGCGCTCGAGGATCATTGACAATGGATCAACTGCAGAATTTGGGCCAACCTGTAAAGGGCTTGAAGTAGCAATGGAATTGGGCCAGACTGAAATTGGGCCTAAAGCCTCAGCAGAATTGGGCTTAAAATGTGACGCTGGATTGGGCCCAAAATTTGACGTAGAGTTAGGCCCATTTGGAAATGAAGTAATTGGACTTGTGTGCGCAGTCTGTCCAAGGGAATCCATTTCTTCAGGGCTCATTGCAGAATTGGCGAGGTGGCTTCGCGGTCGACGGTGCTTGTTCTTCCAGTCTGGCGACTTGCCATGAAGATCCCAACAGTGTTCCTTGGTATGGCCGGTTTTTTTACAGTGCTCACATGTCGAACGCTCTTTCTTGAAGCCAGGTTCAGATGTACAGACGGCGAGGGCTAAAGCTTCAGTTGCCGACGAGGGAGTAACACAGGAAGCATTACTTGCCGTCAGGATTCTTCGTCGCGCAAATAGGGGAAAGCTTCGAACACAGATGGAAGGGGAGGCGACTGAGGAGACGGCCATGGGCATCGTCGTACACCGAGTCGAGTCCCACCAGAAATTCAAAGACGGGTTCTTCATCCAAGGTCCTCTAGTATTCAACAGCGTCTTCTCCATTTTTCCATACTTGGCATTGGAGCAGATCAATCTCCTACCACAGTGTCGTCTTCTCGAGGTAATAGGCGTTCAAAGGCCTGGTGCCCTGTTTCACGGTCCAAAGGCGAGCTCGGAGATCAAACAAGAGAGAAGCATTAGGACACTTACCATATGCTTCTTCACTATATACCAGATGGATTTTGTAGAAGGTAAGAACATAAAACTTCTTCGGACATCTAGAAGCATGGAATTCAGGAGCCACGAGGAGACGATAGCATTCTCTAATTTCTATCGCCGACGGGAGTTGTCATCACCGAAGAGTGGCTGGTCATTGTAAATCAAATCAAGTCGATCTCGACCATCAAGCGCAAGGAGCATTGATTGGCTCCAATCGAGATAATTTTCGCCGGTGAGGCGCTCTGGCACAATGACAATAGCAGGGCTTTCAAAACCAACGACTTTGGCAGAGGTGTAACGTGACCCTCCACTGGACATACTCGGCTTGGATACCATGTGAGTAGTTATACTGATTATAGACACATTGTTGCACACTACTCGCTGAGAGTGAATTGCTTTCTATGCGTGTATATTTCTGCTGTACATGGTTACATATATATATATACAAATAGAATCCCGTTCATGGAGGGATTGTGGGAGTAAAATCAAGAAATATAATTAAGATACAATCAAGATATGATCCCCGTAATCTCTTTTAATTAATTCCCTACAATCTTGCTCAATCAATTCTAATAATCTCCCCTCTTAGTGAATCCCACTGATTTCTCTTCTACATATGCCCATTTTATTTCTTTGGCTCATCCATTCACAGCTTCCTCCCTTGCACAGATTTTTCTTTATCAGATTTCTAAGCTTCATGGAGCGCCAGCAGAAATAGTAAGTGATAGGTATCCTATTTTTGTCAGTAACTTCTGGAAGGAATTTGTCAAGGTTTTAAGAATTGAGCAAAAATTGTCATCAGCATACCATCCTCAGAGTGATGGTCAGACCGAAGTATTGAATCGCTGTTTGGAATCATATCTGAGATGCATGTGTTGGTAAATCCTAAGGAGTATAATTCTTGGGTGACCCTAGCTGAATAGTGGTATAATACCACTTTTCATACATCTACTAAGGCAACTCCCTATGAGTTGTTATATGGTCAGAAACCTCCAATTTATTCTCCTTACATCCCTAGATCAGCTATTATTGAGATTGTGGATAGAAGTTTTGCAACTAGGGAAAGAATGTTGGCTGTACTAAAACATCATCTATAGAAGTCTATTAATACTACAAAGCAGAAGGCAGATGCCAAACGATCAGATGGTGAGTTTCAGGTAGGTCAATGGGTTTTTCTCAAGCTACAACTGTATAGGCCGATTTCTGCAGCAACCAGAAGTACTCAGAAGTTGGCTCCCAGATTCTATGGACCATATAAAGTGATAGGAAGAGTATGACCAGTGGCTTACAGATTAAAATTACCTCCTGAGTCCCGAATTCATCCTACGTTTCATGGTTCTTTGTTGAAACTGTGTCCAGATCCAAGGGTTAAACAAAGACATCCTCCTATTGATTATCCTAATGTTCCTCATTCCCAGTTTCTTGAGAAGGTGTTGGCTACTAGAATAGGAAGAAAAAGGAAACGCATCATTACTGAAGTTCTGATACAATGGAGGGGATATCCAGAGGAAGAATCTTCTTGGGTTTCTCTTTACAATCTACAGCAGCAATTCCCCGAATTTCAAGTGCTCAACCCTTGAGGACAAGGGTTGTTTTCACGAGGGTATTGTTATAAAAATTACTTTTAGCAATTACTTTTACTGTTTTACTGTTACCGTTACCATAAGCATAGTTAGTTAATGAGGCTAAAGTATAAATAGGATCCCATTTGATGAGAGGGATTAGGATAATAGTTGAATAAAACACGTGTCTTACAGATTCTCTCAATTTTCTCCGTCTTCTTTCTGCTCGAGTTCCTTCTGTTCTTTCTCTTCTTTGCTGTTTCTTCTTCTTTCTTCATTTTCTTTTCATTTCTGGGCAAGAACTGAACATACATATTGAGGCTTCATTTTCTAACATTGCAATTGTCCTTTATACAAGTTATTTCTAGCCCTATTCCTAATACTAAATAGACATACAGGAACAACCCAGTGCTCAAAGGGAATTAAGCAACTCACCACCAGCTGGCTGTAATCTCCATCATCATTGTACAAAGAAGCTAGTCAATGGCATGACACTCTTTGTATCTACATTAATCCAGCCTTCTGTAGCATCAAAGACATACTTAGGAAGGCACAACTAGGACCCATCAATGCATCCTTCCATGCCATTCCCATAAATGACAGGACTGATTAATTTTTGTTAGAGAAGATCAACAGTAATTTGCTGACTAAATATTGTGCCTAACTTGTGTATTGAAGACTTCAAAATTCTACTTATGTAATGGGTGCCCTAGGATGTTAAGAGTTTGATGCAGAATGTTCTGAGTTATTCATCATGGAGAATGCTATTTATAGATACAGGTTCAGAAGTAAGGTTAAAAATTAGGAAAAGATTAATTTAATGTTTTAGTAATTTATCAACATGACGTTATTTTGTTAGGCTTTCTTAGGTTAATATATTTGTATTTAGTACTCTATAAACAGCCTCAGGAAGTCAGGTTATTTCCTTTGTCACACCTTAAGAAGAATTCTGATGGACATTATTTATGTCAGCTCTTTCCCCCTATCTGGTAGATGGCTTAGGAGGAAAATTAAGGTATGAAATGAAATTCAATCTACTAATCTCTCTAAGCAAGAATCTCACTCAGAAAATACTAATAGCCCAATATAGAAGAATCTCCAATAATGAGAAATAATCACTCAATTGATTTAAGATGGTAATACATGCCGCCAAATGAAATAATTATAGACAAAAAACATACCAGAAATTAATGTCTGACTCACCGACTAACAGACTCAACTACTCCTAAACTTAGGCAGCACGCATTGTAAGAATAAATATGCTGAAAAATAATAAAATTCAGACTCAGACAGACTAATAAACAGAAATAAACAGCCTTTATTTGTTAACACATGGCTTCCTATGTGAATAAATAGTCAGAGACTTATTACTATCTCTCTGCCTCTCCCACCTTTCTTCTTTCCCCCTCTCACTTTCCACTTCTCTTACATCATTAAGAGTAAATGTCAACGGCTTATGACTTAGGAGTGCATTGTTATCTTGGAATCTTAAAATTTCATTATCATCTGGAGATGTACAGTTATCACTTATCCTTATTGCAGAGTTGATCTTGTAGCTAACACTTTCAAAACATGATTGTGTGGAGTGGGTCCTTTAACCTGATGTTATAACAACCTAATCTGTTTTAATCAAAAATCTCAAAAATCAGACTATTTACTTTCTTACAAAACGAAGATTTAAATGAGGATTATTTACATTCCTGAAAACAACTCAAATACTGCTTATAACAGGTAAGACAAGAGGAAGTAAAAAAAACAAGGTGACAAGTTACTTGAGTGGACATGCCATGAATTTGTTTTCAGCACACTGGCTATTTCATTTCAGTTGAGATGGCAATTCAATAATTACAGTCTTACTCATTTCTTGAAGCTTTTGTGTCCCGGGCAAACATCTTGTACGATAACAGCTTCCCTTCTAATTGTTGTAAAAGCTGATCCACCTTTCTTACACTGAAAACATAAGATTTCTTTTCACTTTTACACTCCTTGCAAGTGGAATCATGACTATCATCAGATTCAACATTCCCACAGGACACATTCCCGCTGCTTTGGTCCACAAACTCACCATCAGTGAGAGGAAAAATATACAGGTAACGCCTCCATTTTGCTGAGAAGTTAGGATGAAAGATGCGTGATACCTAAAGTAAATTGCATTTATTATCATTAGATTCAACTTTCAAAATAACAGAACAGGATTAATAAAAATGATCAAATTTATTTTTCTTTGAATACAAAAGGAATTAATAATAGATGATATTGAAACGATCTTTAGCTTTACATTGCAGATTACTTAAACTGCATATTACCTCAGAAACAGATATGACCCTAAGTTTTCCTGGCGCTGCATGATTGATCGCATCCTCAATATCTCTTGGTTTCACATCCTTCCTCCAAGTGTCTATGTCACCTCAGACCATAAATATATACCCATACATATATAGCAATATAAAATACAAATAAAGCCAGAAATGAATCATCCCCCAGCATATCCCTCTTCCCCCAAGAGGGCACAGAGAGAGAGAGAGAGGAGCTGTTTTATTTAGCTCTTCAGCAATTTATTTCATTTCATAGAACACAAAATTACTCCAATAAATTAAAAATCCATAACGACGGAAAAGGCATTAGAATTATATAATTAGATCCCTTTCCTACTATTTCAGAAGCTCATACAATATTGTTTTATTGTTCCTACATTCATACATTAAAACCCAGAGCTCTCTACTTAAAAATGTAAAGTGGGGATTTCATTCAAAACCCTTAATGGTATCAATTGAACCTTCCTATGCCATACAGGACCCATCCTAAGAGTTCTTCCAGTCTTTTGTATAGCTTATGACTGGATGCTGTTGCTGGAAGTCTAGCAACTCCTTTTAATATTTTTATGGGTTATAGGTTTAACTCTCATGGCACTTGGACTCACCTCTAAAATGTATGTTGCACAACAAAAGAACAAAGTGAGGAAGTTCCAAGGGATTATTAGTAATCTACAAGCTATACAAAGTTAAAAGGCTTTCTCATCTCATGTCATTTATGATACTTTTTCTTTTCCCCCACAACACAGCAGACATAACTGAAGGAATTAATTTACTGATGAAAATAGAATTACCATTTCATGCTCATGACCAGCAAATTTATACAGGAAAACAAATGAAAAAATGATTGAATCAGACTCCATTAGAATTTCTCATTTCACAAAGGCCAGATGTGATGACAAAATGTTTAAAAGATTATAAAAAACAATTCATGAACTTTTGCTTGACAGCTTAAAGCTACAACTGAATTGAAATGGTCCTTGACAGAGTATCACTGCATCTATGGCCAAGTGGTCAAGAGTTCTATTCTTCCCGGTCCCATTCAAATGGAGTTTAGAAATATAATGGGTTTATGTTTACTACAAACTTCAAGCCTAAAGGAATCTCATGTGAGAACGAAATAAGTGTGCAAGGGGGGTAAGAGGATGAAAGGGAATTACGATAAAATGTTGAGTGGCTTTAGGTAGAGGTAGCTTCAGATTCTGTTAGGAAGAAGTAGGAGACCTGGCTGAGTGTTAGAGGGGGAGTCAATAGAAAAAAGGGGAATGTAATAAGGTATTTTGTTTTGGAGTTTCGGTTAATGAATTCACTAGTATTGTGAACCTGATAGGAATCAAAGTCAGCGTAGGTCCCCACTAATAACTTATCAAAGGAGAAAAAGGAGGAAAGAAGATGTTGCTAAGTCTGTTATGCAATTTTTTAGGAAGCTTGATGATTTGAACGAATTTGAATTAGCCTTATTCTGTTTTGTTATCATTTAATTATTTATTTTATTAATTAGTTAGCTAAATAAGTGGGCATTATGGCTGTTGAAAGTCCACTAACATTACTTTCAGTTTCTCCCGAGATATTAGGGATATTTTTCTACTTTTCATATTTATTTCATTGTATTTCAGTATTATAAACATCAAGGATATGGGTGAGAAATAAATTATCTATTCAGTACATTGGAGATTCACCTACTTGGCTATTAGAAATTATTCAAGTGCGATACTGGCTTGAGTGTATTTGGCAGATTGTTCTGTGTTCCTACTTTTATTCAGCTCAGTACATAACAACTAATTTCAAATTTTCTTTGTACCAAGAGATGTTTTCAAGAGTATAACAAATATCCATGGGCCTTCCTGTAATAACCTAAGCTCTAGAATTCAAAGTGTCATTGACAAAGGAATCCAACCAAATCCCACTTGAATTAGGCAGAAACCCCCTTTCTGATTGCAACAGAAGAAGCAATATCTTTCTTCACATAAATTTGTCAGATATCTTCGCATTTCAATTTTGAAGTCACAAATTTTCAAATGAGAATCACAAGATTTTAATCTTGGGCATCCTCAAACAAGAATAAATAGTGAACAAATTATTTGACAGATATTGCACTCCTAAAAAGCACTTTATGAATCCAGCTTTGTCTTCTTAACATTATTCAGGTTGAATAGGAATGAATTAAAATATAGGTTTATACAGAAAACAAATTTCTAAGAAGTGGGGAATGACTTACAGAAAGAACATACTTGCTGAAGGCCTGTTACCCCTTTGTCTGTACGCCCAGCCACAACAGCACAGCCTTCAACAGGCAAACCTTTATCCTTAAGCAGCTGCGCTTTCTTTTCATCAACAAATTCCCCAAGAGATCCCTCTACCATGCTGTGTCAAAACATAAGCAGAAGAGCAAGAAGAATCCATTATATATATATTATTGTTTTCTTCACCAAATCTCCTTATATCATATATTATAATTATAATTATTATATGGTTAAAGTCCTATTTTGTCCCGGAAGTTTACACGTTAGAGCTATGCTGCCTAGAAGCTTTTTTTGGCTCAATGTCGCCCTAGAAGTTTCCAAATCGTAGCAATTTTGCCCCAACTGTTATCCAAGTTAAGTTTGACCATTAGTTGACCAAATATGCTGAGCTAGCAGTCCGCGTGTCATCCACCTCATTTTTGCTAAGGTGCAAATTTGCTCTGAAAGTTTTCACTCAAGGGCAATGTTGTCCTATCATTATCCAAGTTAAATTTGACTATTAGCTGACTAAATATACTAAGCTTGTAGAGTGAATAACAACGAAAAAGAAACTATAGATGGAGGAGGAGCTTAGTTTGCTAGAGAGTAATGAGGAAGAATATTTGATTACTAGATACAGGTCACACTAAGGGAGACTACCCAGAAATCAATGCCATTGGAAATCTTCTATTGCTATACCCCATCTACACCGAGATACGTGCATACCTCTTTAATTTTCTCTCCATCGCACAAGATACTTCTACCTTTTTTAATTTTTTACCTCTTTTAATTTCTCAAATCCTAAAGACGGATGCATTTTTAAAAAAAAAAATCTTTATTTATAAATCTAGCTTGGAAAAAAATGAAACGAATTGCATGCTAGATTATCAAATTTGGTCAAACTTAACCTAGATAACAATCAGGGTGAAATTGCTATGATTTGGAAATTTTTCGGGAAATATTGCTACTGAGTGAAAACTTGTGGAGCAAATTTGCACCTTAACTCAAAACAAAAATGACATAAATAACATGTGAATTACCAGCTCAACATATTAAGTCAACTAATGGCCAAACTTAACATGAATAACGGTTGGGGCAAAATTGCTATGATTCTAAAGCTTCCAGGGCGACATTGAAACAAAAAAAAACTTTCAGGACAATATAGCTTCAACGTGTAAACTTCCAAGGCAAAATAAGACCTTAACCCTTATAATAATTTTTTTCATAAACCTAATAATCAAGCACACAACTACAAAGCTAATTTGTTATTGGATATGTAAATGCCACCAACTGGCCATATCTTAATTTCTAAAAAACAAAACTCATCCAATCATCAAGCAAGATATAAGTTAATTTATGCCTCACAAACAGCATAAATTAAAAATAAATATAATGACGATGATGATTATAAGAGCTTGCCTTTGGACAGTCTTCAAGCCTGGTTGCTTTTGCCACCCATCAAATGAGCCCCCATGATATGAAAGAACAATTTTGAATGTTGTTCTTGCCCACCTCCCAAAGCGATCCTCAGAAGTAGAACTTTCCAACTTAGTTTCATCTGAAGTAGCTGGTATTTCAATATCATTTTGATCATTAAGTATCTGTTAACAAGTCAATAAGATTGATCAACTTTTAAATAGAAGATCATACCCATATGGATCACTAAGTGCAGGAATTATTTCAGATGGAGAACTTTCCAAATTAATTTTATCAGAAAGTGCTGGTATTTCAGTATCATGATTAATAAGTGCCTGTTAAAAAGTCCCATGAAAGAAGAATGATCAACTTCTAATAGCAGAAGACACCCATATACTGATCATGCATTATCTTCAAGTACATAGCACAGAATGCCATTATAGCATGATATACTAATGTTCGCATACACAAGTAGGCCATAAAGAAAGATTGATGCAACATGTATCAGGATCATTTAGAAGCAAACAGGAGACTAGTAGGAAAAAATATTTATTCAAGGATTACTTCCTACATGTTCAACTTTTTAAAAAGCTACAGTCTTTGAAGGATTAATTCCTAAAAGTTCCTTGTGGTTCTTACCCTATAATTTTGGAATCGTGTACATGGGATGTTTTCATAGATCAATAGAACTTTTTAAAATAGTAAAGATGCCCAAATGTGATCACTCATAATCAACAGCCAATCAATCATAATCAACACATTTTCTTACTAAAAGTGCACTGCAATGAATGAAGTGCTCCATGATTGATCCAAGAATTGAGAATCCATTCAAGAAATTAAAATATCCAAAATACTTTAAGAGTTTGATATATCTCAAGAAATATGCAAGATTCTCAAATTGCACCCATTCAATCCCCAAATTTATGGTCAAATATTATGAGGGAAAAATGCCATTCTCAAGGGCTTATAAATTGATCAAATTAGGTAGTAAGTTTACACGTTATAAGCTCAATAAAAAAGTATAACCTTGTCACCTTATTGGGATGTAGGACAAAAGGAAGATTTCTTTTATTTTTATTTTGAAAAATTTTCTCGAATTTTCTTTTTCATAGTTTGATTGCTTAATTGTACGCTGATCTTATAACTGCATATAATAAAACGTAAGATCCATATAATAATATTTAAAAGGCAAAAAGAAAAAAAAGCACTGCCCCATATAACCCCAAATGTTTAGGAACAAAAGTATAACGTTAAAAAGTCTTCTTGCAGACATAGTATGGAGGTCCTGTGGTTGCACAAGAACACAGCACGCATAAAACTCTTCATTTGCTAACAACTTAATGCAAATTACACAGCATAGTCTTTTCAAAATCATTCAATTTATCCCAATTAAAAGTTTTTGATTCAAAATGAAATTTGTTTCATAAACCCTTTATGCAATGTGCATAGAAGCAAATCAGGCTCAGAGACCATAGCTCAAGAAGCAAGGATAAGGCTTGTATTCCAGAATCACAAACAAAATAAAAAGGTAAAGAGATAAGGAAAAGTCTATTGCCCCAACATCGAAAGGTGATAGGTAAGAAAACTCCACCATTCCCCTAATAAACCTGTATTTCTATTAGACATTTCACCCGTTTACAATACATCAATTTGACATTGGTAGTTTACGAGCATTATTAGCTAGATAGAGATTAAATGCCAATAGAAAGTAATCCATTTTTCACAGTATGATGCATACAAACTATGAAGTAGAAACTATATTGAAAGATAAGCATAATTTGCCTTCATAAAACCACACACCTCAGATCCAAACAGAGCTGATAAAGATAAGCTCCCTCGAACAACATGCAAAGAAAAATCATTGACTAGTTGCCAAGGCCTTGCATACATAAATCGGTAGCTTTCCCTGTCAAAAATCCAAAAATAGACATCACTTTAAAGAAGTTTCAAAAGCAAGCCATCAAATTAATGTGTTACCTAGCAGTCCATCTCGCGTATTGGCAAGGATCAGTATGGTTATAATGCACATAATCTTTATTTTGCGGATGGTTCTCCATGCAAGTTAAGTGCAAATGACCTAGATGGAGACGGTTAGAGGCTTGTATGGAAATCGAACTTCGAGATGGCCAACAGAGAAATTTCTGTAAACCAATGACTAATCTGTCATTTATAATAGTCATCCAAGTGCTCCGGCTTCTTCCCTCGCTAATCCGGCATCTCCAGGCGGTTCTCAAAAATCCGTTGAAGGGTTCGCTCACCTTCGTCCTCGCTAAATTGAAGGTTCATTAGTCCGGCCCGTTCTTCTCCTCGCTCCCAGAGAATTATGACGTGTTTTTCCATTTTTTTTAATAAAAAACTAGCAAAACTTCCCCCGTTCGCCTTACGTGGACGCATCCACTATAAGAAACCAATAATTATGTAATATGTCTTATTCTCAATGGAAAGCACTCGTTCAATTAGCATAGATTACTACGTGTGTATATATATTAAATTTGTAAGCAGGTTAAAATGACAGTAGCTACTTAAATCTTTAGCAAAGGCAATTGGCAATGCATTCATGTTTTGCCAACAAAAATTATGGTTATACAACATAACGGGAAGGACATGCTAAAAATGACCAACATGTAGGTTGACAATATATACACCACTAACTAGCATGTAAATTATTGAAGATTTCCCAGTGGACCACATTAATTGTACGCCTCTCTTGTAAACTCTGAATCAAGTAGAAGAATTTTCAAACCATCCAAGAGGTCCCATTGCATAAATAAAATTCGGTGTATCAAAAGTTTTTGATATGGATATGACCCATTCAAAGTAATCGCCTCAATAACATTATTCCCAAGGAGGATCACTCAAAATTGGGTCCCATTGCATAAATCAGCAGACTAGTCAATGTTTATAAGCAATATTATTGGGACACCAACTTTTAAGCTAAGCTTATGGATGGGAAAACCTAAACTATTTATGCTATTTAAGAATTCAGTACTATACAGATCATCAAACCAATCAGTGTCATGGATAGACCTACAAATGTTGTCACAACTAAAGTAATCAATAGGTTCCCCTGGTAGCATAGAAGACATAAAATCATTTACTTGGTTAACACTTTCAATTGTAGGTACAAGTATGGCTCTTTCATTGTAGTAAGAAGTGCTACTTATATTTTCCAAGAGGTGACAGTAAGTTGTCGAGACTATTGCTGACAGTCATCCTTGTTCCAACAATGATAGAGGAATGTCTACCTTCACACCATCATGGGGTAAGGCTAACTTCCCGTCTCCGATGTCTAACAGCCACCTCGAGAAGTTTGCAAGCTTCTCCTGGTCTTCTACGGAGGAAGATAATAGTCTCATGTTCTGTGTAAGGCACAATACTTTGAATGAATCCCACAAATACGATGAACAAATGGAAGAATCCACAATAGTTACACGGCTAACCCTAGGGATAATAGGTAGAAGCTAATAGAAAATACCCTATCAAAACACATTTCCCTCCAAACGGTTCATTTGAATGCATTATGTCTATCAACGAAAACAATCAAATGCCTCAACACAAAACCTTTGAACCATAGGAGCTTCATCCCATATGATCAATCTTGTCATCCTTATCAAATCAGCAAGATAAGAATTTTGATTAATGTTGCAAACCAAATCTTTAGTAACTGAAATTGGAATGGCAAACCTTGAAGGAAGTAATGTTCCCGCAATCCCACTTGAAGCCACAGCCAAAACAATGTCCCCTTGTGCACGGATGGTTGATGACAAAGCCCTCCATAGAAACATTTTACTTGTCCCACCAAAACTATACACAAAAAAGAAAGCACCAATAGCAAAACTAGGGAAAACATAATAATTTCAAATATATGCTTCTATTCCACATTTTTAAAGAAGACATTAACTGTCTGGACTATTCCTATAAATCAAACATGTCATAGCTCAGCTCCTATAATATCAAATGGTTGCTTACATCTAATGTAACATCAACTGGGGGAGAAGGAACTGATGAATAATTAGAGAGGTTCCTCCATTCTGCTATAATAACTTTTCAATTTCACGGAGGGTAGCTTGTTCCTTTTTTAACTTGCACAGCTACATTGGAAGAGGAATTAATTGGCAAATGAGAATTTAAGGTATTTTCAAATTATAAGAGCTACAGAATTATTATTGACTTACTTTGGTACAAAGGATCATTATGTGGAATGTATAAAAGATCTTTGGACAAAATTTTTGAAGTTTCTCACCGCACTTGTTTAACACAACTTAAGCAGCAACAAAATAACATGCTCACAAATATTTTCCTTAGCATGGTTCTAATGGACCACAATGAAGCTCTTGTATAGCTGAAATGTACTCATTATCATATTAAGCAAGCCAAGATCAAAACAAGCCTCTCTAAATGATGAGTGAACAAGATCATCGATAGTTTTAATCTCCTCAAAAGAAGATGGGCCCCTAACTTTTATTAGTAAGCCATTCTTCCTCAGCTTCCAAATTCATTTATCTCAGTGAAAAACATAATGCTAGAAAAATTCAGAATACAACAACCCCTTCACATTATTATCACCATCATTCTACTACATCCAATTGAGGAACATAGACTCACAAACTCGAGGTTATCCAACAAATCACCAATATCATATGAATTTTGATATACAACATGTTGCTAATTTGGTAAATGGAAACTAAACCTCTCGACAATAGGGAACCTATTATGAATATTGAAAGAAAATATCATCTATGTTGCTTTGCCCGCTGAGAGATATCTAAAGTTATAGTACTACTGGATCTCATCAATGGGCACTTAGGATTTCCCTCTTTGTTGGTATCATAAATTGAAGCAACAACTCGATCATACCCTTTGCTAATGTATTTGAATAAATACTTTATTCAAGTACTCTGATTGCACTTCTCCATATTGATATGAGCTTGAAACATAGTTAGAAAAGTTGGGTTATACAGTACAATAAACCTATGGTCCAAAGGAACCTGACTTGAACAGTCCTCCTATCATCTCTTCGTTTATATGTTGGATACCCATCTTTGTCAACTTCAGTTATTAACCAACTAATACAACTTTGGATTAGCTACCTGGTCAGGGATTTTTGCGGAGATGAATTTATCAATCAAGGATGCCTTTTTTATCTTATCAAGTTTAGCAAGCCATAAAAGGATATGAGCATGATGAAGACCTCTTTTTTGGAATTCAATATAACTTCTACATGGGAAAACAAAAAACATATCAACACAAGTTGGATGATGAAATTTTAAGCACATTGCACGTATAAAGTATAGTTCAATCTAATTATAATTCCTATATGCACTTAATAATTTTTATCATTGCTTTGAGGTTCAACCAAACAATCTAGCCAAGTCATCAACTTTACCAAATGGGTTTAATATTTTAGACTTACATAGCCTAACAACCTTTGGCCAAGTAGGTTACAAGTAAATGTAATAAATAAATCTTAATACCCTGCATGCGCACATATGGGCATGGCATCTTTGAAATTATATAGCATGCGCTACCAGTGAATGATGAAGGCAATATGATACGTGTTCTAATGGATGAGACATTTTGTTCTCCATTAAGCAATGCATCAACCAAACCTTGATATAAGTCCATGCAAAGCTCTTTTTGGTGTGTCCTAATCCAGAGCTTCCTTTGCGCTTCAATTATTATGTACGCATCCACAACAAATTGGAGGAATAACCGCTCAGCATTATGTAACAACAAAACCTTATTCTCTCTAAATATTAACCTGTAAGAGAAGTACTCTCTCATCCTAGAAGTCACTTTTCCAACTGAGTGGTCAATATCATCCCTATAATCATCTTCTCCTCTCAAAAACAAAAGTGGGTATTGAAATAGTAGATAGCATGGGGAGTTCTCCAATCCTCTGGGCAATCCCAGATAGTTCTTCAACAATAATATCTCTCTAATAGAATTTAATGTCCAAATCTCCAAAAATAAGGGCTGCAACTTAGAATGCAGTAGGTAGGTTGTATGTATGGCCATCTTGATTTCTTGTGCTAATCAAGTGTAACCTAATGTTGTCATTCCCATGTTTCGATATCAATAATGATGCATTTCTATATTACTTCATATATGGGTTAACCTCATTAAGAACATTCTTATTCTGAAGACAATCTTAGGATCCACACTTTGCTATTTAACATGCTTGTTATAATAAATGGGCAAAAAGTTAAAAAACTACCAAGAAAGCAACAATTTTCATTATAATTTTATAAAAAATACAGCTAGAACAAATGTCAAAACAAACTTGACTGCAAAAATTCTATTACTCAATTCATGCTCTGGCATAAATGTATAATTGTGCTAGTTTAGTCCCTGGCAACAGTAGTAGACTCACAATCCTATGATGATTCATACCAAACAACACAAAAGAATAAAGTCCACTATCATTGTTCTTTATATAATCCATTTTTCCACCTAAGGATGTGAAGGAGAACATATTATTATATGCCCTAATGTTTGATAAGAAGTTCTTAGATTCCAATCATGCTTTATCAAAGAAAATCTTGTGGAATAAATCAAGTAGAAGAGTGCTAAATGGAAGCACCACCTTCTCTTGCAAATAGTACAATAAAAAAGTAGGAGTCTTTGAAGCTTTATCTCTTCTAACCCTCTCATTAAATCACATCGTAGAATGAAAAATTGGGCAACAATGAATGGGATCTACTTCATCCAAATATTATGCAAAACATGGACATCAAAACAAAATGGAAAAGAAAAGCACCAAGTTGAATGCCATCCTATTTACTTATTGACACAGTAATTTAACAGGATAAAAAATTCAACTGATTAATTACTAAATTTCTATTGAATGATATCCTTTTTGTTCGTAAGTCCTTTATCCTTGGTGTTGGGGTATCGTGAATTGCTTGATTATTTCTGTCTTCCTCACCTGAAAAAATCATATCAACATTAGTACTTCATCAAAGATTAATAACCTAACCATATACACTACCTTACCTTCAGATAAGTCAAACTCATGTATCACATTCAAACTACAAAGGAGTAACATCTCTAAACAAAAAATTAATCTCCTTATAAAGATTTTTTTGTCCTGAAAGAGCACAACAAATTAATAAATAAGCAATAAAACTGGAAATAAAAATGAAGATAAACTTCATATTAACTAAACTGATTATCACTTAATGGTAAAGGCAGTGTATATTATGATTCAATTTAGACATTGTGTTTGAATCAGTATTGTCATAGGAAATCATTAACCTATGTTATCTCCAACCTTGTAATAGATGCAACAAATCAAAATATGAGTTACATAGATTTGCCTCAAACTCACAAATTCATATTTTCCTTGCCTTTAGATACTATGCCTTTTTTTGTTCATTTCTTCAATCCCTTAGTTACTTTCCATTGATTTCCACTATCTACCAAATTTTGGTTATCAATATTGCACAATCTTTTGAATTTACACTTGAATATTGTGTCATCAAAACAAAAATCTCTTACACACATCAAAATAAAAATCAATGTCATCCATACAGGCCAACATTTAAAATTACATAGGGATGACAATGACTCAATAACAAACTAGAGGAACCTATATTTTCAAATCTATTATTGTCCAGGTTAACTGAAAGATTTATAATATCGTCAAATAAATAAGCCCTTGCTTTATCTTTGTAGGACGTGGTATTTTGACCTAAATCCCTATTTTCATTATAAGTATGCATTACAAGGTCCTTTGGACTTTTATCATAAGCTGTTGAGATCGCATTGTTAAAACCTTTTCCACCATAAGGGGATTATATAGAAAGTATTTGCAATTATCTTTCCAACGCATAGTGCAATACTTGATATTAAACATTTGTGTCAAAATTCGTTGTTCTAAATTCATAAATATATTCCAACAGAATTGAGACATGTTTAAACGAACTAAACTCTACCTGAGAATTTGATATTAGATTTAAACATGTTCTTGTGTTATGCCTTCAAGCATAGTGCATCAATAGATACATAAAGTTCACCTTTTATCCCACTAGAACTGTGATTGATATTAATATAAAAATAAAAACGACTTTAGTAGCACCTCCTAAGATGTACAATCCCATCTTCAACTAATTAAAATGACACAATTGACTTTTAATGGACTACCACATCACCAACTAAACCAAGATTTTAATATAATATTACTATAATCATGACTTCTAACATGAAATCATAAATCCCATGAACTAAGGGATATGTAGACTACTATATGACATACATCCTTAAGTAAAATAAAAATGAGTCATCTACTTAACTGATGCCCTGCTCAAGGATTATAGGAATACATTTAGAGTAATAGTGACGTGCTTGATCAACATGTCAAGTGGAAAGATTGTGTTTAAAAAAATAAGATTCAATCCAAGAATAGATAAAATCAAGAAGAAAGAAATATTACCATGCTGATTTAGACTAAAGGATTTACAAAACCACATGATAGTTGAATAAACACATTCATATGGTGATTTGTCACATGTTTCAAAACATGTTGCACTAGCAAATTGACGAAACTCATATGGACTTAAATCATATTAAGTGTCATCAAAGAACAGAAACTCATTCAAGTAGGAATTATATTAATCTTTTTAAAAAAGAATTATATAAATTTGGTAAAATTAGAAATTCTTTTACTATTACCAAAAAGCGTAGGCCATCTTATTAGAATATTACTCCTTTTATCCTTAATATAGGACCTAAGGTCATATTTTAAGGACTACGGGAGTAATAAAAGAATGTTAGAACTTAAAAAAAATACTCCCATCATTGTTACGTAGATATCAGGTCTAATTAGTTCGTGTAAATTTAAAAAATTAGTTAAAATTAGGCAAGATTCTTACAATTATGTGATGTTTTTAAAAATATTTTTAATTAGATGTAATAAATTTTACAACAATACTTACATTAATTATTTCAAAGCATGATTGTAGAAATTTACTTAATAAATATAAGAGATTTGACCTAAGTTTTATCATAAATTTTATTCTAATTTCAATAATTTTCTTTGCTATAATTACTCAACCATATTCACACTAAAGACAACATTTTAAAAAAAATATCAATTACTCTCTGAAGTTACAAAACTATTTAGGGATTGAAATATATAAAATTTATAAAAGAAGACTTTAAGTAAATATAAATAGATGTCAATTAATAGGCTTAAGATATAATTTTATCCTAAAAAATTGTGTAGGAGACTGGATATTTAGAAATTTTTATGGATCAATCTCACCCTATAAATGTTAAAATGGTACCAAAGTCACATTGACTATTAAAAAGCTAATGTTAATTATTTTTAAACTAATATTAACAATTATCATTTTTAATGGGATGGAGTGACATTGTTCCTTTTTTAGTATTTTTAGGACAAAATTGATATAAAAAAACTTTCAAATACTCATAGGTTTTATGTGAAAACTTTTACTATAAAATTCAACATTAACCTTGATTAATATTATAAATTGAAGTATACAAAAATTAGAAAAAAAATCTTAAAATAAATAAAAATGAGCGCAATAATCAATATGGCTCTAACTTAGAGTATTGTGTTTTTAAAAAAATAATAAATGTTGCTTGATATAATTTAGGCCATAAGATCTGATGGCATACTTGCTACATTATGTGTTTAATATATTAATTTTAATTGAACATGTTTGTGAAGCTAAACATGATGTAACATACTAAATTTTAGATCTAGAAGCCTAGAAAGTAGCATAAAAGAGGTAGGCTATAGGTCCCTTTAAGTAGAAGTCCCAAAAATATATAGAGAGTTTTTAGGAATTAAACTGCAAATAGAGAAATGATATATATATAAATAGTAAAAGTTCTTAAGGACACGTATATGAATAAAGTTAGAAGCTCTAGAAGAGTCTTTAGGGCACATAAAGAGAAAGGAAGATAGTTACGAGCCTATGGTTGAGCTAGAAACCTTAAAGTGATTATTTATGAAGTTGAGCCCAAGTAGGGGCAAAACTGTAATTTCAAAAATTTTCATGCCAATGGGGTAATTAGGGAAAAAATCCCAAACAATGGGAAATCAGGCATAGAGGCCTTTTTATGAAGGGAAATGACAAAAATACCCCTAAAACAACTTTAATGGAATTTTCAGCATAATGACTTAATTTGAGGTATTTTTTGGGAAAAATTATTTGAGACATGAGGATGCCAGAAATATGTATGTAAAAATAGGAAATAAATATTTAATATAATAAATAAATTTATAAAATTAGTATCATTCCCAAAAGATTAATAGTGTCAGTTACAAAAATATTAGAAGCTTAGAATGCCACTAAGTGGCATTTTACAGGAAATTTAAAAAGAAACAGTTATAGGAAGATTTATGGATCAAGAAAATTCATGGAATTTTTCTATAATTAAAGAAATATTATGGAGTAGATAAAAGATTTTTTTGAGCTCTAGTAGGGCACAAAAGAAAGCCAGATAAATGAGAACCGTGTAGATTGGAAGAAAGATTATAGAGTAAGCTTGATCCAAGGGCTAGGATTTGATCTTCCTCTACATTCCACAAGATTTTACCACATGACCTTGATGATGTCATGGGAGGGAGTTGATGACGTAAGCAAGTTTGGTTGGCTAAATCTTGGCCATTGATTTGTAAGATGCAATCTTGGCCATCCATATAATCTCAAACTTGGCTATAAGTACCCATTGCTCTTGGCTGGCCTTGCTTGGTGTTCATATGGGGAAACTCTTGGAAAATGGTATCTCAAAACTAGAAGAAGCAATTCAAGAGCCAATTGTGCAAGGATTAAGTAACATCCTATCCAAAATCTTTAATCTTGTAGTTGGGAGGATGCATTATTAGGTTAAATTGTTATAAATCATATTAATGCTCCTCCCATGCTGCTGGAAGAAATCTTTAATTATGAGGAAAGGAAGATTTTGAAGTTATAAATATATGAAACAAGTTGAAATAGATAGTATTCAAGTGGTTCTAGCTTATGGTTGGTTTAATTACATGATTTGGATGCCTTGGGTATGCCACAACCTGATCTAGTTTAGTATGTTAGGATGTGATTTTGATTATCTTAAGGCTTTCAATGGATTTAGAATGAAAAATTATGTGGAATCAAGCCAAGGAAGTGAAGTTGAAAATATTGGAATCAAAAGTGGCATTCTGGTTCCAAGAAAGGCATACTCTTGGGCAAGCACATATCATGGGGAAAGAGTGTGAGTTTGATAAATCTAAGCTCATATTTGGAGTTTTCATGTAAAAGTATGTAGGATTGTCCAATGAGAGTAATTTACAGAAAGCTAGAACACTAATCCTAAAATTAAGAGAACAAAGTTAAGCAAAGTAAGCTAGACTTCCACATTGAGTGTCTTAATGGTCCTAATGAATTGTATGATCAATGTGAATGTGTTTAGAACCTTGAGACATCCAATAATATATTTTGATGATGCTAACTAAAAGTCATGATGGTTGTAAAGCCTAGAAAGCAAGTTCAAGGATCAAGGATAAAACTATAAGGTAGTGAATTCATCATGTGTGTTTGATGTATATGCTTGTGCATGTTGATATGTTGATTGCTTGGCTTGATTATGTAAAGCATATATGAATAAATGAAGCTCTATTTCTATGAATGTAATGGCCATCTATATATTGTATGAAACATTGAGCATGCATATATGTCATTATGATAGCATGAATTATAGCAAGCATGTCATACCCTAAGCATTAAACTTGCACATGCATGTGGTAATATTTGCTATTGAGATTCCTCCAAATCTCATCCTCCCTTAACCAACCAATATAGATCAAGCATTATAGAAGATATATACATGAAGAGGAGCCAATGAATGGAAGAAGAAAAGTAGACAATTACATGTTCTAGAATGAGTTATATGAATTGCCAATGTTGTTAATGTTGTGTAATATGCCAATAAATGTAATGGAAATGTATAGAATCACTATGGCATATCTGAATGATGTATATGAATACATGAGAATCCAAGAGGATGGATAATGTATACTAGAATAATTAATGAGAGTTAAAGAAAGAAGTTTGAAAGGTAAAAACATAGGTCCATGGGTAGGAAGTTTCTAGCTCCAGTTTGACCTAGTAAATGGATGAATTAAACCACAAAATTTAGTGATCATATAGTACACATCCCAATCTTGAAAATAATGAGTAGTTTGACTCAATTGAATATGTGTACTAAGAGAAATGAATTTCTAAAGTTGAGGCTAAGAATTTGAAAATTCAAGAAAAGACTATATGAACAGTAAATTTAATGAATTAATTGTATTTAATGGTCCAATAAAACTCCATATTTATATTTTTTTTCCTTAAATAGAAATGAAATAACTTCAAATAGGAATTTGGAACACCTTCATACAATTTTTTAGAATTAATTATGAATTTTTAAAGTTTGACTATCAAATTTGGAAAATTCATAGTTAACAGTACCCCGATGACCAAATTGCAAATTTTTTAATTTTTAGGCCAAAGTAATTCTTCCACTAATAAAAATTGCTTCCAAACACGTACTCTAAGGGTTAAAAGTGAGGACATTACACATGATGATACCTCATTTGTCCATTTGTTTAGATAAGGAGAAAATGAATTCATATGGATCACATGATAATTAAAACATCAAATATCTATCATAATTAAGATCATTAGTATTTAAAATAGTAACTATTTTTGTTTAAATATTTTATAGACAAATGCTATTTTATATTTTTTAAAAATTATATTTAGTATTCAATTCCCTATTCTATTTCATTGACACTGAAGTTATGGAGAAATAATTAGAAGAGAAGTACAGATAGATGATTGAGCATATAACATTGAGAGGTGACAGTTTAATTTGAAGGGGTTCCATTTGGACACTCATATAATATTGAGATGAAGGCCCCATATTTTCTTTTTTTAATTATTATCTTAGAAACCTCATTTGGTAGGGTGAAAATAGGCCAAATGACTTATTAGAGACATATTAAGTGTTATACTTTGAACTTACTATATAAGTGATTTGCATGTCATGAAAAATAAAACATATAAAAAAAGGTTCATGCTTTGTAGACCAATAATTATATTTTAAGAAAATCTAAAACCTAAAACATACAGATTTAAATACGTAACTAAATAAATTTCACATCATTAGTGTCCCTTTTGACATGTTTATGACTAACATATTGCATAATCATAAACTCAAAAATGAATGGACAATAAACACATGAAATTCCCTAGTCTAATTGAATCAATACTAATAGAAAAATGAAAGGATCACACCATAATCCTATTTTACAAGTTGCACTAAAATTGATCAAATACACCATATTTCTTACAAAATTCGCAAAAGATAAACACTCCCTAACAAAAAACTTACATATGAGTTTGTCCATTAAAATTAAACTATCATAAAATGAAGATAGTCATTGACACCATATTCAACAACAAAAACTTAAACACTATATCATCTCCTATGACTACACATCCAACTCATTCCATCTTTCCATCATTGACCACTGATAAGACAAATTGTGTATGGTTTCTATGACATTTTTAGGGTCTTATTACCACTTTACCATTCATTTTATGTCTATATTTATGCTTTTGTGGTAATGCATGATTGTGCTTGGTAATGTGCTAATTAAAGGGTAAAATGGTAAATTAACTCTTCCAAACTGTATAAATATTGTTCTCTACTGATTTGGACTTTTACAATGAGCTTTGGTTTTGAATCGCAAGTATTTTAGAGGAGAACCAAGGACTAACGTGAGCAGAAAAGAAATCACAAGACAAAGAAAATCAGATCACACCTCTGTGCTTTTTAGTCTCTTCCAAAGTGTTCATAGGTCGTGACCTCATTTCTTCTAGAACTTTCTATGTGTTTACAGGTCGCAACCAAAACATGGATCTGGTCTCGACTAAATGAGACAATCGCTGAAGCTGCTCGTTTAGATTAGGTTATGTAGGAATAACAGGAAAAGGAAGTTACAGACGTAGTAGGGGCTAGTTTTTGGACTTGATTAGGCTAAGAAGCAGTACTCGAATCCTCTCTCTACCTTCTCCACAACCTACACACTCATCTTCCATCTTTCTACACCTTTCCACAGAATCTCACATCTTTACATCATTAATCCATCACCTCTTTCTGTTTTCTTTATGTCATCATATCTGGACAATGATTGTGACACAGTAGGAGTTATGAGAGGCTAAATATTTAGTCTCTTGGTAATGGATTGCATATCTTGAGCTCATGGACTATAGTTCACTTGGGGAGTTTTCTGTTTTAATCTCACCTTTCTTATGTTTTTGGAATTCCTAGATCTAGGGTTTTGATTTTGAGTAAGGATTGGATATCTATCGATTATTCTGAGATTAAGTTTTGTAATTAAATTTGGATGATTTGGATGTTGGTTTAATATGAATATTTCAGTTTCGATTTCTAAATAATTAGGTTTTTATCAACGATCATTGCTAACTAATTCGACTGCTTAAAATCTATGGTCATCGATCGATGATCATTTAAGGGCATCTACATCATCTTATTTAAATTGCACGCTAAGTGGCTTTAACAGTTCATTAAGAGATTTTAAACTAGCTTTGATCAAATGAGTTTAAGGAATGTGAATGTTTTGGACTCAATCGATCGATTGAGGTTTCTTTCAAGACTTAGTGATTTTAAAACCTCATATCATATTAAGAGCAAGGATAGATAGTTTTCTACATCAAGAGTCTGTTTCAACACATTCCTTTCAAAATCCACTCATTTTCTAACTTAATAAAAAATACAAAAATATTTACTTTACTGCACCCTTATTTTATTGCTTCAAAAATAATCAAACCCAAAAACTAAATTTTACTTTCACTCAGGTTTTCAATGGTTTTGTCACCAGTTTGTTGGTTTCCAATAAAAAGGTTCCTCGAGAAGAACGATAGGGTTGTGCCGTATACTACATTAATAGGGTACAATTAATTTTATTTTGATGCATAGGATGATGACGGCCCGTGCAAATCAGCCACTCGTAGGCATTTTAGAACACACTTCTCAAATCAACCACTTAAAACAATCCCCTTAATTCCATTCATGACATTGGAACTCAACCGTGTTTTACTTTTCCCCTGATATCATTGTGATTTTGGACTTTTATGAATTCCATCTCATCATCACAAATATTTAACTTCTTAAACATGCCAGCAGCATATATCTTAGTAGAGCAACATTCTTCATTTATGATGGAGGATATTGTTGGGTTACAATAAGAAGTTGTCATGGACTTTGCCCCACCTATAAGAAATTAAACAAGATTATATCAACATAAGCTTGACAAAAAATCTTGATCTACCACTAGTCTAACAACATATAAACCTTGAAAGAAATATTATAATTGCAAGGAACCTTCTATTCACTACAACTTTGGAGGCATCACCATAACTACTTACTACCGGTAATCTTAACGAAGAAGCCCAACCACAAAGTCCTGAAAAGACACAAATAACTAAAAAATGATATATCACTTAACTAAATATTTCAAAACCAAAATATATCTTATCATCATCAAATGAGATCCTCAATAGTTGACTAGTGAACATCATAGGTCTATGCATCCTACTAAACTAAAGCTTGGAGAAATGTAAGGCACAATCGTCATATAAAATATACTACATGGAGTTGCCCCTATCATTAATGAACCATAAAATTAAACTAAATTCTACAAGTACCAAAAAATGAAAATAAAGAAATGATCAAACACACAATCATACATGCCATCAGACAATACTACTTTAATTGTTTTCTACTTATCAATCCAGAATAGAAATGTTCTAAACTACCAACTGATAACACAAAACTAGTGATATATGCTGAAAAAGAAACACACAATCACACTATAGATGATTTAACAAAAACTATAGAAAGCAATAGTCTAAGAAAACAAATATGCTAAAGTGATAAAAACTTTACCAAATAAATAATTAACATATGCCTTCACAATTTGCTGAATAATTTCAGATATAGGCATAAAAGTGAAAATGCATCTTGTGAAAGAAGCAATTTTTTCATTGATGTTTATCAAACACCCAAAAATAATCTTAAACTTATGCATGGTCACTTGGAACTCCTTAAAATTAGGAACGACATCAAATGTATCAATGATATATTATTTCCCTTTAACTGGAAATTCATAATATTGGTTGAACAAATTGTTGCTTATAACAACAACCTACTTATAACAACAACCTATATTTTCATCTATCAACAACATAAATATACAAAATAGTTCGTATGATATATTGTAACATCCTTACTTTTATACGTCTTAGGGACCATTCAGTAGCATTTAGAACCACTTACAAGACCTTGGAAGTCCATTAGCCAAATCTGGACTTTTACTCTTTCTCGGGTTACTGTTCATATGGTATTCCAGATTACGCAACAAACTTTGAAAAATCATAATTAATTCTAGAAAACTCGAAATGAAGTGGTTCAAAAAGCTACATAAATATAACATCTTAAAATTTAAGGGAAAAATAATTTCCAAACCAAATGATTAGCCAATTGATACAGTTTATTCGTTGAAATTTACTGTTCATTTGGTCAAAAACTCTGGAAACAGATTCTGGACCCTTACTTTGGAAAATCATTTCTCTTGATATACACATCCAAATGACACGTTCTATCTATGAATTTAAAGCTCTGGATGTGTGCTACATGATCATAAAATTTCGTGAACTAATTCCTTCATTTGCTAGGTCAAACTGAAGCCACAACAAAACTGCTTCAGGACCTACGTTTTTACCATTTTAGTTTCTTTTCTTTCATTTCCAATACTTGTTTCAGCATGCACAAGCCATCAAATAAGCTTCTTAACATTCATATACATCATGTACATATGCCATAAGTATTACAATAGTTTCATCACATAAATGGACACCTTACATGGCATTTACATACATGGACAATTTATAGTATATGCTAAAATCTCAATACTTCACTTCCTTTCTTCCATTCTTTAGCTCTTCTCCATGCATACCTTTTCTTCATGCTTGACCTAAATTGGTTGGTTATGGGAGAGTGAAATTCTAGGGAATCTCAGTAGCAAACATTACCACTTAAATATGCAAGATGGATGCTAATGCATGATATGTAATTTCATTAAACTTTCTTTGATTAGTGACATGCCAACATGCTACAAACTTTTACATAAAGTGCATGGCCATGGAAACATGTTATTCACAATAAATTCAACATCATTTATCATGTCACAACATCATTCAAATAACATATACATGTCAACACATAAGCATACCACATCAAGCACATAAAGAGGTAAGTTCACTACCTTGCACTTAAGCTTTCCTCTTGATATTTAGCATTTGCTCTCTAGCTTTCCAACCAATAAGCCTTTATGTCAATCACCTCCCAATATGTTCTTGGATGTTTCAAGGTCCTAAACACATTCATATTCATCACATAATTCATTAGGACTCATGAACTCCAACCATGTTCAAAATTAACTTTGTTACACTCTTTATTGTCATAACTTTCCCTAATATTCACTAATCCACTTGGCTCTTGAATCAATTGATGTCTTGACTTTACCCTACACAATTTCATATTTTGAACTCATTTATGAGCTTAGAATCATAAAATTCTAGTTCCTTCATGGCCTTCTGTACAGAATTGAACATAAGCATACAATTCTTTCAAAAATTCTCATTTTGATTATAATGCTTCCCATACTTGTTTCTCCACTTTACCCCACACAACTTTTCATTTTAAAACCATTGGAACCATCAAAATCATGAAATTCCAATCACTGTTCATGCGAGTGAACAGTAACCGTAAGGAATCTCAAAGACTACAACCTTGAGATTTTAATGTTTTCAAGGTTCAAAACCTTTCCAATCCTACACAGAATCATCATACAAACTCAATGGAAGCATTAAATCATTGAAATTCAATTTCCTTCCCTCATGAACAGTACATACCGAACAGGGCACACCATGGCAAAGTCAAGAATATCAATTTGATTCAACAACCAACCATTTAACTAGCTTGTTTAAGCTTCAATCATATAGTTCTACCTTTAATTTCTTCTTTCCCCTTTCCTTTAAGGTATTTGGGAAGCACCACCCCTTAGAGAAAACTCAACTTTTCTCCCATCATAACCCTAAGTTCAAGCTCCCAAATCAAAGGAAAATAAGCTAGGAGATATTGCTTACCTTTAATCTCTAGCTTGCTTGAATTTTAGAACCTTGAATCTTCTTTGTCTTGACTTGAGTTTCCATTTTGCAAGAGATTCCCCAAGGGTCCATGAAGCTATGGTTTGCTGCAGAATTGGAGGGGTATTTATAGCCAAAATCCAAGAAAAATGATTTGGTTACTATTTGATTTAAAGGCCCATATTTAATCTTGAATTTAACTTTTTCATAAAATAATAATTATGACATCATGTGGGACAGCTCATGGGACACCTAAGAGGGTTAGGTGGCGTTCTGCCCATGCAAGGAACCTTCTGGAGAAATTCCAGTCCAATCCGGTACCGATCAATGCAGTTTCACAACAACCGGACTGTGTTCTGTTCCTAATTTTTTATAATATACCAGGATATGTATTCTATCCTGGAAATTAATGTCTAGGCTTCTCACACCATTGACATACTTGTACTGGCCACAATTTAATTACAGATCCCTTAGAAAATGACCAAAATACCCTTGGTGTCCTTTCTTGCACTATATTGACCCTAAGGGCATAATTGTCATTTCACCCCTCTTTGTATTGCCTCAGGGCATATATTGGCTCAACTAATCATATTTATACCATGTACCACATTTTTAGCCTGTCCCAGATGACCAAAATGCCCTTCATCCATCTCTGGTACAATCTAGGCATCTAGGGGCATTTTCGTAATTTTACACTTTTTCTGGCACTGGCCCCTTCTCCTGATAGACTGGTACTCTAGGTTTTGGGCCTTCCTTGGTGTCATTATGGGCCTATATATGAGGTCATCTGTTCTCATTCTATCCAGGCTCACATACCGATAAGTTCTATTATCGGATCACGGGTGTTGTCAAACTCCTGTCAAAATTCACTAATATGTGAATAACTTTTTATACAGAATTTTTTCTGGAGTTCTGTCAGATCCAGGACATCTGACATTGTAGGGCACACTTTCCTGTAATTTGCCCACTTATATCTGAAGTCCATGAAATCTGATAAAATTTCAGATAACTTTTAGACTATCAGATAAATATCTGCTGTCTGGAGCCCTAATAAAATTTCTGTATCATGTCAGATTATCCAGCATACCTTCCTCTATTTACTGATGGAATATGGGACTAAAATACTTCTGGACAGTTATAACCCTTTTCGGGCTGATCTTTCTATAATTACAATTTTGCCCTCGAACTTTTCTCTTAATTACATTTATGTCCCTAACTTTTTGGATATTTACATTTAGGTCCCTAAACTTTTGAAAATTACAACTTTTGGCCCAACTTTTGTTTCTACCTTAACTTTTGGCCTTTAAACTTTTCCAATTTTCGTTTAGGTCCCTTTCTTCCTTTAAGACTCATTTAACCTTTATCATTTCTTTTGATATTTGTCATAATCCTTCCTAAACCTCTTTCCACTATCAGTACTATACAGATAGGGAAAAATTTAGGATATGATATATATCATCATAATATACATTCTTCTTCCTAATAACATAAATAACTATACTCCACTATGGTGCGTTTGTCAATATATTTAAGTTTGGACAACTTCAAATCACCCATCCTCAACTGACTTTAGTAGTAGACCTTCACCTACAATGTAAGGTGAAAAATATCTCATAAGTTGCACTCATGTATTCTCACCACGATTAAAGTCATATGTATATACAATCTTGAACAGCTACTACTAACTCTACATTGACTTATACGCTTATAGAAGCTAATAAACCACTCATATAGCTTCACCATGACATGAATCGCAACAACTATAGATCTTCCATAACTGATTTTATTTATATCTGACATTTACAACTGATCAAATGTATTGACAAAATCTTATATCATCCCCTAAAGTAACTCACACTCTACTACCATATAGGATATTCAATTACATACCAAAATAAAAAACAAAAATTAGTAGAATTCAATTCATTAATAAAAAACTAAAATAAAATCCATTACCTACTAAATATATATAAATCAATACATGCCTACTGATAAGTCTATATTTTATAATTAAATAAGTGTATATTTTGAGATTTATTTGATTAAATCTATGAATATCTTATATCTATTTAATTATCTTTTATAGTTTTCCTTCCCTAAATTAATTATGAGATAAAAAGGAATCTTGCTACAAAATATACTCATATCTTTCTATTTTACATGAAATAATATATATATATATATATATATTATATTACAAGGAAGGAGAGACGTAAAGTTGGTGATGAAATAATAATAGATATATTATAAAGGATTAAGGGAGGGATATTGCAAGTAGAAAATCAAACTATTGCATAGGATATTCAATTCCATACCAAAACAAAAAACAAAAATTTGCATAATTTAGTTTTTTAGTAAAAAAATAAAATTAAATCCATCCCATGCTACACACAGATATATAACTCAATAAAATGCCTACTGATATATCTATATTTTATAATTAAGTAGGTGTATATTTTGAGATTTATTTAATTAAATATGTGAATATTTTATATCCATTTAATTATTGTTTATAGATTTTCCTTCCTTAAATTAATTATGAGATAAAAAAGAATCTGGTTAAAAAAATTTACTTATATCTTTCTATTTTGTAGGAAATAATATATATATATATATATATATATATATTGCAAGGAAGGAGAGGTGCAAAGCTGATTATGAAATAATATATATATTATAAAGGATCAAGGGAGGTATATTGCAAGTAGAAAATAAAATAAGATTGATACAAATAAGATAAAAGAAGGTCTAGTGACGCATGACAATTTTTTATGATATAATCTATATATCTTTTAAAAAGGCCTATGGAGATAGGTGATAATTGAAGTATAATACCAAGTACAAAGCTACAAACTATGGAGTTCACTTGGTCAACATCCATAATATACATCACACTAAAGTTACATAACAAAATCATTAGTTTCTAAACCAATCCTATTACAGACTGACACCAACAAAAGTTACATAGTCACGATTGATCACTAAATAATGCCTAATATAATATCAACAACACAAGCCGACAAAATCACTATAGACACACTCTAGGAAAAGAATGAACCACACTCCATAAATCACATCTTCTCTTGTTTGATGACTTTGTTTGCTTTGAAGTTGGACTTCAAAGTAGACATAAGCATAACATAAACCCACTTCTCTTTTAGACCAGCTTCCTTCTTGTTACATGTCTTCCTCTTTCCCTTCCATTCTTGAGTTTTAATGAATTTAGATATTGGAATGCTATCCAACAAAGGATTCTAGAGTTTCATTGCATGTACCACTACATTATCAAAAAGAGATCGACTACTATTTCCCACCAATAGATTCACTTATCACAAAAAATTATTACGCACACTATAAATTCTAATTCAATCAGTACCTCATAATTAGAAACTTGACTTGCATGTCCCACAAAAAGATAACATGATTATATCAAGTTAGCATAAACTTGGAACTAATAAAATGACTTATAAACCATATTCATAGAAAATGAACGCCAAACAATTGAATAATCAAAGAATAGCAAAAAATCCAAAACTATACTAATAACCTCTCCAATAGCAAGCTGAACTTGTTCACCAACTTTGTTATCAACTGTCTCACTCAATTCACCAGCCTACAAGTCCGCTTTCTATTACCCTCAACCGATACTTGATTTTCTAGATCACATAAACAAAAAGTAATACTATCATAATATATATACCTTAGGCTGTGCTAGATTGAATTCATGCATAAGATCTCTACACTTGGCATAAGAGAAGACAAACATACTAAAATTGGTATACTATTTATTGTACTCATTCAATCTTAGCTTCAACAATAGCCTCCTCCCAACTAATTTGTCCACATCATCAGGATAATCAAAATGACGACCCTCCTATATGATAAAACCAATCAATAGTAATGTATAATAATTCATGTCACTATATCAAATCAAATAATCAATAAACAAATTATTGCAACTACCAATTTTAGTTCATGCTTCATCTGAGGTACTCATTTCCCTAAAAGTTCATAAGCAAGTTTGTCAAAGAAAACAACTTATGCTCTCCCCATGTCACCCCCACCAGGTAATTTAATCTCAACCTAAAATCAATAATAAAAAGGCACAGATCGTGAAAGAAAGCATAACTTTAACATCAGATCAAACAATCATAAATCATAAAGTCAAGAACCACAAATACAATACCATACTTTGATACAATAGACAAGGTCTTCTGTTTGTAGTTGATACTGTTGCACACCATTTTCCCATTATCACCCCTTAGTTTTACTACCACATCTATCATAAACCCACCCATATTGAGTCTCAAATTTGATTATCTCAAAGAACAAAAAGAAATACTCTTCTTATAAACCACCAAAATATTATTAATATATTACTAATACTGAACATGATACCAACATAAATTAGAACAACACAATACATTCCTTTTCCTGTCAACTATGTCAGATATCTTAATCATTCTTAAGAAATATGAGGTAAAAGATTTATATGATTGAGGATACTTAAATGATGAAACATCACTAATTGTTAGTGAGGGAAAGGTCTTAACACTACAAAAAAATATAGATTGACATCATACAAAAAATTATACAGAGCCTTATACCACATGAAATTTAAAGAAATCTAATATAGATGTCTGACCTTGCAACAAAGTCCTTAACCTCAGCAAAATTCCCATTTAAGAATATCCTTGATGCATGGAAAGAGCTACACACGACTAAAGAACCTAAATAAATTAAACAAAAATTCAATGACCACAATTTAAATATCATGTCCTTAGCAAGATAATTAATTAATCGAGCATAACCACTCAAATCATATACCATCTTCATTAAAACCCATCCGGACAAGCTGACCCACAAACACAATAGGCTTCTCTAACTAATTAAAAGCAATAATGCATAAGTTCATCATACATTGATCATAAAGTATGCATGGCACACTATTTTCCCTGAAAAGCATACAGCTGACAACTTCATAAGCATAATAATAATTAAAAATATATTTACACAGTCAAAATATCTACTTCATACTACATTTCATCACACGTCAGCCTTAGATTTTGTCTCATTACCTGACTAGTAGTCCTCAAATGATCTAATAAATGACACAAATGTAATAACATCTACAAAAATAGCATATCACATAAAATATAGAACATGATAGTACGTCATAATTAGAAAACACCAACTTCACTAAACAAATGCCATATACCAAATAGGTGATCTACATGACACTCCACAGTTTGCTTAACTATTGACTTTATATGCATGAAGCTGAACACACACTAAGAAATATTTAATTCCCTCTCAGTGATATAAGTAAAAGCATAAAATATCAGCTTGTACTTATGAATAGTTTCACATCCCAATTTTTTCTTATATGTATAAAACTGATAAATGAAAGAGATTTGTAAAGGATTGTGATGATAAACAAAAAGAAATATAATGATTAGATAAGGTTATAAAAAAGGGACTAAATTGAAAAGATAGAAAGTATTAAGGAATGTAGAAAATAAAAGACTATAAAGAAAGGACTTAAGTGAAAAGTCTAAAACTTTCTAGGGGCAAAAGTATAATTATGGAAAGTTAAGCCAAAAAAGCCCAAAATTGCCCAAAAATATTTTGATCCCAAATTTTACTAATAAATAGAGGACAAAATATGGGCTAGGAATATTTTTCATAATTCTGATTTAGGGTCGTAATAAACTGATATTAATTTCTAAAGTTTGAAAATTATTATAGTATCTTTTGGACCTCAGAATTAGATAAAATTTTATAGTAAATTCTTATAATTAATATAAGAATTTATGAAACTAATAAAAGTCAGAAAGGAGTTTTTTAGAATTAATTACATAATTTAAGGTAAAAAATGACCCCAATAAATAATTTAAAGAAAATGTATGAATTTTTATTAGGACTTCTGAGTCTCCGAAAATTATAAGACTTTACAGAAAATTCATTTTATATTATAATAAATTTCTAAAAATTTTAGAATTATTAAAAAAGTTATATAGAATTTATCTTTAAAATCAGGGTAAGTTAATAATATCGCTATAAGTTAATAATATCGGTGTCAAGTAAAGAGCTCAAACAACCCAATGTATTTTCTTGGAGCACAAGTTGGTCTTTGGATAATTTATGAATTTTAAAAAAAGAAACAAAATCAAGAAAATCAAGAGATAAGGTGAGTTGGCATGCAAGGTGTGCTAAGGCCACATGACATCAAGAGCAATAGGAGGAGTTTATGCCATGTGCTAAAATATAATAAAATCATAAGAATTAAGGTAATTGTGATTAAGGCTATTAAATTATTTGGACAAGGGATGATATTTTAGCCCTTTTAGCCTTGAAAATTTGCTATAAATACCCCTTACATGCATAAAACCATGGCCTCTTGGGAAGACAAGGGAAACTCTTGTGGTTTAAAAACTCAACCATTCCAAGAAAAATTCAAGAGGAGATTCAAGGGACTTAGATCAGGTAGATAAAGCTTAAGGTATGTAATCCTTCATAGCTAGTTTATTTACATGAGTTTTAGAGGGATAAAACCTAGGTTTTAATGGTTGAAAGTTGAGTTTTTCCCTTGGTATACATGCTGGCTGAAACTCAAGGAAGTAAGGGGAAGAAGAAATTCAAGTTAGAATTATGTAATTTACACTTAGATAAGCTAGATTTAGTGATTAGTTATGGAATTAAGTTATACTCTTGACTTTACTATTGATGATGACCATTCTATCACCTATTGTACAGGACCAAGAAGAATGAATTTCAATAATCTAATACTTCCATTGAATTCAAATGATGATTTTGTGTATGATTGGAGAAGATTGGAACTTTGGAAGCATTGAAATTAGAAAAGGGAATTTCAAACCCTTTCTGTTATTGTTTATACACATGAATAGTAATGTGAATTTCATGATTTTGATATTTCTAATGGTTTTAAAATGAAAAATTGTGTAGGAGTAAGTAGAGAAATAAGTATTGAAAGCACTGGAATCAAAATGAAAATTTTTAGAAGAATTATGTACACTCTTTTTGTTCTGTCCAGCTGGCCATAAAGGAGCTAGAATTTTATAATTATAAGATCATAAATGGATTTAGAAGGTTAAATTGAGTAGGATAAAGTTAAGACACATATTAATTCAAAGGACAAGGTAATTAACCACGAACAAAGAAAGTTAGGGGTTCAATGATTAATTGAGTTTAATGTTTATGAATGTTAGGTACTTTTGGTTATGATGAATGGCTGATTATGTAATATTTAGGATTTGAATTGTGCGCTCAAAGAAGCCATAAACACATCAAGGAAAAGTGAAAAAGGAAAATAGTTAGAAAAAGCAAGGAACAAAGGTAGTTACCTTACCTACTTGTAGGATTATGTTGCTTGAATGTTTTATTTGGTGTACTTACTTTGATTATTGAAGCATGTATGATTAATTAATGCTCTATTTCTTTTTATACTATGGCCATATGTTATAATTAAGGGACAATGAATCATGTAAGTTATCATTATACAATCATGATAATTAATTGCACACATATTAACATCAAACATATAGTTGCATATATTGATGATATATGTTTGCTACTGAGCTTTCTCTAGAAATCTCACCCCTTCTATTCCTAACAACAGGACTTTCAAGCACAAGAGAAGAAAGATACTTGATGATGGTGTTGAATGTTTATGTAAAATTGTAATGTAGGAATTTGGAAATGTATGTATGCTTAGTTGATGGAAAATTATGTTATAAATAGTAACTAATATAAGGTAGCGACCTTATAGTTATAATTAAAAATAGTAAATAATATAATAAATGTACAATATTTTACCTGAATTTAGTTAAATTTTCAAGCTTCGTTTTGAGACTAAGAATGTATTATTTTGATATATGTACAAAAGAGAATGAAATTCGTAAAGTTGGGGACTAAAAACTGTGTTCTAAATTTTTTGACCAAATGAACAATAATATTTGATAATTAAACTTTACTGATTGACTGAGCATTTGGTCTGAGACTTATTTTTTCCTTAAATTTCAACATTTTAGCTTCGGTAGCCTTTTGAAGCATTTTATTTTGATTTTTTAGAATTAATTATAATTTTTTGAAGTTCATCTCTAAATATGGAAATACCAAATGAAGAGTACCCGTGAACTTAGAAATTCCACATTTTGCAATTGAATTTCAATAGATGTTTAAGTGGTTCTAAATGCTACTGAATAGTCCTTAAGACATACAAAAGTAAGGTGTTCCAATTAGCAGCCTTGAATTCCTTGAAATTAGGAGTAACCTCAAAGTCTGAAACGAAGTAAGATCGCCCCTCAACAAGTGCTTCACCATGTTGAGTGAATAACGACCTACTCATTATTGAATCTTAAATCTTACCACCCTACATTTAAGAAAAGTGAACAATCAGCACAAAATCATACAAGTAAAATGATGAAATCATTATCATGTACCCAATGAACAAAAAAAGAACTTATCCACTTAAAAAGATATAGATCTTCATCAACCAACAAAGACAAGCAATAGATTTCATGAGACACATCACGACTGTACATATTCCATTTCCTCAACACTCTAACAACAACTCTCCACCTATATGTACCACCATTACGGTCCCTTAAACTTATGAACTTTAGAGGTTCCATGAACACCACAATGCAACAATGAAATAATAACTTACTAACTCACAAAAGATAGTCTAAACACTTGCAAGTACTTGTGCTAGAGTTGGAGGGGCATATATAACTGTAACTTACAACAAGTGAAGGTAGGAAACTAAAATCTCCCCACAAATTTTATAAGCATAACCAAACATAAATGAAATGAAATAGCAAAATAAAAAAAGAACACCTAAAACAATGGAGCCAACTTACTTTTTTTTATAATAGACATAATATTGTATTATCATTGGCTAATGAAAACATCCTTAATTTCAACCTCAGTTATACTCAATTGGAACCCATTTGAATCAATTACATAACCTTTAACATCAAAAAGATGTATTTTCAAATGTTGGTCTCTCAGGTACTGT
This sequence comes from Leucaena leucocephala, assembly GCA_037074615.1. Classification (NCBI taxonomy): domain Eukaryota; kingdom Viridiplantae; phylum Streptophyta; class Magnoliopsida; order Fabales; family Fabaceae; genus Leucaena; species Leucaena leucocephala. Next base: position 19,265,158 of record CM073533.1, read on the forward strand.
TCATGCTACTGTTCATTTGGTAATTCCAAAACATGTACCCATCTTTAAAAATCATAATTAAATATAGAAAAATATAAATAAGGTGGTTTCAATTTCTAATGAAATATCTTCCATTTAAATTTGAAAAAAAAAAATATAACACTGAGGTTTCCTTGGCCAAATGAAATCAGTTTATTCATTGAAAATCACTGTTGATTTGGTAAAAACTGAAAGTGCCAGTTTCTTGGCAGAATTTCAAAAATTCATTCCTCTTTGGTTACTTGTCCAAATGAGACGTGTTACCTATGGATTTAAAGATCTAGATGTCCTATTTAAGCCCAAAACATTTCATGGAAAAACTCGTTCATTTGCCATATGAAATTCACGTCAAAACCTCATTGCCTCTAATTTCTTGTTTTATCTCATTTCCAGATCTTAACTCCAACTTATAAAAATCAAAACAAATCGATTTCTTAACCAATTGAGGAGTTCTTGGTGTTCATATAAAGATATATATCTTAACTATGATCATGCCAAATTTTAAGTTCAAACTCATTGATTAAGGTACTATAAATATAGTCAAAAGGTCATGGCCTTAGAACACCAACACATAAACATTCAATATACTTTCCAGCATATGCTTCCATAATATCAAGCAACTCATTTGACTTATTATACATTGTTGGAAAATGTGCCCTAGGGGCCAATCATTATCTTATGAACATTATTGATTTATGAATTTATTAATTGTGTTATCATATTATTTGCATGTTTACCGTGATGAACATCCTTGGATAATTCATGATCTTATCCTAAATGTCCCTGGTCGGTCATCTGTGTGGGAGCAGAGATGAAATAAGACCAGTATGACTTTGAAGATGTATAGAGATATAAATCAAAGTCATATGCACATGTAAGAGTACAAGGTGTTGGACCGACCCGCTATGAGAGAGTTGCATGGGTCACGTCATAATCTTCTCTCATATACAAACCATGTCACTATGCCCTTTGACCTGAGATCATCATGGATTCCTACATGACAAACGCTCAGCTTTGGCCTAGTCAAAAGTCACTTTTGACCTAGTGATCATAAAGACTATGTTCGGGCTTAGTGGTTTTTCATGCGGAGGAATGTGAATGGTCAAGATGGAATTTGTCCCTCACATTCGTAGAGAGATATTACTGGGCCCCTCGATGAGTGAGTCTGAGAAATGTATGGCCATACTATAATGGAAAGGTAGTTCCATTTCTATAGTCAGACTACTCAGGGATCGAGAAAGTAACGGTCAGGAATAGGAGGATGACATTATCCATGCCTCATCCATGACCAAAATATCGCGTGACAGAAGGGACATGATATGGTTGTATAAAAGGTTGCATCGTTTATCAATTCTCATATGATTTGGGTAGTCGTTATGTCTTGCTAGAGACCGCTTGCGACTTGTGGGCCAGTATAGCAAATGGCCCACTGCCAACTTCATATGGGCCTACAGGGTCGCACACAAAATAGCCCAACACGAGCTATGATGTCCAGATTCATTGAATCTAAGACGTGTTTAGATTCAATGAATGATCCAGGGTTGATGTATATATTTATTTATATTTATATTCGTATATATATAAATTTGTATATATATATATATATATTATATATAAGGGATATATAGGATTTAATTTATAAGGATAAATTAAATCTCTATCACGTTTGAATTTGAAATTCAAATTGATAGGATATCTCATATAAGAGATATTTACAAGATTTAATTTATAAGGATAAATTAAATCTCTATCACGTTTGAATTTGAAATTCAAATTGATAGGATATCTCAAATTTGATTTATGAGAATAAATCAAATATAGTCCAATCTTATCTTTATTTAAATTAAATAAATAGGTGAATTAAATCTGTGGGACGGATTTAATATAAACATTATTTATTTAATTAGTTTCTTATCAAATTATACAATATGTGATATTGTATTCGGAATTAATATAGATTAATTCTAAAATCCAATTCGGTTGAGAAAAACGCAGAGCATCCTATATATCTGATTTTAGGAGCTACGTTTTGAATACAACACATAACCCAAAAGGGGCCGAACGGAATCTGCAAAAGGTTTGCATATAAGAAACTGTTGAAGTAGAGACGGAGAGGATGAACTCTTGAGAAAGCCTTGGAGGGACAGGAGACGATAGCACGTCGTTTGTGGTTGGAACGCTGTTCGTATGGATACCAGTAAAGGAAGACGACCTGAGGAGTCGACTTCTTGCGATCAAAAGGAGAGCACGAGCCGCGGAGAGAAGCTGTGGACGTCTCCTTACGATCGGAAAGAGATCACCAGTCGTGGAGAGAAGCTGTGGAAGTCGCTGAGGCACACTAAGGGTAATGCTTCCTCCCACTTGACTTAAACACATACGGTAGATCCTGGCAAGGAATGGAAAAATTTTTAAATTAATTTCCGCTGCGTGTCTTCCAATTCCTTACATACATGTCTAACCACCCATGCTTACCCTCTTTCCTTGAGAAATCCCAGCACCTAAAACATGGTTATGCATATGGAAGGAATGAGATTTCATGAAAATCCCAATAGCAAGTTACACAAACCATAATATCATGCATGAATAATTGGATGCTTAACATGTTATCATGAAATGGGAGCTACTTCATAATGGTACATAAGCAAACTGTAACATGCATATTGTCATGACATAACTTGCAAGGAGTTACAATCATTCATAATTTATCATCAACATGATGACACATTCTCATGTTCAACCAAACACCATAATCAACAAGCAAGCAAACAATTAAACAAACATGAACTATAGTTAGGTATTCTTCCGACCTCTTAACTATCCTTCACAAGGTCTTCTTGAAGTAGTTTTCTTCCTTCACAAATGTCAAAACCTAACCATTACAAAGTAATATCAAGTTATAACTCAACTTGAACACAAATCTAAGACTCGGTTTTCACTAACTTCCTTTCTTTCTCTATTTTATGTTTCATGCTTCCATCTTTCCAAAATAAATTCTCATGGTTCATTTCCACATAATTTTTCATTTAGAATCTAAATATGAAATTAGAATTTCTAAAATCAAAACATCTCAAAAAGTGCTATGGCAAACTGAAGTGAATGCCCCTTTTTTTTTGTCAAAAATTCACATTTTGATTCCAATGCTTCCAATACGTGTTCTCTTACTTTATCCCCACACAATTTTCCATTTTGAACTCATTGGAAGCATCAAAACTATGAAATTCCATCATATGAATAGTGTCACATACAGTACTAGCAATAACACAAAACCCTAAATCCAAACATACTTGAATTCCCAAATTTATACCACTTGATTCTAGCTTGTTTAAGCTTATCCAAACTATCCATAACATAAAACTCATATTTTAACCATATATGAGAAGGACTTCCAGCAGCAACCATAAGGGAAATATATCATGAAAATTCCTTAAAATTGTGAGCTAACTTGCTACAACAAAGCTCAAGATCAAGGGAGATGATTACCTTGATTGTTGCTTTACTTTGTGTGCTTGTTTCTTGGTTGAATGAAAATTTTGCAAGAGTTTCTCTATGGTTCACCATACATGCCAAAATCAACTGAATAGGGGGTATTTATAGAGAAATTTGGGTTGAAATGGATGGCCAAGATTGATTTGTGCACTATTTGATCTAAAGGCTCATATTTAATCTTGGATTTAACTTTTTCAAAAATAATAATTATGACTGTTGGAAATCGTGCCCTAGGGGCCAATCATTGTCTTATGAACATTATTGATTTATGAATTTATTAATTGAGTTATCATATTATTTGCATGTTTACTATGATGACCATCCTTGGATAATTCATGATATTATCCTAAATGTCCCTGGTCGATCATCTATGTGGGAGCACAGATGAAATAAGACCAGTATGACTTTGAAAATGTATAGAGATATAAATCAAAGTCATAAGCACATGTAAGAGTACAGGGTGTTGGACCGACCCGCTATGAGAGAACTGCATGGGTAACGTCATAAGCTTCTCTCATATACAAACCATGTCAATATGCCCTTTGACCTGAGATCATCATGGATTCCTACATGACAAAACGCTCAGCTTTGACCTAGTCAAAAGTCACTTTTGACCGAGTGATTATAAAGACTATGTTCGGGCTTAGTGGTTTTTCATGCGGAGGAATGTGAATGGTCAAGATGGAATTTGTCCCTCACATTCGTGGAGAGATATTACTGGGCCCCTCGATGAGTGAGTCTGAGAAATGTATGGCCATATTGTAATGGAAAGGTAGTTCCATTTCTATAGTCAGACTACTCAGGGATCGAGAAAGTAACGGTTGAGAATAGGAGGATGACATCATCCATGCCTCATCCATGACCAAAATATCGCGTGACAGAAGGGACATGATATGGTTGTATAAAAGGTTACATCGTTTATCGATCCTCATATGATTTGGGTAGTCGTTATGTCTTGCTAGAGACCGCTTGCGACTTGTGGGCTAGTATAGCAAATGGCCCACTGCCAACTTCATATGGGCCTACAGGGTCGCACACAAAATAGCCCAACACGAGCTATGATGTCCAGATTCATTGAATCTAAGACATGTCCAGATTCAATGAATGATCCAGGTGAATGTATATATATTTATTTATATTTATATTCGTATATATATAAATTCGTATATATATATTATATATATGAGATATATGAGATTTAATTTATAAGGATAAATTAAATCCCTATCACGTTTGAATTTGAAATTCAAATTGATAGGATATCTCATATAAGAGATATTTATAAGATTTAATTTATAAGGATAAATTAAATCTCTATCACGTTTGAATTCGAAATTCAAATTGATAGGATATCTCTTATAAGAGATATTTATAAGATTTAATTTTAAGGATAAATTAAATCCCTATCATATTTGAATTTGAAATTCAAATTGATAGGATATCTCAAATTTGTTTTATGAGAATAAATCAAATATAGTTCAGTCTCATCTTTATTTAAAGTTAAATAAATAGGTAATTAAATCTGTGGGACGGATTTAATATTATTTATTTAATTAGTTTCTTATAAAATTATACAATATATGATATTGTATTATTTTTCAGAATTAATATAAGATTAACTCCTAAAATCCTTTTCGGTTAGGGAAAACGCAGAGTATCCTATATATCTAATATTAGGAGCTACGTTTTGGAACAGATACACATATAGAACACAGAAAGGCCGAAGGGGACTCTGCAAAAGGTTTGCAGATAAGAAATTGCCAAAATAGAGATGGAGAGGACGAACTCTTGAGAAAGCCCTAGAGGGACAAGAGACGCTAGCACGTCGTTCGTGGTTGAAAAGCTGTTCGTGTGGATACCAGTAGAGGAAGCCGACCTGAGTCGTCGACTTCTTGTGATCAGAAAGGGAGCACGAGCCACAGAGAGAAGCTATGAACGTCGTGACCGAAAGCTGTAGAAGTCGCTGAGACACACTGAGGGTAATGCTTCTTCCCACTTGACTTAAACACATACGGTAGATCCTGGCAAGGAATGAAAAATTTTTAAGATAATTTCCGCTGCGTGTCTTTCAATTCCTTACAATGACATCATCCATGACATCACAAGGGACAACTCAAGGGATACCTCATGGGACATGTGGTGAAATTCTCATGGTAGAAAGCCTTTGGAAAAATTCCAGTCCAATCCGGTACTGATCGGAGCAGTTTCACAAAAAACCGGACTATTTTCTGTTCTTAATTTTTATAATATTCCAGGATATGTGTTCTATCCTGAAAATCCATGTCTAGGCTTCTTATACCATTGATATTGTTGTACTGAGTATTTATCTTCCATCCTCTCTTGGGAAATGACCAAAATACCCTTGGTATCCTTTCTTGCATTATATTGACCCTAAGGGTAAAATTATATTTTCACTCCTCTTTGTACTGCCTCAGGGTCTATACTGACTCTAAATAATCATATTTATACTATATACCATGTTTTTAGCCTGTCCTAGATGACCAAAATACCCTCAATCCATCTCTGGTACAATTTGGCTATATAGGGGCATTTTTGTAATTTCACACTTTTTCTGGACACTGACCCCTTCTATTGATAAACTAGTACCCTGGGTTTTGGTCCCTCCTTGGCTTCATCATAGGCCCATATATGAGGCCATCTAAGTTTATTCTATCCAGGTTTATTTACTGATAAGTTCTATTATCAGATCACGGGTATTTTCAAACTCCTGTCAAAATTCACTAATGTGTGGATAACTTTTTATACAGAACTTCTTCTGGGGTTCTATCAGATCCATGACATTTAACATTGTAGGTCACACTTTCCTATAATTCCCCCACTCATATCTGAAGTCTATGAAATCTGATAAAATTTTAGATAACTTTCAGACTATCAGATAAATATTTGCTCTCTGGAGCCCAAATAAAATTTATGTATCATATTAGATTAACCAATGTAATTTCCTCTATTTTCTGATGGAATGTGGGATTGAAATACTTTATGGCAGTTATAACCCTTTACAGGCTGATCTTTCTATAATTACAATTTTACCCTTGAACTTTTTACTTAATTACATTTAAGTCCCTTAACTTTTGGAAATTATCACTTTTGGCTCAACTTTTATTTCTACTTCAACTTTTTGCCTTCAACATTTTCTAATTTGCGTTTTGGTCCCTACAACGTCCTTAGTTCATAATCCCTTTCTTTCCTTTCTTAATCTGATACAGTTTGTTCAAAGAATCTCATATTCATTTCATATAAACTGTACATGTACATTAGGTAAGAAAATTGGGGATATGACACTAATAAACCTTACACATAAAATATACAAGCATAGTAAAAATATCTTTGGCAAATAAGAGAAAGAAAGAAAGAGATATGCCACTATAGATTTAAGCACCCCAAAAGCCAGGAAGCCAACCAACTATTATATCACACTTCAATTTATCATTCCCCAACATTAAATCAACTTAAATAAGTAATTCCAAATAGCAAATAAAGTCAAGATATGCTAAAGTTAAAGATCCCACAAAAATAGGAACAATCAGTCAAAATATGACAGATAATGATTTAGTAATGACTTATAACTTACTAAAGGTAAGGGAAAAATTATAGCTATTACAATAACCAATGTACAAATTGAACATGTCCTTTAACAAAATCTTTTGAATCCATATTCTGAAAAAAAGTAAAGTGAAGAATTGTAAAGATAGCAATCCAAAAAAAGGAGTCAAATCATAACATTACTCAAGTTTTGACTTACGAGTGACATATATTAAACAATAGTCAAACCAAATACTCATCCAAAATCCTAACCTATAACAAAAGCATTCAACACTAATTGAATTATTTAACTAAAAATCAACTACTGACTTGTGACACCAATAAACCACAAAATTTAATGTAATAAACACATATTACACGTAAATTATTGACACCAAATCTCAATAGGCAACAATCAACACATCAAAATTAGTTTTGTTGATATACTCATTATAAAACTCACCCAAATAAACAATTTCAAAATTGAATTAAAATTACTCCACTAATAAACCCTGATTAACATACATAAATCCCAAAAGTAAAACTGGATAATAATCAACTATGTGACCACTGGTTAATAACTTATGGCAACCTACTCTGTCTTATGGTGTCTAAAAGTAAAACTTATAACACCTTACTTTCTTACGTCTTAGGGACTAAACAGTAGTATCTGGAACCACTTATATGCTCAATGAAGTAAAATTTCATAATCTAGAATTTGTTACCACAATTTACTATTTATTTGGTAAAATTCTAGACATGTAACTCAACTTCAAAAATTCATACTTAATTCTAGAAAAATTGAATGAAATGGTTCAAGTTGCTATACAAAGATAACATAAGCCTATTTAAAGGAAAAATATGAAACTGACCAAACCTTAGGCCAATTAATACATTATTTGTGTGGTAAATTACTATTCATTTTGCTAGTTTCCAAATTTTGTTCCCTAACTTCGAAAAATCCGTTCTCCTTGTACAAAATCGAAATAAGGCATTCTTGGTACCAAAACAAAGTTTAACATTATCATCATGTAAATTCTTGTACATTTATTCAAAGGTTAATTATTTTTTCTAAGTCTCAACAAAACATTGATATAACTAAAATATTGTATTTAATGCACAATACATACTTTCATAAAAAGTCTCATACATAACAAAGTATCTATTCATCATAACTTCTTCATTTTTCATCCTTGCTTTCATAAGATGGTCCTGCTGTAATGTTTGTATAATGGATAAGGGTGAAAATTCTAGGGAAATCTAATAGCAAATGGAAACCAAATAGTGTATGCAACTCAATGCTTGATGTTACTATGTGTGTGCTTAATAATCATGCTTGCATAATGATATCTATACATGCTTCCATGTTCCTTAAATTATAACATATGGTCATAGCATAAAAAGAAATAGAGTATAACTCAATCATACATGCTTCACATACTCAAAGTAAGCAACCATAAAAAAAATTCAAGCAAACAAAGCATACAAGTTAGGTAAGTTTACTACCTTGGAATAGCTCTCCTTTATCCTTTTTCTTTCTTTTCCTTTTCATTTACTCTTTCACAAATGTCAAAGCCTAATCATGGTACATCATTCAGTAATTACATTCCATACTAAAAAGCTTTGAACCTAACTCAACAGCTTAGCTTTATCTTTTGAAACTGATAAACTCCTAAGTTTATTTATTTGTAGTTAATTGCCTTGTCCTTTAAATTAATTTGTACCTTGACTATATCCCATACAATTTTATCCAAAGAATCCAAATATGGATTCAGAATTTCAAAATTCTAATGTCTCCTTTAGGTCTGGACAGAAACAGAAATAGTGCATACAACTTTTTAAAAATTCCTTTTTTCAATTCCAATGCTTCCAAGACTTTGATCTTACTTGACCCTACACAATTTTGTATTTTAAACCCATTGAAAATATTAAAATCATAAAATTCTAATAATTGTTCATATGCATGAACAGTACTAGAGATGGTTTCAAATTCTCCCTTTCTCAATTTCAATGTTTATAAGGTTCCAATCTTATTCAATCCTACACAAAATCATCATATAAATTCATTACAAGCATTAGAACAATGAAATTCAATCTTCTTCCTCCATTTCTGTCCTAGGCCTAAAGGTTACATGAATTGGGATTCAAGGATTACACAATTAATTGAAGCAATAACCAATAATCTAAGCCTATCTAAGTTAATATTTTATAGTTCTATCTTGCTCCTCCTGATTTGGGCAGCATAGGGAACCAAAGAAAAATAAGTTTTCCAACTAATAAAACCTAGGTTTCAATCTTCCAAAACATATATATAAGAACTAGGAAGATTGCTTACCTTAATCATTAGCTTGCTTGATCACTAAATGCCTTGATTTGCTATGGAGTTGCTTGAGTTTTTAATTGGCAAGAACTTCCCCAATGCTTCTCTAAGGCCACAATTTTGTACTAAAGGGAGGGGTATTTATAGCCAAAACTTTGGCATCTTGAGACTAATTCACCCTTGCTAGTACTAATATTACAATGACTTAATTCTTCCTCTCATTAGTTGATTTTTAGATTAATTACACTTAATCATCATTAACTTAATTTTTATATTATTTTAATACAAATTAGCATATGGGACAACCCTTTCTTCCTTACCTTTTGCTATGTGGAGGGAGTGTGGGTCTAATAAGGACACCTCACCTAATATCTTGGGCCTATTGGGCTGCATTGTGATGCCATTACTCTTGGGTATATTGGGCTACATTGTGATGCCATTATTAGGCCTTCCTTGGGTCTAATAGCTGATTGGTACAATTCTTAAGGTACATCATATACTGATATCCTCAAATCACCCTAATTTTTGAAATAAATTGTATACATCTCTTTTAATATACATCTCTTTTAATGGTTATGACATTTTTAGAGATTCATTCTAATATAAAATGAATGTTTTGCAAAGTCTCATAATTTTTTGAGACTCAAAAGTCCTGATGAAAATTTTATACATTTCTTTGAATCCTTTATAGGTGTCCTTTTCACCTTAATTTATCTAATTAATTCTACAGGACTTCTTTTTTACTTAGGTCAATTTCATAAATTCTTATATTAATTATAAGATTTTTTTGTAAATTTTTATCTAATTATGATATCCAAAAGATACTATACTAATTTTCAGACTTCAAAAATTAATATCAATTTATCGGAACCTCAAATCAAAATTTCATGTTGTGTTGAATTGACAAGAATAGTTTTCTCTATTTTATGGTAAAATCTAGGACTGAAACAATTATGGGTAATTTTGGGCATTTCTGGCTCAACTTTCTCATAACTATAATTTTGTCCATGAATTTGGCAAAATTACACTTTCCCTAAAATTGTCAAATTCCATTTTAGTCTCTTTCTACCAAGTTTAAAATTCCAATTAGGTCCTTAAACTTTTTACTAATTGCAATTTAGTCCCTAAACTTTCATTATTTATAGTTTAGTCCCTAAATTTTTACTATTTATAATTTAATCCCTTTAGCTTTATAACTTTATACCTTCTATATTTCTTTAACTTAAACTTATCTAATCATTGTCTTTTCTTCTGATTATAATCCCAAACCATTCATAACATCTTTCCTCTATCAGTCTTATGTTGATAGGGAAAATTTTGGATGTTACGAAACTTCTATAGAGTGAACTATTCACCCAAATTAGTACACTAAAATAATAGTGAAAAGGGAGTAAACAACCATACTCTCTTATTCTAAAGGACTACAAGTAAACCTACATGACAATGAATTAGGTAAAAAAGTATAACACAATTTGATTATTTTTCAATAGTGAATACCATCATATGAAACATGCTTATGAAATTAACAACCCTTGTCTTTTTAAAATGACAATTTCACCATCATATGACTACAAGACTCACATGAATACCATTTCTTGTAACCATAAGTACCCCTTTCCTAACTCAAATGTATCTGGAATGATTATTCAATTACAAAACCCAATTTACATCTGGTACATGAAATACTTTTACAAGTTAATCGTTGGGAGATTCATGATTAGTTTTTATATCATACTTTTTTGTTACATAAAAGTCTCAAGGCTCTAGCGCAATGTATAATAATCATCAATACTGAACAAATTCAACTAGGAATACAAAGGATTTCTCTTTTATGTTCTGAAAAATGATTATTATTGATATGTTCAAATTTCAAAAGCTTAATGTGTAACTTTCCCTAATTCATTTTAAAGTGAATATAATCTAATTGATCATATAAATACAACCTCTTCAGTGCTAGATGATAAACTCATATTTATATTAATTTTGGATGTTTAAAGAGAGTATTATTATTGATTTTTATCCCCATTTATCAATATATTGAACAATTATTAAATAAAATAAAATTCAAAAAGTTGAGAATTAATTGATATAATGTTGGGCTATTATTGGAGTATTACCTTATTAGACAAATAATTTGTATCTTTTAAATTCCCATTTTAGGAAAATGCTCATTAATTACCAAGACAACTTGTTGTTGAGAGAATGAAACATAAATGATTATAATTGATAGCTGGACACAGGGATATTTAAGCATGTGCTGGAGGGAAGAAGTAAACAGACTAAGCATGTGTTGGAATTAAGGAACTGAAACAAATGCAAGTGGGGATCATACATGTGCTGCAACATAAGGAGAAAGTTAACAGATTCATGCACATCCTGTCATGCAGATGACACACCTTGCATCATACATTCTGGACAGCTCACACACTTCACACACATGACCTCACTTATTCCACACTCTACTATATATCAAGTCATCCATCATCATTCCAGGACATACTTAATTTCACAGTATCACTAATTACACTCTGATTCCACTCCACTCGCCACACTTCAAGCCAACTGCATCGCAGATTCCACATCACACTGCACATCATTCACTCACTCCATCACATATCCATTCCACATGCCATACTCTCTCTCTCTCTCTCCATCTTTATTTTCTCTCTCTTTCTATCTGTAACTTTCCTCTATTCTAGGTAATAGAACTAGAGAAAAGTTTTGCTTCCATCTTCATCTTCTCTTTCTATATTCACCATGACAACTTTCCTCTGTAACCTCTTGGAGATGATGCTAAACCATAATGCTTGAGCTGAAGAGGGAGTTTACTATGTATTTAATTCAGATTTAATTTTATCGAGTTGATGTATTTAATTATCGAATTATTGATTCAATTAGAGTTAGTATATGATTAATGTTTAGGGAACTGAGTTAGATTCCCTATTTCTAAATAATTGATGCTTTGATTAATTTTCATCCTTGGACCGAGTTGGACATGGTTGTAGTTAATTAGAGCAATTCTAAAATAGAGTACAATTGTATCTATTTAATTCATCTTCTTCTATCTCTTGAGTTGAATGATTCTTATTTCTCTATTCAATGTCTACGAGTTGTATCTTTGATTGAGATTTTAGCTGGCGAGTTGTTAGCTAACATATTTTAATTCAACTAATTAACTCCAAATATTCTGTGGATAATGAAGGTAAGGTAGTCTCCAAGGGAACACACTTGTCATTGAAATATTTTATCATTACAAACACCTAAAATCATAAACAATAGCATAGAATTTATATTCAAAATTTAGTCAATAGTTCATATCACAAATTATCTGATTAATTTGTTAATTTGGGGTTCATTAGATTAACTAGAAACTTTAGTATCTATTTAGGCTCCTTATGAATGACCTAGGTTAGCTTCACTTTACTATTAGTTATCTTTGTTTGTTTGATAATTAAAACATAAGTTATCAAAATGGGGTTGTTGCCAGGGAGCCTTACTTGTTAAGGTCTCCTAACCAACCTCCTTGAGCTGAATAGGGAGTTTACTGTGTCTTTAATTCAGATTTGATTTTATCAAGTTGATGTAGTTAATTATGGAATTATTGATTCAATTAGAGTTAGTATATGATTAATATTTAGGGAACTGAGTTAGATTTCCTATTTTTAAATAATTGATGCTTTGATTAATTTTCATCCTTGGATCGAGTTGGACATGGTTGTAGTTAATTAGAGAAATTCTAAAATAGATTATAATTGTATCTGTTTAATTCATCTTCTTCTATCTGTTGAGTTGAATGATTCTTATTTCTCTATTCAATGTCTACGAGTTGTAGCTTTGATTGAGATTTTAGCTGGCAAGTTGTTAGCTAACATATTTTAATTCAGCTAATTAACTCCAAATATTCTATAGATAATGAAGGTAAGGTAGTCTCCAAGGGAACACACTTGTCATTGAAACATTTTATCATTACAAAAACCTAAAATCATAAATAATAGCATAGAATTTACATTCAGAATTTAGTTAATAGTTCATATCACAAATCATCTGATTAATTTGTTAATTTGTGGCTCATTAGATTAACTAGGAACTTTAGTATCTATTTAGGCTCCTTATGAATGAACTAGGTTAGCTTCACTTTACTATTAGTTATCTTTGTTTGTTTTATAATTAAAACAAAAGTTATCAAAATGGGGCCGTTGCCGGGGAGCCTTACTTGTTAAGGTTTCCTAAGCAATCTCCTTGAGCTAAATAGGGAGTTTACTGTGTCTTTAATTTAGATTTGATTTTATCGAGTTGATGTAGTTAATTATGGAATTATTGATTCAATTAGAGTTAGTATATGATTAATGTTTAGGGAACTGAGTTGGATTTCCTATTTCTAAATAATTGATGCTTTGATTAATTTTCATCCTTGGATCGAGTTGGACATGGTTGTAGTTAATTAGAGAAATTCTAAAATAGAGTACAATTGTATCTGTTTAATTCATCTTCTTCTATCTCTTGAGTTGAATGATTCTTATTTCTCTATTCAATGTCTACGAGTTGTATCTTTGATTGAGATTTTAGCTGGCGAGTTGTTAGCTAACATATTTTAATTCAACTAATTAACTCTAAATATTCTATGGATAATGAAGGTAAGATAGTCTCCAAGGGAACACACTTGTCATTGAAACATTTTATCATTACAAACACCTAAAATCATAAACAATAACATAGAATTTACATTCAGAATTTAGTCAATAGTTCATATCACAAATCATCTGATTAATTTGTTAATTTGTAGCTCATTAGATTAACTAGGAACTTTAGTATCCATTTAGGCTCCTTATGAATGACCTAGGTTAGTGTCACTTTACTATTAGTTATCTTTGTTTGTTTGATAATTAAAATGAAAGTTATCAAAATGGGGCCGTTACCGGGGAGCGTTACTTGTTAAGGTTTCCTAAGCAACCTCCTGGGCCTAAAAAACATAAAAAATATATAGGTGTTTTAGTTTTTTCCTATGAATTTAGTGTTTTGTCTTGTTGAGTCGCGACTATTTGCCTTTGTAGTCACGACTAAAGTGCAAAAATTGATTTGTGAGAGTCTCTATGAATTTTAGTCGCTACTAGAGTGCTTTTTGGTTGCAACCAAAAATCTTTTTCATCAAGTTGTCTTCTCTGTGATTTCTAGTCGTAACTAAATTGACATCTAGTCATGACCAAAAATCAGTGTTTAAATTAGATTTACTCTCTATGATTTTTAGTCATGACTAGAGTGACATTTGGTCACAACCAGAAACTTCTGATTTCAAGCATTTGCTCTCTATATTTTTAGTCATAATTAGAGTGACATTTGGTTAGGACCAAAAATCTTTATTCAAAAAGTTTGCTCTCTGTGACTAACAGTAGTGACGTGAAGTTCATTTTTTTCACGATATCTGCTTACTATGAATTGAGGTCACGACCTAGAGACCTTTTAATCGAGACTTGAGTGTTTTAAGCTGTGATTACTTAATTTGAATTTATGAAATTATTGCATCTGTGCTACACTTGATATCCTGCATAATTATTGAGTGTGATTTGCATGACCATAAGCTCTGAATTCTTTCCTTTAGACAAAGAAATCAATAGAACACTTAGACAAATTAAGAAAACTAAAATCTTAAATCAAGCTAGTGTTGCATAAGTTGTTGAGCTTAGTTCTTCTGGTGAATCTATTGTAGTTGAAACTGAAATTGCATCAGGTGGTATCTTAGATAATCATTTTGTCATAGAGCTAGTGATAACTGTCATTTTAAATATCAAACAAAACTAAGCTAACCAATAGTAAAATTGAGGCTAACTTAGGTCGATTCACAAGGAGTCTAAATAGATGTAGAAGTTCCTAATTAATCTAATGAGCCACAAATTAACAAGTTAAAGAGATGGTGTTTGATGAGTTTCAATCTAACTACTGAAAGTAAATCCTATGCTATTATTTATGATTTTAAGTGTTTATGATGATGAGATGAATGAATGACAAGTGTGTTCCCTTGGAGATTACCTTACTTTCATTATCCATAGATATGAGGAATAGATCAGTTGAATTAGAATATGTTAACTAACAACTCGCAGACATTAAAAAAGATTAAGAATCATTCAACTCAGAGATAGTAGAATATGAATTAAACATAATCATTTTAATTAATCACAATTATGTTTAACTCGATCAAAGATGAGAATTAATCAAATGTTAGTTATGCAAAAATAAGAAATCTAAGTCGGTTCCCTACTTCTTTTCCCTCTACTACTCCAATTACATCAGTAATTATAGAGCTAACTACATCAACTCAATACATTTAACCCTAAATTAAAAACACAATGAACTCCCTGTTCAGCCCAAGGATTCTGGTTCAGTATCATCTCCAAGAGAGCACAGCAGCTTAGCCTTGCATTGCCATATGAACTTCAGCAGCAACAGAAAATATAGCAACAGTCGTGGTAAAAATGATAGAAGAAGATGAAGATGACCTACAAAGCTTTCCTCTGGTTCTATTAATTAGAATAGAGGAAATCTGCACAAGGGAAATAGAGAAGAAGAGAGAAAATGGAAACTGCAGATGGAGAAGGAGAAGTGTGATCTATGTGAAGGTGTGCTCAATGGAGTGGAATAGTGACGTGGAATGAGTGTAGTGATGATTGATGTAGAATTGGTGTGCTCTGCCTGAATGGAATCTATCCAGATCCCCTATGATATATGATGGTGTGTATATATAGGTGTGGAAGGACATGAAGGGTAACTGAAATAGTGTGAATGGTATGTGGAATGCATGAGCTTCTGCTGAAATGTGTGATTATGTTTAGATGAGGTGTGTGAGTGAATAGTGCCATATGTATGGAATTTTATTCTGTTACAGCACATGCTTGATCTCCCACTTGCAATCTGTTATCAGATCTGAATCCAGCACATGTTCCATGTGATTCTGTAGCTCTTAGATCTAACACATGCTTACATATCCAGCTGTCAATTGGTCTAACATGCTGATTGGTCACTGTAAAGTGAAAATTTTAGTGATTATTTATCAAATTAATCACTAAAATCAAATCAATTAATTTTCACTTACTCCATTTTAATTTTATTAATTAATTGCTCATCATATTGGTAAATGGGGATAAAATTAATAATAAAACTCACTTAAAATACACTAAAAAGCACTACAAATATGAGTTTATCAGCAAGTTAATGAGGGAGAAGCTCATATTCATAATCAGAATAATCAAAATGAGCAACATGGAGAGAATAACATGAATAATAGAATATCACATAGGAGCATAAGAGAACTTACTTCTTCTAATGTAAACTATGATCCTTTTCGCACTTGTCCTACTTTGGATGTTAATTTTGAGTTGAAAGGTTCTTTCTTAAGTAACTTACCAAAGTTTTATGGATTGGCAGGTGAGGATCCTTTCAAGTATTTGAAGACTATGCAGTGGGTTTACTCATCCATAAAACCTTTAAGTGCTGACATGGATGCTATGTAGAGACAAGTATTCCATTTTACACTTGAAGAAAAGGTAAAGGAATGGTTTTATATGCTGGCATATCATACACCTCAAGCCTTGGACTCTTGGAATAATTGATGACTTCTTTCTTAGAGAGATACTTCCCTACTTCCAAGATTGCTACATTGAGAAAGGAGATTTTTGCTATAAAATAGTATAATCAAGAGTCTTTCTACGAGTTTTGGGAAAGATTTCAAGAGTTGCTAGCTAAGTGTCCATACCATCAACTTCTATGTGAACATTTGGTGTAGTATTTTTATTCAGGATTGCACTATGCATGCAGAAATAATTTGGATGTAGTTGTTAGGGTTTCCATTGATGATTTAACTCCAGATAAAGCATGAAACTTAATTGAAAAGATAACAAGCAATTACCAACAGTATAAGGGCTATGATACTAGACAAGTCCATGAGGTTTTTGCAAGGCCTTCTCAAGATTATAATAGCTTATTTTCTCAAGTTACTACTATTAATGCCCAAATCAACAATCTAGCTGCTCAATTGAGTAATTCACATGTTCAAACCCCATACTCTCAAGCTCTAGTTGCTCCTAGTTGTTAGTTTTGTTATTCTCTTATGCACACCACTGTCAATTATCCTACACACTATGAAGATATATAAGCTATCTATCAAGACAAACTAAATCAGTATCCACAAAGGAATCCATACTCCAGCACATATAATGAAGGATGAAGAGATCATCCTAATTTCAAATGGAGGGATGGAGATGGAGACAGGAATTTTAGGCAGAATAGATTCAACAATGACAAGCAAGTAGCTAAATCCTCTAGAGCTATGGAAATACCTACTTTTGCAAAGGATGATAGAATATCTGAGATAATCAAGAGCATTAATGTGATGAACTCAAACATAAATTCTATAAACACAAACTTTAGCTCTAACTTCAAGGACTTGAGATCTACCGTGGAGAGCAATCTAGCAACGAAAAATTCCAAGTTTGCTACCTTGGAGAGTAAAATAGAGCAGTGGGAAGCAAAAGCTTCAAATATTAATGGCTATGTATCACAGCTAGCCAATTCTATAAGTAAAGTTTAAGCTAGAATTTGTAGAAATCTACCCTCAAATACAATTGTTAACCCCAAACCTGTGATTGTTATAAGCTCGAGAAGTGGAAAAATAGTAGGGAAAGAAGATGCTAATGATGATAAGAAGGATAATGAAGTAAGTGAGCAGCAGAATAGATCTGGAACTCAAGAGTTGATTGAAGGAAAACCTTTATTCATGCTAGAATCAGAAGGTAGCTAAAACATCCTAATTTTCTTACGTCTTAGGGATCAAACGGTAGCATCTAGAACCTTGTTAAAGGTCATTGAAGTCAAATTACACGATCTAGAATTTTACTCTATCGAGTACTGTTCACTGTGTAAATTCTAGAGGAGTGACCAGACTTTGTAAAATCATAATTAAATCTACAAAAATTGAAATGCAGTGGTTCAAATTTATACACATATAATTTAATGGTCTTTCAGGGAAAAATAACTTGTTGACCACGCCTTGACCAAGTCAACGTCAGTCAATGCTTCAATTTTACTGTACATCCAACTTTATTTCTTTATTCCAACATTTTTTGTCCCAACTTTGAAAAATTATATCTCCATGTGTAGACATCCAAATAAGGTGTTCTATATATAAAATTGAAGCTTCCTATGTCTATTATTTACTAGTAAAATATCATATATTTATTCAATCGTTTACTATTTCTAATTATAGTTCAATTGCCACTAACTCACCATGAGTTACTGTTTAAAGTGGCAAATTCCAGCATCCAACTTTACATACATATGTATAACATACATCAATCACATATTAATCATGCAAAATAATTCATAACTTCTCTTCATGCATCTTCATCTCCTCCATCTTGAGAAGACTTGCTATGATTGGATTCATATGGAAGGGGTAAGATTTCTGGGGAAATCTCAATAGTAAACGGAAATCATACAATGTATGCAATATGTTTGATGTTACTATATGTGCACTTAATGATCATGCTTGTATAATGGTAACTTATATGCTTTCATGTCCCTTACTTATAATATATGGCCATAGCATAAATAGAAACAGAGCATTACTTAATCATATCTGCTTCACACTATCAAAGTAAGTAAACATCACATAAAGTATCCAAGCAACATAAGCATAGAAGTAAGTAAGTTCACTACATGTTGGGTAGCTTTTCCTTACTCCTCAGCCGTTGCTCTGAGGTTCCTTCTTTACATAGGTTAGAGCCTATACATAACATAATAATATCTTCATTATTATCTATCCATTATAGCTCTATTTAACTCAAGCTTAACTTGAAGTAATACCCTTAATATGACAATCCCCTAACTTTCTTTATATCCACGGCTAACCTTATCAAGAGATATATTTCTCTAATCCAAATATTAAATTCATAAAAACAATCCTCTAATTTATTAGAGCAGGGACTAGAATAAATTATTTACCTTATTCCTAAGCCTGGCAAGTCCCTAAGCTCCTTGGATTGCTCCTAGCTTCGCCAGAACTCCTCCTTTTTTCTTCCTTTCTTTCTCTCTCTCTTCTTTTCTCTTCATTCTTGACTCTTGGCCATTAATGGAATAGAGGGAGGGGTAGGGTATTTATAGGTGGAGGGAGGTGGAATGGACGGTCCATATTGAATCACGATGAACGGCTTAGATCACTTCACTTTCTCAAGAAGCCTTGCTTACATCATCATGATAACATCATCATCCTAGATGACTAATCAAAATGACATCATCCATGGACACCTCACATGCTTAGGTGGCACAATGGTAGGGCCCTTGGGACACCTCACTAGCTGACTCAGCCTTTCCAGAGAATTCCGGAGTCCTTTCCCAGAATGAACGGCTGAGATCATGCCACGTGCCCTTGGCTTTTTCTTCTTTCCCTAGGCTCATGCCATATGGTGCCTTGTGGGTCCCATGAGGACACCTTTCATGTCACCTCATGGTTCTGGATGAGTCTAAAGCTCTATTTGATCACTTTCCCCATTTATATCTCTAACTGGGTAATTACGCTTTATTGAAAAAGTACTAAACTACTATTTTAATGCCACTTAAACCAACATAATCATTGGGCCACATTTTTGGACTCTTGGAATGCTATCTTGCCTCTAATCAAGCTCAAGTACTCTAATAGCTCGATTCCCAAGAAACATCCCTTATCAAATTACCAAAATGCCCTTAGTTACTCTTTATTTTCTTGAATAATTCTAGGGGTATTATTGTCTTTTCACACCTTTCTAGAGTATTTCCTAACCCTAGTCAACTATCCAAATAACCTTCCTTGACTGTCTAACCTTAATCAAATGACCAAAAATACCCTTCACTCATTATTTAATTATTTTACAACATAGGGGTATTTTTGTCATTTTGCACTTTTTCTGGAGATTGGCCCATTTGACTGATTAACTGATATCATGGGTTTGGGACTCACTTAGCATCATCATGGGCCTCTCTATGATATCATCTGAGCTTAGTTAGCCATAACTTGCTTACTCTAAGTTTCATAATCAGATCTCGAGCGTTTAAAAACTCTCATCAAAATTCGCTAAAACATGAATAACTTTTCCTACAGAACTCCTTTCGGGGTTCCATCAGTTTCCTCACCTCTAGATTCATAGGGCACACCTTCCTATAACTTTTCACTTATATTTGAGGTCTATAAGATCTGATAAAAATTTCAGATAACTTTCAAACTATCAGATAAATATTAGCTATCTAGAACTTCAATAAAATTCATGTATTATGCTAGATTAACTAGCATAATTTTCTTTATCTATTGATAAAATTTGGAACTGAAATGTCTCCAGGCAATTCTATATCTCTTCCGGCTCAAATTTCTATAATTACTATTTTACCCCTGGAAACTTTCCATCTTTCCAATTAAGTCCCTTAACTTTTCATAATTACACTTTAGTCCCTTTCTTTTTTTAACATGACCATTATACCCCCAGGGACTTTCACTATTTACAATTTAGTCCCTAATCTTGCACTTACTTATAGTTTAGTCCCTGAATATCGTCTGTATACTTCTTGGACTTCTGCTCAACAGGGACCAGTAGCCTACCTCTTTCAGGCTACATATTAGGCTTCCAGGCCTATAAATCTGGATATGACAGTAGCAAAGAGGAGATATTGCAGTAGAAAAAGAGCAAACTATACTGAAGGATGTTGCATAACCATCTATTATGTAGGAGGCAGTTACTAATTCCAGTAATACAAGTCAGAAATTAGATAGAAACTAGAATAAGAAGGAGCATGAAGATGCAAAACAAAAAGACAGAGAGGTAAGTATTAAACACCTACATTTTCCTAATGCATACATATGTCCAAAGAAAGTTTTAAAAGATAAACATGAATAAGATATTCTAAATCTGTTAGGTAAATTGGAAGTTAATGTGCCACTTGTAGATCTGATTAGAAGTATACCTAAGTATGTGAAATTCATGAAAGAACTATGCACTAATGAAAGAATCTGCAAACCAAATGAAAGGGTTCAAGTAGAATCTAGTGTCTCAGCATTACTTAAATCACAACTTCCTATTGAATGTGATAATCCAAGTTCCTTTACAATCCCAATCATTATAGGCAAGTTTCAGTGTGCTAATGCTCTATTATATCTTGGTGTAGCCATTAATATAATGCCAACTTCCATTTATACACCATTTGGCATAACCATGACTCACTTAAGGAAACATCAATGATAATGCAACTTGCTGATCGAACCACTAGGAAACTTGAGGGGCTTCTAGAGGACATATTAGTAAAAGTCAAAGACTTGATTATACCTTCAAATTTTTATATATATGTCACATGAGTCAAATTCAGAGGGACCTATTATCTTGGGTTGGCCATTCCTTAGAACAACTAACACTGTGATAAGAATGAAAAATGGGAGCATCACAATGGAAGTGGCTAATAATGTCATAACTTTTAATGTCTATAAAGCAATGAGACATCCATTTGAAGATTACTCACTGTTAGGCTTAAGTTCAATTGATGCATACATTGAAGAAGCTAAAAAGGAACATGAATTGTTGCTGCTGCAAAATTTCGATGAGGCTGAATGTGAATTGTTCGATGAAAATTCTTCTTCTTCTAAATTTTCTTTGGATGATAATGGTGATGTGTCAAGTATTAACCATATTTTAGTTGATAGCTTACTTTCTACTAAATAATCTTTTTCTTTATCTATTATTGACCTTTTGAATGAAGGTCTGGAGAGAAACAACATGATAGAATTATAGGAGAAAACATAGTTGCTGGAAATCTTATTACAGGGACAGCACTAGACAACACAAAACTTGTGAGGACAGAATTGGTGAGACCTGTTGCAGCTTTGAAAACTAAGTCGGTTTCATTAATTGTCCAGCCACCTGAGTTAGACCTTAAATCACTTCCTAATAACCTTAAATATGTGTTTTTAGCTAGAAATGATACATTACCTATTATAATTACTAACTCACTTTCTATTTCTTAAGAAGAAAGGTTGATTTTAGTTTTAAAAATATATAAGAAAGCAATAGGTTCAGCTCTAGCTGATATACCTGGTATAGATGCATCTGTATGTGCACATAAAATTCTATTAAATGATGGAGCCAAACCTATTAAACAGCAACAAAGAAGGATAAACCCCTTGATTTCTGATGTGGTTAAGAAAGATGTAACTAAACTATTTAATGCCAATATTATTTACCCAATTTCAAACAATGAATGGGTAAGTCCATTTTATGTGGTGCCTAAGAAAAGTGGTATAACTATGGTAAGGAATGAAAAGAATGAACTAATCCTTACTAGGGTGCAGAACTCATGGAGAGTGTGTATTAATTACAGGAAATTGAATGATGAAACTAAGAATGACCATTTTCCTTTTACCATTTATTGATCAAATGCTAGAAAGACTTGCTGGAAAGGCCTATTACTATTTTCTTGATAGTTTTTCAGGATATTTTTAGGCTCCAATTGCACCGGAAGACCAAGAGAATACCACATTTACATGTCCATTCGGTACCTATGCTTATAGGAGGATACCATTTGGCTTATGCAATGCTCCTGGAACATTTCAAAGAGCTATGATTTCCATATTCAGTGAATTCTTTGAAAGCAACATGGAGGTATTCATGGATGATTTTATAGTGTATGGTAAGGACTTCGATGAATGTTTAGAAAGTTTAGAGAAAGTCTTATCAAGATGTATTGAGAAAAAACTTGTGCTGAATTTTGAGAAATATCACTTCATGGTAGATAAAGGCATAGTTTTAAAGTATTTAATATCTAAGAATGGGATTAAGATAAATAAAGCTAAAATTGATGTTATTTCTTCTCTTCATTATCCCAAATCTTTAAAGGAACTAAAATCATTCCTAGGACATGCTGGATTTTATAGAAGATTCAATAAGGACTTTAGCAAGATTGTATCTTCACTTTTTAAACTCATGCAAAAAGATATAGAGTTTTGTTTTGATGATACCTGCAAGAGAGTATTTGACACTATTAAAGCTATGCTTATCACACCACCTATAGTTGCTACACCTAATTGGTATTTAGATTTTGAGCTTTCATGATATGCATCAAATAAAGCTGTAGGTGTCATGTTATGATAGAAAGATGGTAAGCTATCTAAAGCATTTCATATGCCTCTAAGATATTGGATAATGCTCAAAAGAACTACACTACCATAAAAAAAGAACTCTTTGCCATTATGTTTGCACTGGACAAATTCATATCTTATCTTTTGAGTTTTAAAGTGATTATATACACTGACCATATTGCTATGAAGTTATTGTTTAAAAAGCCACAGTCCAAGCCTAGACTCTTGAGGTGGGTACTGCTAATCCGAGAATTTGATGGGGAGATAAGGGATAAAATTGGAGTAGAAAATGTGGTCACTGATCATTTAAGCATGTTGCCTAAAAATACAAAGGGAGTATTAGATTCTGATATCACTTGTGATATATTTAGAGATTGTTCTATTTATGTGATTTATGTAATTATACTTTGGTATTGCCATATAGTGAATTATATTGTTACTGGTCTAATTTCACCTTCTTTATCTCATTTCTATGGCTAGAAGATCAAGCATAAGGCCTTTTACATTTGGAAACCACCCATTCTGTTGAAAATATGCAGTCATCAAGTTATAAGATGTGTGTCAAGTGAAGAAGTGGACATCATTCTTATAGCTTGTCATTCTTCTGCTTGTGGAGGATATTTCAGTGTAAAGAAGACTTCAAGGAAGATCCTTGATACTAGTTTTTACTAGCCATAACTATTCAAAACTGCTATGAATTCTACCAAGCTTGTGATAGGTGCCAATGCTTTAGTGGCTGACTAAAAGGCATGAAATGCCTCAGCAACCTATGCTATTTTGTGAGGTGTTTGAAGTATGTGGCATTGACTTCATGGGACCATTTCCTCCATCTTTTGGATATGCATATATTCTGCTAACTGTAGATTATCTTTCAAGATGGGTGGAGACTATACCAACAAGGAAAGATGATGCAGTGACAATTTCCAAATTTCTCAAGTCATATCTTCTCAAGGTTTGGTGTACCAAGGGCTATAGTAAGTGATCAAGGATCTCATTTCTATAATAAGATTTTAGGTGGTTTATTTTCCAAGCTTGGGATCTGCACAAGGTTTCAACAGCTTATCATCTCCAAACAAATGGTCAAGTTGAAAATTCCATCAAAGTTATCAAGAGGATTATGGAGAGGATAGTAAGACCCTCAAGGAAAGATTAGAGTACAAGGTTAGATGAAGCTTTGTGTGCATATATAACAGCTCACAAGATCCCACTTGAGATATCCCTATATAGAACAGTCTATGGTAAAACATGTCATCTACCAATAGAAGTTGAGCATAAAGCATTCTGGGTAGTCAAAGCTTGCAACATGGATTTTGACATTGCTGGAGAAGAAAGAATGTTGTAGATTTAGGAATTGAAAGAAATAAGGCTAGATGCCTATAAGAATTCTAGAATTTATAATGAGTCAAGTTTCTTCATGATAAACAGATTCTGTGTAAGGAATTTTATGTTGGAGATAAGGTTTTTAGATTTAATGCTAGATATGCTTTCACAACTGGAAAATTTACTGCAAGATGGGATGGTCCATATATGATGACCAAGATCCATGACTACGGAATAGTTGAATTGATGGATGAAGAAGATGGTGCATCATTTTAGATCAATGGCCACATATTAAAGCTGTACAAAGAGAACTTCAAACCGCTATGATACTCAGGTTGTCTCCTTCCTTGTTTCCCCACTTAACATAGTTTATTTTACATAGTTTTACTTATATACTTAAGATGTTAATTGTTAATTAAGTGTGGGAGAGGAGACCAAGTCAGTATGGTAGATAGGAACATTAAAAAATTATCTTGGATTTTGGGTCAGTTTTGTCTTTATTACTTCTGCCTTTGCATGTGTTTCAATACTTCTTCATATTGAGGACAATGTAGAAATTAAGTGTGAGAGAGGATGAACTTTAGTGTGTAAAATGGGTAAATAAAAATCAGATAACTATGGTGATTCTGTATTATGGTCATGGCCTTGGTTGTTTTTATCGTGACTAATGTGTACGAGTATGTCAAGTTTCTTCTCTGTGAAAACTAATCGCAATCAATGCTCATTTTTGTCATGACTATGAGTTCATATTTTCTTATGTTTACCTGTCTGTGATATGTAGTCGTGATATTTACTTATCTTTATTGTGACTGTAACTCGATGAATTTTGGTCATGACTAGATTGACACTTGGGTCATGACCTGAGTATGTGTGTTGAACACGATTACTCTCTGTGATCATGAGTCGCACCTAGTGTCCATATATGTCATGACCAATATTCCTTGTTTTCTAAAAAATTCTTCTTTGTGTAAAATAGTCACAATCAGAAGTCCTTTTAGTCGTGTGATCATCTGCTGAAAAAAAATTCTTCTGTTTCATCTTATTGTTGCTTGGTTTAATGGAACTTACTGTCATGGATTTAAAATTGAATTTTGAACATATACTTTTGAACATTGGCAAGCTTAATGAAGTATGAGTTGCTTGTTTCATTGATTGGTTACTAGAAATTGTGCAGTATAAATGATTGATCCCATGTATTTAGTTAATATTCATGTTATCTTATCATAGTAAATTGATTAGGGTGAGTAAACTAGATGAAAGGATTTTGAGCATCCAACATATACTCATTTACATTATGTGATACCATCTAATTTGGTGACTTTGCATAACTTGTCTCAGTCCTTGATTCAAAACCACATTAGCTTCTTAGAATTGAGAAAGTGATAAGGGCATTTCTTTCAAAACCCTTCTTACCAAATAATAACAACATAAATATCAAATCATTTGTTTACCCATTCGAGAACTTCACTTTCTTTTAAAATTCTATCTTTGATTAATGAATGTTGTACAGGATATTTACTGCTATAGCAAGTCTCTAAATGTGAAATAAATATTAAAGTTGCACCACTTATTGAATATATGAACTTCAATATATTTGTTATATGGTTCAATAGTTAAAAGAAAAGAAAACACAAAAGAAAAGGTACATAAAAGAGAAAAAAGAAAGAAGAGATAAACCAGATGAAAAGATGTGATATTCAACTTGTATGAAAGAAAATTATTTTGTGACTTGTGATTCTCTATAGTTGCACAATTGGAACTATGATAAAGAATGGATAGTAGTATTTCATTAATTATTAACATGCATTTTCATTTCATCATTTAACATTTCTAACATTAAAACCCAATAAAGACCCTTTGATTCACAACCCATGTGGCATGCAGTGGTGGAGATGTAGGATGATTACAAGCCTATGGGAAGCCTAAGCTAGATGGTTGAGTGAAATTACCTTAATAAGAAAATGAGTAAAACACTGCACCTTGTGAGGAAATCTCAACCTTGATTGCAAGTGCTTATTCTAAATCTATTTTGCCACATTTGCTAAGCATGAGTGTTTGAATTTCAATTTTGATCCACAATTTTGCTCGAAGTGCAAAAGCTAAGTGTGAGGGAATTGATAAACTCATATTTGTATTGATTTGGATGTTTAAAGAGAGTATTATTATTGATTCGTATCCCTATTTATCAATATATTGAGCAATTATTAAATAAAATAAAATTCAGAACATTTGGGAAGTAATTGATATAATGTTGGGCTATTATTGGAATATTATCTTATTAGACAAATTATTTGTATCTTTTAAATTCTCATTTCAGGAAAATGCTCATTAATTACCAAGACAACTTGCTGCTATGGTAATGAAACATAAATGATTATAATTGACAGCTAGACACAAGGATATTCAGGCATATGCTAGAGGGAAGAAGTAAACAGCTTAAGCTTGTGTTGGAATTAAGGAACTGAAATAGAAGCAAGTGGGGATCATACAGTGCTGCAACAGAAATCACATGTAAGGGAAAGCTAACAGATTCATGCATATGATGTCATGCTGATAGCACACCTTGCATCATACATTCTGGAAAGCTCACACACCTCACACACATGACCTCACTCATTCCACACTTTACTATATATCAGGCCATCCATCATCATTCTAGGACATACTTCATTTCACAGTATCACTAATTACACTTTGATTCCACTCAACTTACCATACTTCATGCTAACTGCATCACAGCTTCCACTTCACACTACACATCATTCATTCACTCCATCATAGATCCATTCCACACGCCATACTCTCTCTCTCCATCTCTATTTTCTCTCTTTCCATCTATAACTTTTCTCTGTTCTAGGCAATAGAACCAGAGAAAAGTTCTACTTCCATCTTTATCTTCTCCTTCTGTATTCACTATGATTGCTGCTGTTGAAGTCTTGATAGCATGGAAGGCTAGAAATTGTTGTGCTCTCTTGGAGATAATGTTAAACCATAATCCTTGAGTTGAATAGGGAGTTTATTGTGCCCTTAATCTAGATGTGATTGTATCAAGTTGATGCAGTTAATTCTAGAATTATTGATTCAATTAGAGTTAGTAGATGATTAATGATTAGGAAACTAAGTTGAATTTTATATTTCTATATAATTGATGCTTTAATTGATTTTCATCCTTAGACCGAGTTGGACATAGTTGTAGTTAATTAGAGCAATTCTAAAACAGAGTACAAATATATCTATTTAATTCATTTTCTTCTATCTTGAGTTAAATGATTCTTGTTTCTCTATTCAATGTCTACGAGTTGTAGCTTTGATTGAAATTTTAGATGACGAGTTGTTAACTAACATATTTTAATTCAACTAATTAACTCTAAATATTCTGTGGATAATGAAGGTAAGGTAGTCTCCATGGGAACACACTTGTTATTGAAATATTTCATCATTACAAACACCTAAAATCATAAACAATAGCATAGGATTTACATTAAGAATTTAGTCAATAGTTCATATCACAAATCATCTACTTAGTTTGTTAATTTGTGGTTCATTAGATTAACTAGGAACTTTAGCATCCATTTAGGTTCCTTGTGAATCGACCTAGGTTAGCTTCCCTTTACTCTTAGTTAGCTTAGTTTGTTTGATAATTAAAATGATAGTTATCACATATAGTGTCAACAACAAAAGCCTGCACTTCTTAGTGCAAGGAATATCATTCATTAATCAAAACCAAATATCTACCATCAACAATCATCATGTTACACTAATTAAAAACTAGGATATAACAAATATAAGCCATTTCACAACTAATAGTATCATCCTTTACAATACATGCCATTAAAACAAAACACTCTAACAAAATATTCAGGGCCAACTGATTTACATAAACTTGAAGCATGATGAGGCCTAAAATAAAGCATTCAACGCAGAACTCAGCGCTTAGCCATCGCAATAGCTATGAGCTACCTCCTTTCCTTGATTGCTTGGTTGAACGTGGTATTCCAAAGAGACGTTACCTGGAAATAAAATGAGATACTAGTATTAGACATTGTTAACACAGTTACACATGCAACATATTTAAATTCTCCCACTCACCTTTTTCCTTCCTTACTAATGTGTACTATATGAGCACTGGGAGAGGACTTATGTTACTAAAAGGCAATAACTGTTGGAAAACATGCCCTAGGGGCCAATCATTGTCTTATAAACATTATTGATTTATGAGTTTATCAATTGTGTTATCATATTATTTGCATGTTTACTATGATGACCATCCTTGGATAATTCATGATCTTATCCTAAATATCCCTGGTCAGTCATCTGTGTGGGAGCAGAGATGAAATAAAACCAGTATAACTTTGAAGATGTATAGAGATATAAATCAAAGTCATAGGCACATGTAAGAGTACAAGGTGTTGGACCGACCCGCTATGAGAGAGTTGCATGGGTTACATCACAAGCTTCTCTCATATACAAACCATGTCACTATGCCCTTTGACCTAAGATCATTATAGATTCCTATATGACAAATACTCATCTTTGACCTAGTCAAAAGTTACTTTTGACTGAGTGATCATAAAGACTATGTTTGGGCTTAGTGGTTTTTCATGCGGAGGAATGTGAATGGTCAAGATGAAATTTGTCCCTCACATTCGTAGAGAGATATTACTGGGCCCCTCAATGAGTGAGTCTGAGAAATGTATGGCCATACTGTAATGGAAAGGTAGTTCCATTTCTATAGTCAGACTACTCAGGGATCGAGAAAGTAACGGTCAGGAATAGAAGGATGACATTATCCATGTCTCATCCATGACCAAAATATCGCGTGACAGAAGGGACATGATATGGTTGTATAAAAGGTTACATCGTTTATCGATTCTCATATGATTTGGGTAGCCGTTATGTCTTGCTAGAGACCGCTTGCGACTTGTGGGCCAGTATAGCAAATGGCCCACTGCTAACTTCATATGGGCCTACAGGGTCGCACACAAAATAGCCCAACACGAGCTATGATGTCCAAATTCATTGAATCTAAGATGTGTCTAGATTCAATGAATGATCCAGGGTTAATGTATATATTTATTTATATTTATATTCGTATATATATATATATTATATATAAGGGATATATAGGATTTAATTTATAAGGATAAATTAAATCTCTATCACGTTTGAATTTGAAATTCAAATTGATAGGATATCTCAAATTTGAGTTATGAGAATAAATCAAATATAGTCCAATCTTATCTTTATTTAAATTAAATAAATAGGTAAATTAAATCTGTGGGACGGATTTAATATAAACATTATTTATTTAATTAGTTTCTTATCAAATTATACAATATGTGATATTGTATTAATTTTGGAATTAATATAAATTAATTCCAATATCCAATTCGGTTGAGAGAAAAAACACAGAGCATCCTATATATCTGATTTTAGGAGCTACATTTTTGGTACACAACACACAACACAAAAGGCCGAACAGAATATGCAAAAGGTTTGCAGATAAGAAACTGCTGAAGTAGAGACGGAGAGGACGAATTCTTGAGAGAGCCTTGGAGGGATAGGAGACGCTAGCACGTCATTCGTGGTTGGAACGCTGTTTATGTGGATACCAGTAGAGGAAGCTGACCTGAGGCGTCGACTTCTTGCAATCAGAAAGAGAGCACGAGCCGCGTAGAGAAGCTGTGGACATCTTCTTGCATTGGAAAGAGATCACCAGTCGCGGAGAGAAGCTATGGAAGTCACTGAGGAACACCAAGGGTAATGCTTCTTTCCACTTGACTTAAATACATACGGTAGACCCTGGCAAGCAATGGGAAAAAAAATTTTAAATTAATTTCCGTTGCGTGTCTTCCAATTCCTTACAGTGGTATCAGAGCCGTGCCGTTTTGTGTTTAAGTTAGGCTTGATTGTTGATTCATATGATATGTGTTAGTTGTAGCTGATCATATAATATACGCTTTATGTATGACATATAAGGAATTCGTGTTATGTATGACATAAAAGGAATCTAAAAGGAAATTGAAATCGGTGGTGATGCATTTTGATTTGATCAATTAACATAGATGGGGTCTAAGAAAACCGAATGCAGATTCGTGATTATTTATGAAATAAAATTTTTCTTCTGGGCCGCTGCCCCCAGACCCCGCCCGCTAACCGGCTAACGGGACCGCTGTGGCTACCTGTTCGTAGCGCAACATAATCGTAACATATGTTATTGGATGAATGTTTTAGATATGAAACATTAATTGCCCTTGAATCTGAATATTGATTCTTGAATGTTTAGGTATGGTGAACAATATAGCTCTAGATTGCAAGTGTTGTAATTTTTTAAATACGGCCTGCGTGTCGTGCATTCCTCTATATACTCTCAATGTACCTTCTCTTCTCATCTCACTCCCCTCAAATGTTAAAAGATGTTTCTATATGTAATTTCCCTTTTCTTACTAGAAAGCTCCTCTCATTGGCTTGAGGGGATTTAGGATAGGTGAGCCATATTGTATCACGTTTAGATTATGCGTATTATGATTATATCAGAAACATGTATATACTTGTATGAGATACAAATTGAGAAACATGCATTCTTATAAACCAGATAGTTAAATTAAGCCCTCTAAATGAAATCTTAAGTCATAATGCCGTCAATTTATGAACACTTGTCAAAACCTCGATCGCTCAATTGTGGACTCCACCAAAGTGGGTGCTTTTGAGTTATCTTGGGGAGATAAGCAAGAGTAATGGTGCTACTCTCACATGTTTATTATTGTTTGACTTAATTGAGATTAACAAAACGGTTTTGAGTCTCAAGGCATTGGATGGGATTAAAAACATGCCAGATCATATGATGATAGGATCCCATGAACATCTAAGAGTTACATTTAATGTAATTGGTAAAGGTGTTACCTACATAAATAACTTAATTTAAGCGTCCTGCCAAAGCGGACTTAAGTTTAAGCCAAATATGGATCTTAGCCCACTAACTAATGCATTGAGGGTTATTTATTTAGTGGGAGATTGCTAATTGAATTGCATATTTTTAATTGTAGAATCATGACGACTAGTAATACTGCTACATTATCGCTGCGATCTGTCCTTGAGAAAGACAAACTTAATGGGACAAACTTTCTTGACTAGTTTAGGAACTTGAGAATTGTTCTCAAACAGGAAAGAAAGGCGCATGTCCTAGATCAACCCATTCCTGAGGAGCCAGCGGCCAATGCTCCTAGAGCTCAGAAAGATGCTTACACGAAGCATAAGGAAGACTCTGTCGATGTGGGATGCTTGATGCTAGCCACCATGGTTCCAGAGCTCCAAAGAGATCTCAAACACATGGAGGCTTATGAGATGATTGTGCATCTCAAGGAAATGTTCCAGCAACAGGCAAGGAAAGAGAGGTATGAGACCACTAAGGCCTTACATTCCTGCAAGATGGCTGAAGGTGCATCAGTCAGTACTCATATCTTAAAGATGAAAGGGTACATTGATCACCTTGAAAGGCTTGGATTTCCCATGAGCCAGGAGTTAGCTACGGATTTGATCTTGAACTCACTCCCAGAAAGTTATGACCAGTTTGTCATGAACTACAACATGAATAACATGGAGAAATCTATTTCTGAACTGCATGGGATGCTTAAAACTGCTGAGCCGAGTCTTAAGAAGAAGCCCAGTGCTGTTTTGATGGTTCAGAAAGGAAAGGGTATGAAAAAGAAAGGCAAAGGCAAGGGGAAGGGTCATGGCTCATCAGGTAAGACCAAAGAGTCAGGCAAGCCCGAAACCAAACCTGCACCAAAGAAGGCAAAGCTTCCTAAGGAAGGAGTCTTCTTCTTCTGCAATGAACCTGGTCATTGGAAGAGGAATTGCAAACTCTACCTCGAAGATCTAAAAAAGAACAAGAAGGATAGCGGGGCTATCGCTTCAGGTATTTATGTTATAGACATTCATCTTTCTACTTCTACTTCATGGGTATTAGATACTGCATGTGGTTCTCACATTTGTACAAATGTGCAGGGACTAAAGGACAGTAGGAAGCTGAAAAAGGGCGAGGTTGACCTACGAGTTGGAAATAGAGCAAGGGTTGCTGCGTTAGCTGTAGGCACTTATGAATTAGTTCTACCCACTGGGCTTTTGTTAGTTTTGAACAATTGCTATTATGTTCCTGCTTTAAGTAGTAACATTGTTTCACTTTCTTATTTGGATAAGGCAGGTTTCACTTCCATTGCTGGGAATAGTAGATGTTCTATTTATCATAATGATGTTTTCTATGCTCATGGTGATTTGCATATTGATCATTACATATTAAATTTGGAACAACCCAATCATGGAAATATCTATAACATAACCACCAAAAGGGTCAAACCGAATGATTTGAATCCGACATACCTCTGGCACTGTCGTCTAGGCCACATAAATGAGAAACGCATTTCCAAACTCCATCAAGATAGATTTCTAAACTCATTTGATTTTGAATCATATGACACTTGCGAGTCTTGCTTGTTAGGAAAGATGACAAAGTCACCCTTCACTAGGCACAGTGAGAGGGCCACTGATTTATTGGGCCTCATACATACAGATGTGTGTGGACCGATGAACACAAATGCCAGAGGAGGTTATTCGTACTTCATAACATTCATAGATGATTTCAGCAGATTGGGTACATCTATCTGATGAAACATAAATCTGAGTCTTTTGAAAAGTTCAAGATATTTCAAAATAAAGTACAAAACCAGCTTGGTAAAATAATTAAAGCCCTTCGATCTGATCGGGGTGGTGAATATTTGAGCCAAGAGTTCATAGATCATCTTAGGAGTTGTGGGATAGTCTCACAATTGACTCCTCCAAGGACACCATAATGGAATGGCGTTTCTGAATAGAGGAATCGAACACTATTAGATATGGTTCGATCCATGATGAGTCAAACAGATCTTCCGCCCTCCTTTTGGGGCCATGCCCTAGAGACAGCTACGTTCACACTCAATCGTGTTCCATCTAAGGCAATCAAAAAGACTCCGTATGAGATATGGACTACAAGGATGCCTAGTTTGTCTTTCCTCAAGATTTGGGGATGCGAAGTCTATGTTAAGCAACAAGCCTCAGACAAATTAGCGCCCAAATCCTCAAAATGCCTCTTTGTGGGATATCCTAAGGAAACCAAGGGATATTATGTCTACAACCCTGCTGATAACAAAGTGTTTGTTGTCAGAAATGGTATCTTTCTCGAACGAGAATTTATCTCTAACGAACCAATGGGAGTAAGGTACACCTCGAAGAAGTTCGAGAGCCACAAGACACCACAGAACTGCAGATGAAAAATACAGAAGACTCACAACAAGTTGTTAAGACTCCTCAAGTCACGTAAGGTCCACGGAAGTTTAATAGGACACGACTTCAGCCTCAGAGATATGGATTTCTGATTTCTGACAGTCGTGATGTGTTGCTCATTGAGCATAATGAGCCAACTACCTATCGAGAAGCTATAGTGGGACCAAACTCTGAAAAGTGGCTTAATGCCATGAAGTCTAAAATGCAATCCATGTACGACAATAAGGTTTGGACCTTAGTCGACCCGCCTGAAAGTGTAAAAACCGTCGGGTGCAAGTGGGTTTTTTAAGGAGAAAACTGACATGGATAACAATGTAAATGTCTTCAAGGCACGACTGGTTGCAAAAAGATTTACTCAAACTCATGGTGTGGACTATGATGAGACCTTTTCCCCAGTTGCCATGGCCAAATCAATCAGAATCCTCTTTGCCATAGCAGCATATTATGACTATGAAATATGGCAGATGGACGTCAAGACAGCCTTCCTTAATGGAAAGCACCTTGAGGATGTGTAGATGACACAACCTGAAGGGTTTGTACGTTCCGAGGACTCTGGCAAAGTGTGCAAGCTTCAAAGGTCCATTTATGGACTGAAGCAAGCCTCTCAGAGTTGGAATCAACGTTTTGATGAAGTAGTCAAAGAGTTTGGATTTCTTCAAAACATTAATGAACCTTGTGTGTACAAGAAGATTAGTGGGAGCACAGTTGTGTTTTTGGTACTCTATGTCGATGACATCCTACTTATTGGGAATGATATTCCTACCTTGCAGATTGTCAAGTCTTGGTTAGGAAAGTCTTTCTCGATGAAAGACTTGGGTGAAGCCACCTACATCCTAGGAATCAGGATCTATAGAGATAGATCTAAAAGACTTCTAGGACTCAGTCAGAGTACATACATAGATAAAATACTGCATAGGTTCAGTATGCACGAATCAAAGAGGGGTTTCATACCCATGTCTCATGGTATACACCTCAGTAAAGATCTATGTCCTAGTACATCTGATTAGCGAGGTCGCATGAGTAAAGTTCCATATGCCTCGGCCATAGGATTTATCATGTACGCCATGTTATGTACTCGTCCGGATGTCTCATTTGCCTTGAGTATGACTAGTAGATATCAAAAGGACCCTGGTGAGGGCCATTGGACTGCTGTCAAGAATATCCTTAAGTACTTGAGAAGGACTAAGGACTTATTCTTGGTCTATGGTGGATTGGATGACAAACTCTGTGTAACTGGTTAC
Organism: Leucaena leucocephala; assembly: GCA_037074615.1. Lineage (NCBI taxonomy): Eukaryota > Viridiplantae > Streptophyta > Magnoliopsida > Fabales > Fabaceae > Leucaena > Leucaena leucocephala. The sequence continues at coordinate 19,300,541 of CM073533.1, forward strand.
ACAGACGCGAGTTTCCAAACTGACCAGGATGACCAAAAATCGCAGTCTGGGTATATATTCCTCCTTAATAATGGAGCAGTAAGCTGGAAGAGCTCTAAGCAAGGCACTGTAGCAGATTCTGCAACGGAAGCTGAGTATATAGCAGCATCTGATTCAGCTAAGGAAGCTGTTTGAATCAGGAAGTTGATCACGGAACTAGGGGTGATACCTACCATCTCAAACCCAATAACTTTGCTCTGTGACAATAGCGGTGCCATTGCACAGGCCAAAGAGCCTAGGTCACATCAAAAGACCAAGCATATACTCAGGCGATTTCATCTCATCAGAGAAATCAACGATAGAGGTGATATAAAGATATGCAAAGTAGCAGGAGAAGACAATGTTGATGATCCTCTAACAAAGCCGCTTGTGCAGGCAAAGCATGAGCGTCATGTTAGGTCAATGGAAATTACTCAAATTAATGATTGTACCTAGTGCAAGTGGGAAGTTGTTGGAAAGCGTGCCCTAGGGGCCAATCATTATCTTATGAACATTATTGATTTATGAATTTATTAATTGTGTTATCATATTATTTGCATGTTTACTGTGATGACAATCCTTGGATAATTCATGATCTTATCCTAAATGTCCCTGGTCGGTCATCTGTGCGGGAGCAGAGATAAAACAAGACCAGTATAACTTTGAAGATGTATAGAGATATAAATCAAAGTCATATGCACATGTAAGAGTACAAGGTGTTGGACCGACCCGCTATGAGAGAGTTGCATGGGTTACGTCATAATCTTCTCTCATATACAAACCATGTCACTATGCCCTTTGACCTGAGATCATCATGGATTCCTACATGACAAACGCTCAGCTTTGGCCTAGTCAAAAGTCACTTTTGACCGAGTGATCATAAAGACTATGTTCAGGCTTAGTGGTTTTTCATGCGGAGGAATATGAATGGTCAAGATGGAATTTGTCCCTCACATTCGTAGAGAAATATTACTGGGCCCATCGATGAGTGAGTCTGAGAAATGTATGTCCATACTGTAATGGAAAGGTAGTTCCATTTCTATAGTCAGACTACTCAGGGATCGAGAAAGTAACGGTCAGGAATAGGAGGATGACATTATCCATGCCTCATCCATGACCAAAATATCGCGTGACAGAAGGGACATGATATGGTTGTATAAAAGGTTACATCGTTTATTGATTCTCATATGATTTGGGTAGCTGTTATGTCTTGCTAGAGACCGCTTGCGACTTGTGGTCCAGTATAGCAAATGGCCTACTACCAACTTCATATGGGCCTACAGGGTCACACACAAAATAGCCCAACACGAGCTATGATGTCCAGATTCATTGAATCTAAGACGTGTCTAGATTCAATGAATGATCCAGGGTTGATGTATATATTTATTTATATTTATAGTCGTATATATATATATATATATTATATATAAGGGATATATAGGATTTAATTTATAAGGATAAATTAAATCTCTATCACGTTTGAATTTGAAATTCAAATTGATAGGATATCTCAAATTTGATTTATGAGAATAAATCAAATACAGTCCAATCTTATCTTTATTTAAATTAAATAAATAGGTGAATTAAATCTGTGGGACTGATTTAATATAAATATTATTTATTTAATTAGTTTCTTATCAAATTATACAATATGTGATATTGTATTCGGAATTAATATAGATTAATTCCAAAATCCAATTCAGTTGAGAAAACGCAGAGCATCCTATATATCCGATTTTAGGAGCTACGTTTTGAACACAACACATAACACAAAAGGGGCTGAACGGAATCTGCAAAAGGTTTGCAGATAAGAAACTACTGAAGTAGAGACGGAGAGGACGAACTCTTGAGAAAGCCTTGGAGGGACAGGAGACGCTAGCACATCGTTCGTGGTTGGAACGCTGTTTGTGTGGATACCAGTAGAGGAAGACGACCTGAGGAGTCGACTTCTTGTGATCAAAAAGAGAGCACGAGCCGCGGAGAGAAGCTGTGGAAGTTGCTGAGAAACACTGAGGGTAATGCTTCTTCCCACTTGACTTAAACACATACGGTAGATCCTGGCAAGGAATGGAAAAATTTTTTAAATTAATTTCCGCTGCGTGTCTTCCAATTCCTTACAAAAGGAGGTTATTCGTACTTCATAACATTTATAGATGATTTCAGCAGATATGGGTACATCTATCTGATGAGACATAAATCTGAATCTTTTGAAAAGTTTAAGATATTTCAAAATGAAGTAGCTTGGCAAAACAATTAAAGCCCTTCGATCTAATCGGGGTGGTGAATATTTGAGCCAAGAGTTCATAGATCATCTCAGGAGTTGTGGGATAGTCTCGCAATTGACTCCTCCAGGGACACCACAATGGAATGGCATTTTTGAACGGAGGAATCAAACACTATTGGAATTTGCCGAAGATAAACCACAGAATATGAGTTTGTCCCTTAAATTGAAAGTATCACCAATTATATCTAGTCAATCACACCATATTGAACGACAAAAACTTAAAACACTGCATAATCTGCTATCACTACATAGTGTATGCTTTGAAAGAGTTTAAACCAAGGTTTTAAAAGGGCTTTTAGGCCAAACCTTGGTTTGGAGAAATTTTAAAACAAACAGTCATATTTGTTCAAAAGGGCTTTTGGACTAAATCATAGTTTAAAACTAAGGTTTTGGATAAGTTACTGAGACTAGCTTATGTAACAGTAAAAAAACTAATGGACTCCTCATTTACTATTTTACCCTTACTTTTTCTTACACCCTCTCTCCTTTCTCCTATATTTTCTCTCTTCTTAACCCTCTCTCTTCTCTATCCTATTTTTAATAAAATCATACTCTTTCTGGTAATTTTCCAATTACAAAAGTCCTTCTAATAATAACTATCCAAATACTTATTTATTCAAAACTATTTTTCCCATAAGATCTTCTCCAAAAGTCCTTTTCTAAAAGCTGTCTAAAAGCCATTTTTCATAAGACATTTTCTAAACTCTTATCCAAAAAGGCCTATAGTTAACTCATTCTATCTTGCCATCACTCTAGAGCCTTAAACCTTTCATAAAGAACTTGTCAAAGGAATCATTTAAATAAACCCATCAGTTTCATTAATGACATTGGACTCCAACCGAACAACCTTCCTTTTACTCCTAATATTAGTGGAATGCTAGACTTTTCGGACTGCTATCTCATCATCACCGATATTTAACTTCTTTAATCGGTTAGTAGTACATCTCTAAGTCGAGCAACATTGTTGATTCATTCTAGAGCATATTGATATATTTCAATAAGATGCTACCTTGGATGTTACCCTACATAAAAAAATAAGTAATGTTATATAAACACAACCTTAACAAAGCAATCTTGATCAACCAGTGTTATATCAACATACACACCTTGAAAAATATTCTAACTTTAGGAAAATTTTTGTTGGCTATGACTTTGAAGGAATCACTATAACTACTTACTACTGGTAATCCTAATGAAGAAGGCGAACCACAAAGTCATGAAAAAGTCATACAAAAGTGAGGAATAATAGCTCACTTGAAAACTAAATATTTGAAAACCAAAATATATCTTATAAACACAATAGGTCTATGCATCTTACTAATCTCAAGTTTTGAGAAATGTAATGCACAATCATCATAAAAAATATAGTGAAGAGAGTGGTCCCTATCATTAATTAAGGACAAAATGAAACTAAATTTTCAATAACCAAAATAATGAAATAAAGTAATGATCAAATGGACAACCATACATGCCATCAGACAATAAAAGCTTAATCTATTTCTTGCAAATTGATTCAGAATAGAAATGTTCCAAACAATCGATATCACAAAACCAATGATATTTGCACATGAAAAAGAAATAGGCAATCCCTTTGTGCATGATTGAGAAAACAATGGAAAAAAATAAGGAAAACAAACAGACTAAAGTGATAAAAATTTAACCAAACAAATAATTAACATATGCCTTGTTAGTTTGTTGAAGAATTTCGGATAAAAGCATAAAAGTGAAAATACATCTTGTAAAATAAGCAACTTTTTCATAGATGTTTGTCAAAGACTGATAAACTCATATTTGCAATAATTTTTAGTATATTTAAAGAGATTTTTATTATTGATTTTATCCTCATTTATCAATATAATGAGCAATTAATTAATCAAATCAAATTGGAATAGTTAGGAATTAATTAAAGTGATTTTAATGATTAATTGAATAAATAATATGCTTCTTTTAATTTCCCATTTTAGGAAAATTCTCATTAATTACCAAGACAACTTGCTGCTATGAGAATGAAACAAAAATGATTGACAAGCTGGACAAAAGAAGCATGTGCTGGAGTGAACAAGTGGGCTAACAAGATCATATGCTGGTAGGAGCTGATAGCAAGTGGGAGATTTAACACATGTTCTGTAACATATTCATGCACATACTGAGGAAACACTTTTCATATTTGAATCCATATAGAACAATAGAGAATGATGAACATGCTAGCAACTGGAAGGAGCTAACAGATTGACTAACATAAATCACATGGGAGAATGCATTTTGAGCTTGAACATGATCTGGCTAGAGGCAAAGATCAGGTTATTCACATATGCCATTGCTTACATAGATACCACTAGACTGATCACGTTGTCATTATATATACATAGGGTCATGCCATTGAAGCGAACATCTTACGATATACACTACACACTTAGATCCCATCTGCACATTATCACTTCATTCCTCTCTACACAGAATCCACATGCCATTCTCCATCTCAATTTCCATTCTCTCTCATTTACAACTTTCCTCTGTTCTAGACAATAGAACCAGAGGAAAGTTTAGTCTTCATCATCATTTTCTTCTTCCACATTCACCATGACTATTATTGTGCTTTCTGTTGCTGTTGAAATTTAGATGGTAATGCAAGGCTAAGCTATTGTGCTCTCTTAGAGATGATGCTAAACCAGAATACTTGAGCTGAACAGGGAGTTTCATTGTGTCTTAAGTCAGATTTAATTGTATCGAGTTGATGCAGTTACTTCTGGTTTATTGATTCAATTAGATTTAGTAGATGACAAAGAAGTAGGGAACCAAGTTGGATTTCTTATTTCTACATAATTGATCTTTGATTGATTCTCATCCTTGCACTAGTTGGACATGGTTGTGAATAATTAAAGTGATTATATAACATAGTACAATTGTATATGTTTAATTTATCTTCTTCTATCTCTAACTTGAATGATTCATAATCTCTATTAAATATTTGTAAGTTGTAGCTTTGATTGAAATTTTAGCTGGCGAGTTGTTAGCTAACATATTCTAATTCAACTAATTAACTTTTCATATTCTGTGGATAATGAAGGAAAAGTAATCTTCAAGGGACCACACTTATCATTCATTTATCTCATTATCATAAACATCTAAAAGCATAAACAATAGTATAGGATTTACTTTCAGAAGTTAGATAATATCTTATAACACATCATCTGATTAACTTGTTAATTTGTGGCTCATTAGATTAATTTGGTACCTTAGCATCCATCTAGGCTCCTTGTGAATTGACCTAGGTTAGCCTCCACTTTACTATTGGTTAGTTTAGTTTTGTTTAATAATTAAAATAATAGTTATCAAAGACCCAAAACCAATCTTAAATTTATGGGCCATCACTCTAAAGTTCTTAAAATTTGGAATGACATCAAATGTATCAATGACATATGTTTTGCTTTCAATTGGGAATTCATCATACTGGTTGAAGAAATGGGTGATATAACAATAACCTTTATTTTGGTGCCCTGACATAAAGAAGAATGGTATAAAGTACAAAACCATAATAAAAGAACATAACATAAATAACATAAAATGTTTTAATATATAAATAAATATTTGCAAACCTCTTCATCCATCAATAACATGAAGATAGAAAATAGTTAATATGATATATCATCATAATAGACATTCCACTTCTTCATAACATGAACAAATATACTCCACTTATTGGTTCTTCCATCAATATCTTTAAGTTTGTCTAACTTCAAATCACTCATCATCAATTAACTTTGGTAGCAGATATTAGCCTACAACTTAAGATATGAAGAATATGTCATGACCTGCACACATGTATTCCCAGAACCATTAATTATTTTTATGTATAATGTTTAACAAGTACTATTACATATAGGCTGAATTATACAGTAATTGAAGCCAGCGTAGCAATGGACCACTCATACAATTTCAACATGCATGAATCACACCAACTCTACATATGTCCCATACCTGATTTTATTGGCATCTAACATATAGAATTGATGGAAATGACTAACAAATCTTATAGCATCCCCTAAAGTAAGCTACTCTAGTAATCTTGTATAGGATACTCAATCAATAACTTCATAAACAAGGGAACAATAATTTGTAGAATTCAGTTATTTAGTAAAGAAATAAAAGAATATGCAGTACATCCTACAAATAAATATACATAGTCATATAACACAGTACATGCTTCATAATAGCGTATATGTATATTTTGAGATGCACTTAATTAAATATATGCTTATCTTATATCCATTTATTTGTGTTTTACAAATTTTTCTTCCTTAATTAATTATGAAATAAAAAGAAGTATTGTTTAAAAATGTACTCATACTTTGTACTATGCAGAAAAATATACCTATATGTATATGTATTGGAATGGAGGAGAGACACAAGGCTGATCGTGAAGTAATTTCATATATATTATAGACAATAAAAGGAAGGATATTATAAGAATAAAATCAACTTATATTGGTAGAAATAACATAAAAGAATGTCCAGTGACACATGATAATTTCTTGTGATTTCATCTATATATCTTCTAGTGAGGCCTATGGAGAGAGGCAAAATTTGGAGTATAAATATAGGACATTACATCACTATAAAAGGTTCCAATTACTACTCTTACTTCTTAAATAACAACATTTTTGGGTTTGCTTATGTCTTTAATTATGTGTGATTTGTTGTGTAATATTTCAATACTTTATAATAATATTGATATGAGTCTATTTACATTAAATATAAACACAACTTGAATGAGTTACATGTTGAAATAAAAGTGCATATATTCACACAGTTACTTTTTCATTTTCAATATGATCATATGCTAAATAGAAGTTTAAATAGTATTCAGTACTGATCATGGGTCATGCACTAGAATAATTAACTTAAATGTTCTTAAACATTATAAACATACTATTGAAAGAATAAATTAATAGGACCATTAGCATATAACTAATATAGAACAATATTAACCAAAACATATAAGTTGATTAATACTAAAACATGAAGAATACATATTAGAAATGAGAAGTACTCAAAGATAAGGAGTTCAATTGGTAAGAATCCATACAATAAATCAGACCAAATTAAGATAACAGATGAATGAGTTCCCCAACCTATAAATATTCAGACTCCATAACAAAAACTAACATACCGAGTAATCATTAGTACATAATGCCTAACATAACATGAACAATATAAACAGGGGGAATAACACCAAAGTATAGCAAAAGAAGGAACCATAATGCACAAATCACTTCTTCTTTTGTTTGATGACTCTATTTACTGTGAATTTAGACTTTAGTGTGGACATAGACACAAGAGGAACGAACTCCTCTTTTAGACCAACATCTTTCCTCTTACATGTCTTCCTCTTGCCCTTCGATTGGTTTGATTTGGTAAATTCAGATATTGGAATGTTATCCAACAAAGGATCATATAGTTTCACCATATTTTTCATGACATGATCAAAAAGAGATTGACTACTACCTCCACCAACAGATTCACTCACCACAACATAATCAGGTTCCTATCATACATAATGAATAATCAACACCTTATTAAAAAAAACTATTACCATCACAACTTATAATTCTATCAATACCTCATAATGTTTAACTTGACTTGTCTATCCACCCTAATGAAAAAAATAAATATCACTACATGAAGTTAGCATGAATGGTGTACTGTACGAAGTAAGCATGAACTTTGTACTAACAAAATGAATTATAAACAACATAAATTAAAATGGACTCTGAACAATTGAATCCTAAAAGATTTTTAGAACTTCCAAAATTATAGTAATAACCTCTTCAATAGTGGCTTCAACTTGTTCACCAACTTTGTTATCAATTGCCTTACCAGGTTCAACAGCTTACAAGTAAAACAAACTTTCAAACACCATAATGATACTTGAATGATTGTTAATATAAAGAAAGAACTATAGTAACATACTATATGTGCCTTAGGCTGCCCCATATTGAATTCATGCACAAGATCTGCACACTTAGTATAAGAAAAGATAGACATACTGGAATTTGGGTGTTGTTTGTTGTATTCATCCAATTTCAACTTCAACAGTAACCTCCTACTAACTAATTTGTCCACATCATCAAGACAATCAAAAGGACGACCATCCTATATAATAGAACCAATCAATACTAATGTGTATCCATTAATGTGACTACAAAGAATGTAATAATGAATGAACGAATTAGTCTAACTACCAATTCTAGCTCCTGCTTCACCTAACAGGATGATTTTCCTAAAATTTTAAAAGCAAGTTTGTCAAAGAAGACAACTTATACTCTCCCCATTTTATCCCCCACCAAGTAATTCAATCTCAGCCTAAAGTCAATAACAAAACAGACATCATGAAAGAAAGCATAACTTTAAAATTATATCAAACATAACACGAAAACAATAAAGGCAAGAACCATAAATACGACACCATCCTTTGATACAATAGACAAGTTCTTCCATCTACAGTTATGACTAGTGCACACTATTTTCTCGTTATCACTCCTTGGTTTACTACCACATCGAGCACATCCATCATATACCCATCCATATTGGGTCTCAAACTTGATTATCTCACAAAATAGAAAGAAATATCTTCCTGTTAGCCACCTAAATATTAATAAGATATTAATAACACTTAACACAATACAAAGTTAAATTAGAAAATCATAACATAAACCTTGTCTTGCTCAACTATGTCAGATATCTTAATCCTTCTAGAGGAACTTAAGGAACATGAGGAAGAACAGTTATATGATTGGGGTGAATTAAAGGATGAAACTGCACTAATTGTTATCTCTAGAAAGGTCTTAACACTAAGAAAAACCACAAATACACATCATAAAAACTTTTATACATACTCTTATACCACATGAAATAAAAATAAATCTAATATAGATGACTGACCTTCCAACAAACTCCTTAACCTTAGAAAATTTTGTATCTAAGTATATCCTTGATGCATCAGAAGAGCTACACATGACCGGATAACCTACATAAATTTAACAACAATTAAAAAGTATGAACATAATGTCATAACAAAGATTATTAATTAATCAAGCATAACCAGTTAAACCATATACTATCTTTATCAAAACCAATCCGAACAGTTGACCTACAAACACAATAGGTTTCTCCATCTGATTAAAATAAGCATGCATAAGTTAATCGCACATTGATCATAAAGTATGCATGGAACACTATTTTCCCTAAAAAGAATAGAGGTCACAACTTCATATGATAATAATAGCGATCATATGAGACAGTCAAAACATGTACTTCATACTATATTTCATCACACAACGTCAGCCCCAACATCTTTGTTTCAGCACCTGACCGATAGTCCTTCAATGATCCAATGGATGACCCAAATCTAATAACACTTACAAAAATAGCATATCACATAAAAGTAAAACATGATAGTGGAATATAATCAGAAAATACAAACTTCACTAAAGAAATGGCATGTACTAAATAGATTATCTACATGGATATGAACAGTATAACATTCCAGACCCCTCTCTCGTAGATATTGTCCCTATTTGTAGCTGTAACCAAGCACAGGATTTTGTTTCCCTGGGTGCAGCTATAGCCATCTAGAAAATGTGTCTATAAGGGAAAGGTATCCGTACCCTTATAAAGCATACTTCATTCCTTGATGTTGTAAAGTCCCACATCGGTTGGGAAGGGGAACGAAGTATGCCTTATAAGGGTACGGATACCTTTCCCTCGTAAACCCATTTTTTAGGTGGCTACGGTTACACTTAGGGAAATAAAACCCTGCTCTTGGCTATGGCTACAATCAAGGATAATATCTATAAGGGAGGGGTATGGGATGTTACAAACAATCTGCATAAGAATTGACTTTGTATGCATGAAGTTGAACACACAATATGGAGTAGTTGATTCCCTCTTAGTAATATAAGTGAAACATTGAATATCAGCTTGTACTTATGATTAGCGGCCTTGAATTCCTTGAAATTAGGGGTAGCCTCGAAGTTTACAATAAAGTAGGATCGTCCCTCCAGAAGTGCTTCACCATGTTGACTGAATAACGACTTACTCATTATTGAAGCTTGAATCTTATCACCCTATATTTAAGATAAATGAACAAATAAATAAAAACTTTGAATAATCTACCAAATGATAAAAAAAAATAACAACTTATCAACTTTAAAACACATACATATTCATTAACCAGTAACATAGACAAGCAGAAGATTTCATCAGGGTCATCACAAGTATGAACATTCCACTTCCTTAACGCTCTAACAACAACTTTCCACTTGTTTGTACTGTCATTAAGGTCACTCAAAGTCATCAACTTTATAGGCTCCATGAACACCTCAAGGTAACAATGAAATAACTACTCACTAACAAAGGTATGATAGTGCAATCAATTCCAAGTAGTTCTACTAAAGTTGGAGGCATATATATAACCATAACTTAGAAGAAAAGGCGAGAAATTTAAATCCCCTATAATATTTGAAAACATAACCACACATGATTGAAATGAAATAGAAAAATAGCAACCTAAAGAAATAACACATGAACAATACATCTATTAGATACAATGCGAGAAAAAATGGAGTTAACTTACTTCGTTGAATAAAACAAATAAAATATACAAGTACAGTAAAAGATAATTGAAAAAAGAATGACATGTGATCACCATGCGATGCAACATTTACCAATAACCATAAATAGACCAAGTATTATATCACGCTTCAATTAATGATTGACGAATAGTTAATTATCTTAAGAAAGTACTTTGAAAAAACAAATTCAATGAAGAACTGGAAAAGTGAAATATCCCACAAAAATAGGAACAATCAGTCAAACTATGATAGAAGGTGATTAGTTGATGACTGAAAACTTACCAACGGGCAAACTGTATCTATGACAACTATAACATTGAAAATGATAGGACCACATACCCTCTGATCCTAAAGCAATAGAAGTAAACCTACATGGCAGTGAATTAGGTAAACAAGAAGTAGCACTCAATCCCATTGGTTGCCAATAGTGAACTCTATCATATGTGTACAATACTCATAAATACCATTACTTGAAACCATAAGTACCTTGTCCTAACTCATACTCATTTGAATTGATTCTTCAGTTACAAACACCAAAATACATGTCTAACATCAAATACTCTTAGAAGTTAATTATCTAACGAAGGAGGATTACTTTTTAAATCACACTCTCTGTTACATAAAAGACTCAATGCTCCTTGACAATGTTATAATATTGATCAATTATAAATAAATTCAACCCATTATGTAATTATATTTTCTTATATGTTACAGGAGAAAATTGAGGAACATTGTTACAAATTTAGAAGTTTAATGTGTGACTTTGGCTGATTAATTATAAATCTACTTAAATAAATACTTTTAAATAGTAATTTTTTGAAGAAATTGACTGTTTAAAGATTCCACAAAAATAGAAAAAATCATTCTAGCTAGGACAGACGGTGATTTAATGATGACTGAAATCTTACTAAATCTAATGCCAAGCTATAGTTAGGAATCATGCATCCAAAACTAGGAAGCCAACCAACTATTATATCACACCTCAACTAATCAACACCAATAGTAAAGCAACTTAAATAAGTACTTCAAAATATTAAATAAAATGAATACACGAAAAATGTAAAGATCACTCAAAATAGGGAAAATCATTCCATGGTGAATGAAATCTTATTAAATGTAAAGGAATTTGTAGCTAGTACAAAAACCAATGTATATTTTCAACGTGTACTTGAACAAAACCTTTTGAGTCTATCTTATAAGGACAACTAAAGTGAATGCATTGTCACAATAGTTATCCTAAAAAGAAGTAAAATGAAGACATTAGAAAAGATCTAACTTATGACTAACATACAACAAACAAAGATTAAGGCAACTACTTCTTCCAAGATAAAAAATAATAACAAAAGAAAGCAACACATATTAGACATAAAGAATTTAATAAAACTAGAAAAATTCATTTTACATCAAAGTTTTGTTGATATAGTCATTTTATATGAACAAAACTTGTATAATGAAAATGTCTATAAAATAATGCTTAACACAAACTTAATGATATAGCCATTGTATATCAGTAATAATGTTTAAATAATATTCATAAACTTTGACAAAATCTATGCGTTGTAACCATGATGGGCTTGAGGACGCAACCAAAACTAGGAAGTCAAATAACTCTTAGATCCCATTAGGGAGTTAATGCACCAACAGTAAAGCAAGTTAAATAGGTAATTTGAAATAGTAGATAAAATGAAAACATGGAAAAGCTAAAAATCCCACAAAATCAGGAAACAGCATTCCAAATATGTGAAATAGTGATTTGATGATGATTGAAAAAATAGTGAAAATGAATAGAACAACCATACCCTTTTATCCTAAAGGACTACAAGTAAACCTACAGGACAGTGAATTAGTTAAAAAAATTAATTATCATTAGTTTCTACTAGTGAAAACCCATTAATAATTAATTGAAAACACACTTCTATAACGAACAACCCATTATTTTTTTATATGTTCCACATTCAAATTAGTACTCAATGAATATAAACTAACAGACATTAAAAATATAACCATTTAAATTGTACACAGTGTCATTTTCAAAAGTTGGACTCATTAGTGCAAGCAATACCATTGATGAATGTTCAAAATTCATAACATTCAGGGAAGAAGTATGTAAAAATACAAAATATTCATAATAACCGCTAGCAGCATCCCTTACTTATACATCCCATTTAAATTAATAAGTTTGAAATAATATATGCAGCCAAATTAATTACATGGAGTTGAAGGACAATAAGGTTCCAAATTCACTTTCTAGCCATTGCAAGGGACATTATCTCCCTCCTTTCATATACAAGTTGGTTGAAGATGGCATTCCAAAACACCTTAGTAGCAAAGAAGTAGTTGACCAAGGAGACATTACCTGCAATGAAAATGATATAATATTATTATTCATTGGTAACACAATTCTACATGCAATATAGTTATCTCATTCACCTCTTTTATTCTTAACTACTACGTACTGTATGAGCACTGGTAGATGACTCATGTTCTTAACAGGAAAGAAACCCTTCCATGCCTCCTTAATAGGACTAACATGAAGGTCCCTAGCAATCATTCTTTCCCTACACACAAAAATCTAATTTTAATTATCCATAATTAAGGACATGGATAACTTATAAATGCATAAAAGAAAAATATCTTATACTCCACAACAAATGACAACATGTCTGTTAGGATACCAGCAACACATTCATACTTCTTTATTCTAATATAGATGATGTACAGATTAAGTACAAAGTATTGTAAAGTATACCATATAAAATACACAAGACAACCATTACCTCTCACCCTACAAGGAGGATGATACTCACTCTTGATATCAACCACATCCTTTAGAATGAACTCGTGAATAGGAACGAACTCAAAACACTCAGTTACTATTGTAGAAGACAAAACCACAATGTTGTAGTTGTCATGAACTCCTTCCCCAATAAGCCCAACCTTAAAGTCCTCAACATAGTAGAGTTTGTTTATAACAAAAATTTTATAGAAATGATCTATTAACTTGTCACCAAAAATCCTCATAATCATCCTAGAACCCTACTTCCAAATGTTAGTTATAAATAACGACACAAAAATCACATGTATGTCATAAATGTTTGTGAAACTTATATTGTTATCAAAGACTATAAAGTTCATGACATTACCTGATTAGGATACTAAACATCAGCATCTAATAGTTCATGTTCACTCTAGAAGAAAACATGCTCAACCTTAACCAGTATACTCCAAGTACAGGTCTTAGGCATAATCTAATTGAGCCTATGGAATGAGACTGCCATTGTAGTAAATAGATATTAAAATGGAAGAGAAAAAAATGACTAAGAGACTATACAGAGAAAACAAGGAAACTAAATATACAATGCGTCTAAGTAAAGAATCTTCCCTCTTCAGTTTTTGCAGGTGTGACGTTTGACATACATACCAATTGTATCATTCATTAACTGACAAAAACCCAATGAGAATAATGAATAAAAGGATGAAGTTACAATGTAATGTGTAAAATGTCATTTATGGAATATTAAATAACCAATTAATAAATATCACTACCATAATCACCCAGAATCATTTAAAGTGAAGATGATCATATGTATTGAATCAAATGTGTAGAGTACAAGCATTAACTGGAATTCCCAACATTAGACAACTTCAACAAAGTATGGACATTGCAACCAAACAAAAAAAGCATGATAATTAGAATAAGGCTGGAGAAATACCTGTACCACCCAACTGCAATCTTCTTAGGACAATAGGGGAAGACTCTTGAAAGGCAATCCATATGTAATATGACTGTGTACGTGTGGCATGGTGCAATTGAATATGTAGTCCATATAGCATACTAAGCCACATCATGCAACTAAAATGTAGTAATCGCTAAGCCAACAGAAGCCAGTATTGTAGATAAAATAATAGGTAACTATAGGTTAAATGGGTGAGTCAATTAAGCTGTAATTGGATATAAAAATAGTGAAGAAGTGAGACTACTGTACTTTTAGTGTTCTAAAAGATAAAAGTCAATCGTACCATTTATGATCTCACATATACCAAATTAGGCAAATCAATGGAAGCATAAAGAGATGATGTAATCTATAAAATCGTATTTATGGAATATTGAAGAACAAAACAATAAATACTACCACCATAACCACCCACCACCATTGAATGTGGAGATAAGGAGACACAACAAATAATATGTTTTAAGCACAAGCATTAACTCTACTACCATAAATGATACAAGCAGAAGGGACTCTAAGGAATACTCTTGAAAGGCATCCTATTTGCAAAAAAAGCTGTTCATGTATGGCATAGAACAATTTCATATGCATTACATATTGGACACTATATAAGCATCACACATCCTGTATGAAATCAAATATGAGGAAAATAGGGCTGAACGAATAGATAATAAAATACAAGACCAAAAGTGTGGCTTCTTACAATTATATTCCAAATGTACACAAACATATTATAATATCTAAAGTTATTAATAACTTTTGATAAGTAAGTTATTAACAAAAAGTTATTAATAAGGCGTTTAATCATTTAAATGGAACTTTATTTTGCATATATGAATGTCTTTTTTGCTACATTGAGATATCTTCATTTTGATTGATGTAGTAGGTGAAGAATATCTTTCATTTTCCTATCTACATTAAAATATATTGTTTATCCTATTTATTATTCAAATTGAGGAAATTGAAGTTGCCCATTTACACATGTATCATAGCTATATTATGAACTACACAATGATGGACGAAATGCACCATACAAAACATATGTATGGAACATAATATTTAATTTGATTGTATAAATATTATCAATATATAAATAGTTAAATACAATAAATATCTATAAGATAATGCAGGAATAGATCTTCCCATCACCATATCTTTACAACTTGTTTGGCTACAAGGTTGATGGAATATGTTAAGCAAATATTTCTATCCCATATCCTTGTTTTTTGTTAATTTGGTACTTTTGAGTATACCTATTTACTCCTAAAATTTTTTGTTTCCCTCATAAGGTCTATTATATTGTTACTCTAAATAAGCAGTCAGTATACATATGCCTATTTATTTTACAAATGAATATGAAACAACTTTTTACTAATGTTTTATTTCACAATAATTTGTGAGTAACTGGTTTTAATCACACTATTAGAGATAAGAACTCTGTGGTTTGTTCCTAATAGCCATTGGGTAATTTTCTTCGCAATATAATAATCATAGCCTATTGACCTCAACAGCATAGGCTATCCAACCTGTAGTAAAGTCTTATTTTTTTTATATATATTGTTCAACTTGTACCAAAGCAAAGAATACTTATCTATCTACATATGCATCAATAATGTATTACCAACTACACAATGAAGGATGAATTGCATCACAAAAATACAAATGTAGGACAAAAAAATACTTTGTTTTGATGTTCATATATCATGGAAAGATAAATGCTTGAATAAAATAATATCCAGAAAATAATGAATGAATACATTTCCCAGGAAACATATCTTCACTACTTCAATAAATCCCTTTTACCGGGTCTTTTGTATATACCTATCTATAACTTTTGCAATTCAACTACACAATGATGCACAAACCCCACAATTAAAAATACAAGCGTAGCAAAAAATATTTTGCTTTACTCTTTATATATTGTCAACAGATAAATACTCCTAATAAGCAGTCAATTTATATATAGCTGTTTATTTTACAATCTAACTTGCCATGTATATATAAATATATATAAGCATTCTAATAAGCGTTGACCCACTTAAATATCCATAAGATAATGCATGAATATATATTCCCATCACCATATCTTTATAACTTGTTTGACTATGAGGTTGATGGAAAATGCCAAATCATTATTTTGTGTTCCAAACAGAAAATACAACTTTACATATGAAATTGCTTTTTGATGGTCCATGGCTTATCCATGGACATGTTTTGGCTGTCCTAACGGTGGAGTCCCAATTTTAATCCATATTGTAATAAGATTGGGAAGCTTGCAATAAGGGTTAGAGTCCCCACCTTGCTTATGCATTATTACTCAGAAGAATGTATGTTTGAACTAGGAAATATGCTTAGGAAAGCTCTTAAAGTTGATATGAATACTTTGGCCTATTGCAACAATAATATGGCTATTGAGCATGGAGATAGATCTCAACAAGCCACTTCAGTATGGATTTTTCATAGGGAAGGCAATTTACATTGTAGAGTATGAGGGGCTAGAAATAATTTATTTCTAGTATGGGATATATGGTCATAACCAAGAGGATTGTCCAATCAATGCTGCTAAGGAAAAAAAAAGAGATGGGGTTGCTAGCTAAAAATAATAGGGGACCGAAGATAAGTCTGACTCATAAGCAACCCCTCTTTAGTGTTCTAAGTATTGAGGATAATGAGATGTACTATAATTGTATGAAGGCAAACTGGAATAAAAGAGTAGGAGCTTCTTATGGGGAGATATTGAAAAGGGAAAAAATTGCATCTTATTTCATGGGATCATATTGTTAAAGAGAAAAAGGAAGGAGGTTTGGGTATACAGAATCTTCGCAAGAAAAATGAGGCTTTTATTATGAAGCTTTGTTGGAACCTCTCTACCATTAAAGAGGCTTTATAGGTCTGACTTCTTAGAAATAAATACAACTATGGTAATGCTGATATGCCTAAGGTGGTGAAAAATCATAATTTTTCCCTTATATGGAAAGGCATTTGTGATTGAGAAGGGAATTGGGAAGAACATAGCGAATGCTTTCTCTACTTCCTTTTGGCCTGATAACTGGACAGAAGTCAATACTCCACTAGTTGATTTAATTTCTAGATATGAGGTATGATTGATAGAGAAGAAAGAGTAATTGATTATGTGGAACCCTGGAGAGTGGGATAGACAGATGTTGGGTTTCTAGTTCCATCCTCACATTATTGATTGGATTACTTGTGCACATCTACCCCTTGAGGAGAGAGGAAAAGGTAATTTCTATTGGAAATGTTCCACTAACGGTCTTTTTACTGTTAAATCTGCCTACCTTTTTCTTTGTGCAGGTACCCAACAATAGGTTGACAGTGTTTGGAAACATATATAGAGATGGCAAGTACTCGAGAAGAACAAATCATTCATGTGGTTGTTCATGCATTGTAAGCACACGTAATGCAACTCAAGATGAATAGGGGACTAGATGATATGGCAAACTGATGCAACGTAGTATAGGACTCCATGAACCTACTATGTGATTATTCAAATGCTAAGGATAGATGGAAGTCAATAGTTAAACCTTCCATGTAGGATGCCTTTTCTTTGACTTAAGGAGCTGATTAGGTCTCTTGGAATCTTATCCATGAAGCAGTCTTTGGCATACCAAAAAGATTCCTTAGTCTATTCTCTTTGGTTATATTTGCTGGGATATTTGGGTGGCTAGATGTAATCAACTCTTTGGCTCCCCTAACACTGATAACGAGAAGAATTCTCTTGCTAGCATGTTCAAAGCTTATTTATATTGTGATTTAATGGAGCATTGCACCTTTTACAGTTGGAACTCACCTCGTAGGGAACATGCAAATAACAGTCATAGAAGAGGTCAGGCTTGAGGTGGATGGTTATGTACTAGACAATAGAATAAGAGAATGTGGAGACATTATTAGGGATGAGGTAAATTGTTCGATTTATGGATACAACTTCAAGCTTACGAATGTCCCCATACTATAGCTGAATTGATTGGAATCATCCAAGGCCCTGACATATGTTGGAATAGAGGTTTTGGGAAAATTGCTATATTCTCATATTGCTTAGAGCCATTAATATGATTACTAAAAGATATGATGGACAACATCCCTTTCCATCACATTTAGTAGTATGAAAATAGAAGTATAAATGAAATCAAATATTTCCCGTGTTTAGCACAATGGAAGCCACTTTCATTATAACATTTTAGGCCATTTCAGTTCTATAAAAAAGTTGATAAATTATATAGGAGAAGTGGAAATAAAATATTTTAGATCATTTTACCCTAAGTTATAAAATTTGTAGACAACTTTAACCCTTCCTTTCCTAAGTTATAAAAAAATATTTTAGATAATTTCACCCCAAGTTATAAAAAAATATACATCAATTCTATACTTATTTCTAACCTACAAAATAAACTTTTAAAGCATATTTCCAGCATAATTATATTTCTACTTCCACTTCCATAAAAAATTCTTCCATCCTACCAAATGAACCATTCAGGATATTATAGATGATGCTAGATTGATTGTTTATAGGGACTAGCAGGTTATATTTTATCTTGTGCATATAGATGAGAATTTCCTTGCTAATTATTTAGCCAAATATTCACATAGTCTAGATAGTTCTTTTGGTAATCTTGCTCAGTTGATATGGGAAGTTAGTTTTATCTTCAAGTTTTGTAATATTTTCTTGATTTAACTGTATCCAATATTTATTAAAAGAAATCTTTGGATTAACTTTGATTTTTATTTTTTTTAAATGCTTAAGTGCTATTCAAGGTGTAAAATTCACATTTTAGTACCAATAATTAACCCCTTAAAAATATTTTTAAGCAAATATATCGTAGAAAAGAGAATTAGTTAACAAAAAATTATCATACTAGAAAAGAATTTTTTAATCATTTGAAACTCAACTTGTCACGTCTCGAAATTTGAGCTGTGACGGGAACAAAATATAAATAAGTCTATATTCCTTAAGCTTAAAACTTTAAATAAAACATTTGAAACAAAAATCATAATCTATTACAATTTTAAATCAAAGATAGGTCCTCTGTAGGAATTTCGTTAGGATCGTCATTGTATAACCGATCTCCTGATAATCCTACAATAGACTACAAATGTTCAAATCTTCTGTAATATTTTTCCAAAATAACCAGAATCTTATCTATAGACTATGTGGAGCATATATCTTTTCATCAAAACAATACAAGTATTTTATAAATGATAATTACATCAAATAGGAGATTGTCAAATAAGCTCTTTGGATCGAACGTTAGGCTCTTCACTACTCAGTTAGAGGAGTAAGGTCAACTGCACTATCTGAAGCCAAATAATCCACTCGTGAATAACGTCTCAAAAACATGATTTAAAAATATGAAAATAATCAATGCATTAATATGTTCAAATATAAATCATAACATTTTATAATTCGATGCAAGTATTTCGGTAAATATTTTTGTTTCAGAACAACAATTTAAAACACTGATTTCAAAACAATCATTTTTTTGTAGGACTTCAACAGAATGAAAACAAGCTTGGACACACAGTCTATGAGGGTAAATAATCAGGCGTAGCACGAGGGCATAAAATAGGCATGGACACACAATCCATGAGGGTAAATAACCAATCAGGCGCAGCCTGAAGCCACAAATAATAGGCGTAGGTATGAGACCTACGAATAACAGGAGCAGGTATGAGACCTACGAATAACAAAAGCAGGTATGAGACATATGAATAACAGGCGCAAGTACGAAACTCACAAATATCCATCGAGCTCGGGTATAACCATAGTGCACCAAAGATTAACAGTACTGCTATTAGCAACCAGCTTTCTGTATTATGTCCTTTCAAAAATCTTTCCAACATGCTTGGGGTCCATTTCACATGTAATGATTACAACCGCTTCTAATTCAATAAAATTCAGTAAGAATACTTTGAATTTCAAAACCCAGCATGAACCGTCAAAATCAAATATCAAGATACTATGGGAAACATGAAATTCACATAGCAATATTTCATGAATAAAATCAATTCAATATAACATTTGCCAAATTCTTTTTCTAAAACTTCTTCATCTACTTTCATACATAATCATAATCCTTTTGTAAACCAATGGAAAGAAAACTATTTCTAACAATTAAAACTATGAATTCATAAAACTTACTTTTGTAAATCATATTTAAAATTCAACATTTTAAATCAAATAACAAAATACTATTTTAAGGGACATTATTCACATACTTGTAATACTCCAATACATTTACTTCAGCTCTATGCTTTGAAATAATACTCTCTCTTTACTTCCTAAATTTTTTTGAAAAATAAATCATTAATGCTCAAAATCCAATTAAAATAATTATTATAACATACTTTTATATCTCTATGATCCCCAAATATTTTCATTTATGAGAATATTACATTTATCTACTTAAGCTTATTTTCTTTTTACCCATGAAGTATGCATTTACCATTAATAACCTTCAAGAATTTTTTCTTTTCATTCCACCTTTCAAACTCCATCATCCATCAGGGATAAAATTCACCATATTTATGTCCATTTCCTTTGACTTGCTACAGTCACATCAATTTCTCTATACCCTTTAATTCAAACAATTTACTTCCCTATACATATATATATATATATATGCATATATACATCCATCCTTTAAGTAAGAAACACGCACATATATATATACGCATGCTGCCCAAATGTTTCACTGCACACACACTTAACCTTCAAGGCCCAAGTCACACAACAACACGTCTTCCTTCTTTCTTCTCTTCTTTCTTTTCTATATCAAAACAGCAGCATACATATACATATATTTAAACCTCCCCTCTCTCTTTTGTTTTATCAGCCAAAGATAACAGCTCTCATCCACAATGCCATATATATATAAACACATATTAATCAAGATAGTAGCCTATCCATAAAAATACATACACCTACAGCAGCAACATTTACAACACTCAGCGTATGAATCCCAGAATAAAACAAGAACGTAATACATTTAAGCTTCCCTATTGATTAAATATTCTTCCTTGTTCCTACTGGAAGCAAACATAGCAACCCCAAATTATTAAAACTGAAGAAGTCAAAGGTGGAAACAAAACAGAGGGCTCAACAATGCCAAAGATCATTTCAATATTCTCTCTTACACCCATCACAGCTCACCAATCATACACACATATTCATCCCTCACTATTTCTACACACAGATTCATCCCTCACCATTTCTACACACAGATTCAGTCAAGTAGAAGTGCAATGGAAATAAACCATTAACCAACTTTCTATATTAACACTTTAACCCATAATACAGAATCTAAAACCAACAGAAGAGGGAAAGGTCATAAACTTACCACGTACAATTTCAAACTCAAGAGAAGTATCACAGTCCTTGTGCCAAATGTTCTTTCACTTTTCCTTACCTCCTTGACTAGGTAAGCAGAGGAAATAGAGAACAAATCATCCCACTGTTGTGAACACTGATCCACACAGAAGGGAAAAGAAGTATTTCATACATACCACCAACCAAAAGGAATTGAACAGAGGCAAGGAAGGATCTCAGCAAACTGCAACAGCAATAGTAACCAAGTCACTCTTTCACTGCCACTCTCACTCTACTCCTCAACTAAGACGGCAATTTTAGAAGGCACAGCAACACCGGTTGCAGCAGTAAGGAAGGTGGAATTTGATGAAAGCAAGGTAGTAGCTCATCAAACCTTGAAGCTTTCGATGACAAGAAAAAGGAGCTTGAAGATATAGACTTGCTACAGTAACCTGGATGCACTCGGCAGTGGCGGTGAATCTTTATAGTACGATGTTGACGATGATAGCTGAACCCAAGAGCAAAGAGTTTCAACAACGTCGACTGCCAAGCACTTGTTCTAGCTCCTGCAACATTCCCTCGATTTCCCCTTCTTGCTACATTTATTGGCAAGCGGTAATTGCAGACGATGTGACAATTCTGGCGGTGATGACATGGCAGAGTCTGATCACACGATATCGATGGCGTGAAACTCCTCTCTGTGCTCCCGTTGCTCTTTGTCTGTGTCGCCGCTAATTTTAGAGAAAATGGAGAAGGGAGGTACGTTTTCTGCAAAAAAGGAGAGAGGGGTATTTTAGTAATTTCACACGCCTGAAAGAAATAAAACCCCCCTTTCCTACAGCTCCTAGGAATCGAATATGGCACGCTGAAAACTCGCCTCTGTCCCTGACCACTCTGCTATTCCCTTCACATTAAAATTTTCTGTAATAATAATATATATATTATTTGTTAAAATGATTTTCTATCTTGTGAAATTTTCAGAGTCATTACATTCTTCCCCTCTTAAGAAATTCGATCCTCCAAATTTGAAAATATGCTCACCTTAGTCCTCGAATAAGTGCGAGGACTCTCTATTTCCCATGTAGCTTTTTCCTCTGAATGATTACGTCATAACACCTTCACAGAAGGAATTTCCTTCGACCTTAACTTCTTTACTTGTCTATCAATAACGGCTACTATATTTTCTTCATACAACAAGTCTTCATTCACATGAACTTCTTGATATTCCACAATATGAGATGGATCATATAGATACTTTCATAGCATCAATACATAAAATACTGGATGAATTCCTGATAACTTTGGTGGTAGGGCTAGGTGATAAGCTATAGCACCGAATTTGTCCAAAATGTTAAAGGGAGCAATATACCTTAGACTCAACTTGCCTTTTCTCCTATATCTCATAACACCTTTTATTGGTGACACCTTTAAAAATACTTTATCTCCAACCATGAACTCCAATTCTCTGCGACGATGATCCACATATGATTTCTGGCAGCTCTTAGTTGTCAATAACCTTTGTTGAATCACTTTCACTTTCTCCTTAGTATTTTGAACCAAATTTGGTCCAAATATCTCTGTCACTGACTTCAAACCATCCAATTGGAGATATACATTGTCTTCCATATAATGCCTCAAATGGTGCCATCTGAATACTTGATTGATAACTATTATTATAAGCAAATTCCACTAGCAGCAAATGATTATCCCAACTTCCACCGAAATCCATGATACAAGATCTCAACATATCTTGAACTATTTGGATTGTTCTCTCATATTGTCCATTAATTTGAGGATGAAAAGCAGTACTTAAATTCAATCAAGTACCCAATACTTTTTTAAATGACTCCCAAAATCGAGAAGTGAATTGGGGCCCTCTATATGAAATCATAGACACTAGGACTCTATGCAATCTCAAAATCTCTACAATATACATATCAGCGTATCTAGACGCACTGTAAGTCGTCTTCAATAGAAGAAAATGAGCTGACTTAGTTAATCTGTCAACAATCAACCAGATAGAGTCAAAACCTTTAACAGTATGGGGCAAGCCAACAATGAAATCCATTGTTATGTTTTACCATTTCCACTCAGGTATTTCCAACTGTTGCAATGGTCCTGTAGGCTTCTGATGTTGCGCTTTAACTTGTTGACACACCAAACAACACCCCGCCACATCATTCTTCATACCATGCCACCAATACAATTGCTTCAAATCTTGGTACAATTGATGGAAGCAAGGCAGCAGCTCGTTGGACATTGAAGCTCTCAGCGATAGGAAAAAGGAGCTTGAAGATATAGACTTGTTATAGTAACCTGGATGCACTCGACAGTGGCAATGAATCTTTACAGTATGACAGCGATGATGATCGCTGAACGCAACAGCAAAGAGTTTCAACAACGTCGACCTCTAAGCACTCGTTCTACCTCTCGCAACGCTCCCCTGATTTCCCCTTCTTGCTACATTTATTGGCAAGCGATAATTGCAGACAATGTGACAATTCTGGTGTCACGGTAGAGTCTGATTACACGACATTGATGGCGTGAAACTCCTCTCTGCGCTCTTGCTAATCTTCGTCTGAGTCGCCGCTGATTTTAGAGAAAATGGAGAAGGAAGGTACATTTTCTGTAAAAAAAGAGAAGAGGGGCATTTTAGTAATTTAACACGTCTAAAAAAATAAAACCCCCTTTCCTGCAGCTCCCAGGAATAGCATACTGAAAACTCGCCTCTGTCCCTTACCACTCTGTTATTCCCTTCAAATTGATTTTTTTTGCAATAATAATATATATATATATTCTTTGTTAAAATGATTTTCTATCTTGTGAAATTTTCAGAGCCATTACACAACTATAATAGAAAAGAGTTTTTTAAAACTCAATGAAAACTCCACCATAGTAATAAAAGACTTCTCTTAAGCATAAAGTAACCATGAAAGAAAAGACAATATGCCATTTGAAAGAAAAAACACTATTTTGGTTAAAAATGTTCAAACCAACAATAAGGGCTAAATATGGTATAAAAGACCCTTGTTATACTAAATAAACTATCATAATTAGAAAATGATTTAACTCATTTAAATCAATTTAGGTATAGTTATATATTATATTGCCAAGTCAAATGAAATATTTTCTCAACTATGAATCGATTTGATTTATGCGAAATATATTTAGTTACGTGAAATCGATTTTAATAATTGAGTTTATAAATTACTCTATTTTATACTACTAAAAATATAAGACTTTCTTCACGAAAAACTGATATTAATGCCATAATAAAAATAGATTTCCTTCATGAAAAATCATTTAGTGTGTTGAAATAATTTAATTTTGTCAAATCTATTTCTCGTTCTGATAAAAATTGAACGTGAGTCATTTTGAAAGTGATTTCGTTTATAAAGAGGTATCAAGAAGTAGTTGCAAAGGGAGTTTTTGAATTTAAAAGAGGGAGTTGTTTCATGATAGTATGTAAGAGAGTTCTTTGGGATAAACTATCGAAATTGAAGCCACAAGACTAGCACAATTTGTTTAAAGATTTTTAACACGTTTGATTTAATTATTTATTTTATTTTATTATTGTTAAGAATTTC
This sequence comes from Leucaena leucocephala, assembly GCA_037074615.1. Taxonomy (NCBI): domain Eukaryota; kingdom Viridiplantae; phylum Streptophyta; class Magnoliopsida; order Fabales; family Fabaceae; genus Leucaena; species Leucaena leucocephala. Next base: position 19,326,115 of record CM073533.1, read on the forward strand.
AAAATGAAACATATTTGATTCAGTATCTTAACAAAATGCCATTTGGGTATTATTATTTATACTATTTTGTATTATTTTTACTTAATTATTTTTTTTAATCATTTGATATCTATAGTGATTATGAAAATCTATAATGATATTTATATTTATTTATTTAAATTATATTTTACTTTTTATTAATTTTATTTTTATTGAAATATTATATTAATTATGAAATTTTAAAATTCAAAATTTCAATTTAATTAATTTTTATATTTATTTAAATTATAATCTTTACTAATTATTTATGAATAATTATTTTTTTTTTAAATCTTTTGATTTTTAAAGTAGAATATGAATTTGATTACTAAATACTTATTAAAGGAAATATGATTTTTGCATGTTTTCCTACCTAATTTTTTATCATTTTAAATTAATAATATATAAAATTTTCCATCAAAATATTTTTTATTCAATGCCAACTAGACGTCCATTTTGTCAATAATTTTCTATTCCATTCTTTTATTTTATATTCTATTCCCTTTCATTCCAACTCTTTCTAGACTCAAACATGCCCTCATCTTTTTTGTACAAAAATATTTAAAAAAGAGTTGGACTCATCAATGATTTAAAGGTATGACAAAATCTCTATTCTTCCTAAATAATACTAATATTGGGTAGAGCGAGTTGTCAATTACTCTTTGGCGTAAATCTAGACACCTATGAGTTAGATGAATCCCTAAGCGTTGCGATTTGAACAATAATAACGTGGTACTTCCTAGAAATCAAATATACTCTAAATGGTCGCATGTCTCATTTCTTCTCTAACTGAATCTATAGAGGATAGGTAAACATGCCCTCATTGTTTAGATATTTTTTTTTGTATAAATATTTTAAGAAAAAAAAATTGGGCTCATAGTTTAGATAAATGATCCTCCTAAAAGTTTTTTTTTTTTTTTTTACCAAAATTTTTGGAAAGGGGTTGGGCTCACCTACGATCCAAGGGCAGGGCGAAGTCTCCCTTCCTCTTAGGCGATACCAATGTCAGGCAGGGCGAGCCGTCTATTACCCTCAGGCGTAAACCTAAGCACCCAAGAGCTAGGATGCCTCCCCAAGCGCCACGACTGGAACCACAACAAAGTGGTACTCCCCAGGGTTCGAACACACTCCAAATGGTAGTATGTCTTACCCCTTCGCCAGCTGAACCCACGGACGATGGGTCCTCCTAAAAGCTTTTAAGCATTTGTTTTCTAACCTGATTACAATCAGGTTAGGCCCAAAGCCTATCTAAGGGCCCTTTAGGCTAGTAGGCAGATCTATTTTATTAGTAGACAAGAAGCAGTCTATTAGTTAAGCAGATTGAGAAATTAAGGTACAAATAGTAGAATTTACAGCTGCAATTTATTTTGAGACAGGCTAATAGAGTTGCGGATGCGTTAACAAATGCGGGTATTTCTAGATCTATTATATTTGACACGTGTCCTTCATATTTAAGGTATTTAATGGTTTTAAAGTAGACTAAATTCTTCAATAGTCTAATTTCTTTTATCTTTTGACTTATGCCTCTCATGTAACAAAAAAAAATCCGGCTGGAAAGCTTTTAGATCATTTTCTCTAATATATATTTATTATAATATGATATTATAATATTAATAATCTATTTAACTTAATTTTAATTTAAATCATGCATTTCCAGCGTTAGTTTTTGTTTTCCAATTACTCTCTCTTCTTTCTTTGTTTTTTTTCCAATGCTCTCTCTTCTTTCTAACTTGTTGACTAATTCGTCCTCATATATTTTATAACATTCCATCTTTGCCCGTATCAAAAAATTAAAAAAAAAAAAACTCGACCCCTTCACCTCCAAACCCTACTCCCTGTTATCCGCACGTACTCGCCGATCAGAGCTTGCCTTCGGGATCCGTTGTCGCCGTCCGTGGTCCTTGTCGCTGGTCGCCGTCTGTTTTCTTCTATTGCCTCCGTCTGCGTGGATCCTGCTCGTCGTTTTCTTCATCACCTGCTTTCATCGTCTATTTTCTCCTTTGTTTGCGTTTGATCTCTGGTAAAAGTTTCTTCATCTGCATCCTTCTCTTGTTTTATTTTATGCAGCAATTTCTTTGTTCAAAGGATCATGGGGAAATCTTGCTGCATTAGGGATTACTGAGCTTTACATCTTGCATCTGTGCTTTGGCATCACTGTACTTGCTTCACTCTGTCTGATTAGGGACCAATTTCTGAAGTTTTCGCTGGTCTGGTGCAGAATTCAGATTTCATCTCATTAATGTTGAAAATTTGATCTTTGCTAAGTCTAGAGTTTAGAACTGAATTATTGTTGTTGAGCTTTGGCTGAGTTTATGTTTCCATTATCATTGATTTGAATTCTGTAGTTGCACTAACTGTTGGAATTTCAGAAACTTTGCATTGGATTCTGGTCAAAGTTGCTGAAGATAGAAATCAGTTTGAGCTACCGTATTGAAACTTGAAAGTTGAGATTTTGAAAAATTGTGTTGGTAAATCAGCTATCAAAATTTGGTAGAGATTGATTTTTAGAGGTGTTCATTTAAATTGTGTTGGGTGCAATTTGAACTTTGGTGAATTGTTTGGTGCTATTGATCTCTTAGATGGTCTTGAGTGTTCTTAACTTTGTGATTGACCCTCATTTGATAAAGTGATTGACTATAGTTTGGCTTGTCTATCTGATGCTTCATCCACTTTTTTGCAATGGCATCGGGTATCAATAAAGTCTTCTAAGGATAGAATGGTAAATTAGCCCTCCCCTCATGAACCAAACAAAGGATCATTAAATATCCCTCCCTTCCAATAAAACCAAACAAGGTAACATTAAAACCTCCCCTTCCCACCCTTTCCTTCCTATCCCTCCCCTCCCTTGCCCTCTCTTCAAAAGTTTGTATTGTTGGTTTTATGTCATTTGGATACCTACATTATGAAGCCTGAGAGGATTTTGTTATTGAATTCTGTCGTTTATTCTGTTTGATTGTGATCAACATTTACTCATGCCCTGCCCAAAGTAGATGTTATTGTTGATTTCTGGATACCGGAATTATTTTGTGCACTGGCTCCTCTATTTTTTTATACTACGCTATATTAATGTGTTTTATTCCTTGGCACATTGGCATGGTACCTCTAAATGCACCTCTTTGTTAAATTGTTAACGTTTTTGCTCCACTGTATTTGCAGGTCTTCCCTGTCTGGATTTGTCTTGGGCATGTCATGGACATTTTCTTTTAAACATAAAAGAAGTGCCCGTTAATTTAGTTTCTATTCACAATCTAATTTCTAAACATATGTTTTTGAGATGGGTTTTCGGGAAAGGCCATTTTTTGATCTCAATGAACCACCTGCAGTGGATGATGACGAGAAGGATGGTCCCTTTTGTTTTCAGCCTCAAAAGACACTCCCATCTACAAATCCCCATGCTCCTGACTTGAATGTGGCATCAACAGGAATCCAAGGGATAGTCAATAATCAGGCCTTTTCACATGCATCTTCTATCTCTGGATTTCAGCCTTTTGTTCGATCTAGAACCATCTGTGTCACCGAGGAAGATGCTGAATTGACGGGAGCAAGAGATCAGAGAACAAATGATTGCTCATCATCTAAGAATAATAAAGATGAGGATAAGAGAGTTATGGAGCCAAAAGTACAGAATTCTGCTAATTCTCAAATTGTGGAGAGAGAGGAAGGGGAATGGTCTGATGCTGAGGGCTCTGGTGATGTGAATGGCTGTAATAATTTGCTTCAACAAAGCAAAATTTCAGAGGTGCAAACGGTATCTGGAATTGCAGAGGGATGTGTTGCTGTAGCAGTGGACAGTAGTGCTAACAATATTAAAGTTTCTGACAGTGCACCTGTTGAAAAGAGTAGTCGTGCTTCTGTTGATGCTGAATTAGGTTCCCATGAACAAAAAATTAATGGTATTAATTCTGAGTGCAGTGTAAAAGGTGAGCCTTCTGCGAATTCATCGGATGAACATAGTATGATTCCCAAACAAAAAGAGGTGAAAGGTATTGAAGCAATCCATGCTCTTAGGTGTGCAAATAACCCTGGAAAGAGGAAAATAGACCAGCGGAAAGAGGAAATGTTGGGAAAGAAACGTAATAGACAAATTGTGCTTCTTAATATGGAAGATGCTATGCAAGCAGGTCCTATTAAAACCTCAACACCTAGAAGGCAGACTTCCTCATCAACTTCTATAAATCGTGGTGTAAAGGAAGTCCGCAATATTCATGCACCAGTTGATCGTGTTGGAATAGTCAAGGATCATAAACAAGTTGACACATCTTCTAGTGAAGGTGGCACCCATGCCGATGCTTATGAACCTAAGTTTGACTGTAATGGGGATAACTCTGAACTACTAGGCCGGCCTAAGAGGCAAAATAGTGAAAATGTACATTCCACAGAGGTCAATCTGAATCCTGTTTTAAGGCAGAGTTCATGGAAACAGTCAACTGATTTGAGGCAGCAGAAGAGTGTATCAGTTTCTAATAAGAAAGTGGCATTGACCGGTCAGTGCTCTGGTGATATGAAGCCTGGAAATAAAAAACACTTTTCTATCAAGAAGCAAATTCCTGTGACCACCCTGTCTCAAGACACGTCAGTAGAACGCCTTATACGTGAGGTGACCAGTGAAAAGTTTTGGCATCACCCAGGTATCAATTAATTAATATTTTATTAGTGCAAGTTTATGCTGTGTTAACATTCATGTTCTTTTGATGATCTTGTTGGATTTGAATTTTTAGTTCCTTTGCACTCAAGTTGTTTCTGATTTATCTTATTGTTGCTCCCTTCCTCCAGTTATCACACTGTGAGTGCCATAACACTTGTGGGATTTCCAAAGGTGATGAAAGTTGTATTTTAGAGTGAAGTTTTGATTTTAAATATGTAGCTACTGTTGGTTTACGTGAATTTTTTATGTAACCCAGTCACCATCATAAGCCTCTTCCGTGTTATGGTTCTCAAGGTGGATTGTTTCTTCATAAAGAAGAAAAGATAACAGATGGAGGGGTAATCTAGAGCTTTACTTCAATCTGCTATATTAATTATCGCAATGATCTCCTCACATGTTCATTATGTTAATTGCATATTGTAATCAGTGGATGGAATGATCGAAACCAATTTTATTTGCTCATTTTTGGATGTTGGAGTCTAAGATTTGAAAATTTCGTGTGAACATAACATTTTGTGAACTCGAGCTATTGTTTTAGAGTGTCTAACTCTGCCTTCAATGGCTTGTTGACCTGAACTTTTAACAGCAAGTGCAGTTACAGTGCACGTGCAGTTAAAATTGCTTTAGATGTCTTAAGCATGCATGATATCCATATGAAAAATGCTGGTTCCAGAGCTTAAATAACATTGAAGCCGTGGAATCTGTGAAAATAAGATGGATACCAGGTTCTATTCGAGTGAAAATGATGAATTCAATATTATATTGATAGGATTGATGACAAAAGATATACTGATTTAAAGGCTAGAAGAGAGCTTGTCTTTTAAGTTCATTGTGGATGATTTTGGAGTGTTAATCATGGTTTCATATAGCTGACTTCTTATGTTTATTGGTCAATTTTGTTATGTCTCTAGCTACAAATTCAGTATTTGTTAGTACTTTGGAGTTTTTCTTTTGCTTATTGGTAGCTGATTGGAATAAATTGAATTAGAGGAAACTGAGTTACAGCGTGTACCGGGCCAATTTGAATCAGTAGAAGAGTATGTTAGAGTGTTTGAGCCTCTGCTTTTTGAGGAATGCCGTGCTCAGCTATACAGTACATGGGAAGAATTAATAGAGACAGTATCAAGGGATACTCATATAATGGTGCGGGTGAAGGCTAATGAGCCTAGAGAAAGAGGTACTCTTTACTGTTCTCTTGTTTTATGCTATTATAATTAATTTTTTGGTCAATAATTTGACTGTTCCAATGTTTGCGACTTCTTGATATTAACCAATATTCCATCTCTATGATGAGGACTATGTTCTCAAGTTTACACATTTTAATGTTCTTGTAATTTACTGCTTGCTTTCGACTTAGCCTTACTCCAACAATTACTTTTATTTTTTATTTGTATGGTTTTGCTTGTGAGAGAAATTTCATTTATTTGACTTGTTTGCGCATTATTTCTTAGGTTGGTATGATGTGAAAGTTCTTCCAGTACATGAAACCAAATGGACATTCAAGGAGGGTGATGTTGCAATTCTTTCATTTCCTAGGCCTGGTTCAGGTTTGTTGTCATATATCTAGTATATTTTCTTGTAGAATTCTTTAGTTCAATTATTTTGATAGTGGGACTTTGTAAAGCAGTTAGAGCCAAGCGGAGCAGTGCATCTTTACAGGGTGAAAAAGAACCAGAGATTACTGGACGTATAGTGGGCACAATTAGGCGACACATACCTATAGATACACGTGATCCTCCTGGTGCAATTCTCCATTATTATGTTGGGGACAGTTATGATCCTAGCAGGTAAGTCTGCCACTATAGATCTTGCCTTATTTTTATTTTATGTTTTTGGTCTGTATGTGCTTGGTTCTATTCTTGTATACTTTAATATGGTGTTTGTCTATGGTAGGCTTGATGATGATCATATCATAAGAAAGCTTGAAGGAGGAAGCATATGGTACCTTACTGTGCTTGGTTCTCTCGCTACAACACAGCGGGAGTATGTTGCTTTACATGCATTTCGTCGTTTAAATGCACAGGTATAAGCTGGAATGCATCTTGATGTCTAGTAATCATATTTTAACAATTTATAATCTTAGTTATTAATGATTTCTCATTTTGCAGATGCAAACTGCAATTCTACAGCCGAGTCCTGAACATTTCCCAAAATATGAGCAACAAACACCAGCCATGCCAGATTGCTTCACGCAGAGCTTTGTTGAGCATCTGCATAGAACCTTCAATGAACCCCAGCTTGCGGCAATCCAGTGGGCAGCAACACACACTGCTGCTGGTACAAGTAGTGGGAATACAAAGAGACAAGATCCTTGGCCTTTTACCCTTGTTCAAGGACCTCCTGGAACAGGAAAGACACATACAGTCTGGGGAATGCTAAATGTTATCCACCTGGTGCAGTACCAGCACTACTACACATCCTTGCTTAAGAAACTAGCCCCTGAAAGCTACAAGCAAGCTAATGAGAGCAATTCAGAGAATGTGCCCATGGGATCAATTGATGAAGTTCTTCAAAACATGGACCAGAATCTCTTCCGTACTCTACCAAAAATCTGCCCAAAGCCAAGAATGTTGGTTTGTGCTCCTTCTAATGCTGCCACTGATGAGCTTCTTGCACGTGTTCTTGATCGTGGATTTATTGATGGAGAAATGAAAGTTTATAGGCCTGATGTTGCTCGAGTTGGAGTTGATTCTCAGACGCGTGCTGCACAGGCAGTTTCCGTTGAACGTAGAACTGAACAGCTTTTGATTAAGAGCCGTGAAGAAATTCTAGGATGGTTGCATCAATTAAAGAATCGTGAGGCACAGTTATCTCAGCAGATAGGTTGTCTTCAAAGAGAACTTAATGTTGCTGCTGCTGCTGTTTCTTCACAGGGTTCTGTAGGTGTTGACCCTGACGTTCTCATGGCCCGAGACCAGAATCGAAATACATTGCTACAAAACCTAGCAGCTGCTGTTGAAAGTAGGGATAAGGTTTTGGTTGAGATGTCTCGCTTTCTTATTTTAGAAAGTAGGTTCCGACCAGGTAGCAGTTTCAATTTAGAAGAGGCCCGTGCTAATCTTGAGGCTAGTTTTGCCAATGAAGCAGAAATAGTTTTTACAACTGTTTCTAGCAGTGGTCGTAAGTTGTTCTCACGCCTTACCCATGGTTTTGATATGGTAGTTATTGATGAGGCAGCTCAAGCCAGTGAGGTGGCAGTTCTCCCTCCTCTCTCTCTTGGTGCAGCTCGCTGTGTTCTTGTTGGAGATCCCCAGCAACTCCCTGCCACAGTTATCAGCAAGGCAGCTGGCACATTGATGTATAGTAGGAGTCTTTTTGAAAGGTTCCAGCAGGCAGGGTGCCCAACAATTTTGTTGTCTGTGCAATATAGAATGCATCCTCAGATTCGAGAGTTCCCCTCTCGTTATTTTTACCAAGGACGACTTGCTGATAGTGAAAGTGTGGCTAATTTGCCAGATGAGGCATACTACAAGGACCCTGTACTTAGACCTTATTTATTTTTTGATATTAGTCATGGCCGAGAGTCTCACAAGGGTGGATCGGTTTCTTATCAAAACATACATGAAGCACAGTTTTGTCTGCGATTGTATGAGCATCTCCAGAAAACATTGAAATCTTTGGGCATAGGAAAAATCAGTGTTGGCATAATTACTCCTTACAAGCTGCAGTTGAAATGCCTCCAGCGTGAGTTTGAGGGAGTGTTAAATTCAGAAGAAGGAAAAGATATCTATATTAATACTGTAGATGCTTTCCAAGGTCAGGAACGTGATGTCATCATAATGTCTTGTGTGCGGGCATCCAGTCATGGGGTTGGCTTTGTTGCTGATATTCGTCGGATGAATGTTGCCCTTACCCGTGCAAGAAGAGCTCTTTGGGTATGGGTTCTCTTTGGAATCTGTTTTTAATGATAAATTCTTGCTTGCATTCGCACTGCGTACAAATTTACCTATTTGATGAGTATTAAAGTGTGTTATTTTTTACAGGTCATGGGAAATGCTAATGCACTGGTGCATTCTGAAGACTGGGCTGCATTAATTACTGATGCAAAATCCCGAAATTGCTTAATGAACATGGACTCTCTTCCCAAGGACTTTCTGGTTACCAAAGCGCCTGCATCTGCACCATTGCCTGGTAAGGGATCCTCAAATATGAGGAGCTTGAGATCAAGTGGACCAAGATTTAGATAAATGGACTTGCAAATGGAATCCATTCCAAGAAAGGCATCTGAAGCTGAAGAGTAGGCGCTTTTGGTTAAGCTTCAAAAATGGGTTTCATCGCTCCTTAAGGTATTCAAGGGTTCTGGATGATTTTTAATTGTCCAGTTGATAAATCAAGGAATGGCGGGTGTCATGGTATCCTGAAGGAGCAAATAGCAGCGGGAACTGTGGGAAAAAGAGACGTTTATCCAAAGTTTGTTGCACCTGACTTGTACATACTCTTATTGTTTTAACAAATAATGTGTTCTTTCATATTTGTAAAACAGAAGTTAACCGCTTCCAAGTGAAAGAAGAAAAGGAAATATTGGGTTACCAACCTCTCTTTAATGGGTGGTTGTGTTGCAGAAAGTTCAACCTCTTGGCAGGTTTAGTATTTTTATCTTTCGATTTTTGATATTAATCTAGAAATTATTGTCTGTCAAATGGTATAATACTTACACATTTCAAAGTGAAAAGGAGAAATCATGTATACTCAACATTTCAGGAAATTGAGCTTTGTCTTTCTCCTCCCCTTTGTGATGTGATCTTTGTTCTTCCTCAATTGAGACTTGAACTGGTAAGTTTTCCTCCAATTTTCTTGACAAAAATATGAATGAGGAACACGTGTTATGTAAGTGTGGGCAGCATTTGCTTGACTTCATAGTATTTTGGATTTAAGAACGAGTAGTGCATGTACTAGTTTTTTTTCCCTTTGAACGGAAACTATTAAAGAATAGAAGCGAATTGATTTAATAAAATAAACTACTTGCTCCATTTATATGCTTATCCTGGTCATTCTACAATGGGTGTCTTAGGGCTTATTTGGTATGATGGATTTAGACGGAGGGGAAGGAAAATTTGAGTTGGATTTAGAAAGTTTGGAGAAGTGGAGTTATAAAATTGTAGTAAGGAGATGTAAGGTAAAACAGTTAGAAAAATTAATTAAAATTTGTTATCCCCTTTTCTCTAAATTTTTTAAATCCAACTCAACTTTCCCTCATCTCCCCTCCCCATTAGTAAATTACTATTTATATTTAAGGTGTCCGTTGAAGACTAATGTATTATGGGTTGGTTAGGACCGTATTATTGTATGGATCTGTTAATTGATATTAAGGCTGCAGGTGGTAGTTTGAAAAAGAATTATTTACAAAGGATTTTCACAATGAAATCGAGAGACTAGAAACGGTATAACTGATAAGTTTTATATATTGATATATTGTAAGAAAATGTAATTAAATAAAGCCAGTTTTCACGTAGCGAGATGAAATAAACTAATTTTCTTTTAACAAGTTATGATATATTTTTAATATGTATTTATTTGTGAGTTCCGCATATCTTCATATCTAAAACGTATAATGAATGAATTATTTAGTTGTTAATATACCATTATTTAATGTAGAAATTGTTTAACTTAAGATTTGATAGATTATGTTTTTTTTTTCAAGTTGGCCTTTGACAGGTAAAGTATTTGAAGTTCATTCTTCAAATATTTTTTCTTAGTTGGAATAATTTCCTTGACAAGTATTTCGAGCGCCCCAACACAAAATTTAGTTATTTTGAGCGGTAAAGGTACTTGAGACGTTTGAATAGTCCATTTTATTTGAGGAACCAGATCCACTTGTATTTTTGCCAAACCAAAAGACTTCTGTTTATAGGGTTTGAAAACAAAACTCTCCTGCTCGATTTGGTAGATTCAGTAATCTAGGTCTCAGATTTGAAATGAGCAAAAGTGAATGTGATAATTTTTTTTCAGTCTAATTATCTCAAAAATTGTTAAATAGGAGTGATGTTATTTTAAAAGTTTTTTTAACTTCAATATTGGATCGGAAGTGTTAGAAAGAGAACAATGTCGCCTTTGCGGTCACAAGTGTTAACAATCAACGTTAACTGTTTTTTTTTTTTAAATAACCAACGGGGTAAATAGTTCGGTATCAATTAAGTGAGGTCTCGAGTTTGAGTTTTGGTGTATGTAGAAAATTCTTATTGAAAGATTCACCCACCATAGCCAGGTGTATCACACGGGTTAGATCTAAATATATCAGGTGGACAACAAAAAAGAATATTAACTTTTTAACTATCAATTAGTTTTTTTATTTAGGGGCTATTTTGTTCATTTTCAAGATTGAGGGTGATATTGAACCCAAAAATATTTTCAAACTAATATTGCTTTTACATGATAACTAAGCAAAATTAGATTTTAACCCCGATTTTTCAATAATAAGGTGAGATTACTTGTGTTTTCTATACGGATAGATTTAATATTTGTTATATTTATGTACGTAGATGATATTGTAATTATTATTGGGAGTGATATTTCAAGGTAACATCTTATCGGTGGAAACATTAGTTCATTCTCAGTTTCAAACATAAGATTAAATGATATGAAGAGGATAGATGACAAGTAATAGAAACCCACAAAGAGCATTTGATATAATGCCCAAAAATCTCTGGAAACAAGAAATAAAAAATTCGTAAGTAGAATTAGGACATTAATAGAACTTGTTCTTAAAGCTCTAATTATGTAAACGCAACTTAATAAAAACATATATGTACTCAATTTAGAAACACAAGAAGATAAGTATAGAAGTTGCAAAAAGAAAATTAATTTCATTCTATCTCTTTGAAAGTAATAAGAAAAGATGATTTCTTTCATCCCCATCTTCCACTTGTCAGTGGCTTCAAGGCCTATATAGAGACCTCTTAAAACGTATTTTAAAAAAGATTGCTTTAAATGGTTTTTTTCTAAATCAAACTCTTTTGAAATTAATATAATCAAAGAGAATATCATGTTCTTTTATTTTAAAAAAATAATTTTAAATTTTAATTTGTAAAAATAAAAACGAGGAACAAAATCAAACTGGTTTAAAAGATAGTACCTGATTTTTCTTAACGGATCATAGTACATTCTAAGGGCAGAAGTCAACGTGGCAAACAGAGAACCATCCGATCAGGTCAGCGGTCATGATCCGCTACACAGGATAGGCAAGTTCACGCCTTAGCATTAGACAATCCAGATGCCTCCTTGCGACTTCTCGCCAAAACTTGAACAGGAACCTATAACAGTGAAACAGAATCTATGGCAGCACGACGACTACCCTATTACTATCTGGGAATACGTTCGGTCTCGTCTTTCCCAAACCAGTGAGTTTCAACTTGCCATCATCATCAAGGGTCAATGTTGTTTCAGATCTAGGGTTCGTCACTTCCCAGTTGAGTGGCGTCAAAATCTCGCACTATTCTTCTCCTAAATTGGCCAGACCTTTGGTTGCCGGTTTTTTTGATCCCTTTTGCTCTATTTCAGTTTCTGTACATCGCTTTCAGAGTGTTTGTTTTTATTTTATTTTTTTCCTATTCTTTTGGGTAGTTTAGTTATGTATTGCACCTCTGAACTTACTAGGATAAATTTTTATCTTGAATTAAATCCCTTAGAATTCGGATATTTTTTGTCCTGTTGTAACATTCTAATGCTTCCAAATTAAGCTTTAATGTTAATACTATGACCTTCTATTCTAACTTTGTTAAAAATATTAGAACGTAAATATCTATTATTTTTTTTCTCTTCAATTTTATTAAGAAACTTGTCCTATTCAATTACTCCTCTACTATTATATTAAGTTTATAATTTCTATTAAATTATTCATAAATTTTATTGCCCATTATTTATTATTTAAGTTTGGGTATAACTTACATATAAAAATATACCTATAAATAAGGCATGTGATTTGTTATAAAAAGATAGAAGAAGATAATATACTTTTCTCATTTTCTTATTATAATATCAATGAAAGATATTAGATCATATAATATTCATCTTGACAATGAATTCTCTACATAATATGATAAAATATGTATCAAAAGCACAATGGCTATAGCTCACTTAGGTAGAGCACCTCGTTTACATGCGCACCAATATTTTTTCAGAGGAATCTATCATGTAATCAAAAGAATTGATCTTATTGAGAAAATGATGTCTTACACCCCAAAACTTTTAGTGAACAAAACAAGAGAATAATAGCCTGACAAAGGGTTTGGTACAAAGGGTTTGGTACAATTCAAATGTATATTTAATTTAGACACAAATAGAACTCATAATTGATTTGAGATTTTAAGATATTGATAAGGTGAATACCTAGTCTATTCAATATTGGGCATAATGAGTATTATTTATTTACTTTTACTAATAAATAATAAATAACTAATAAATACTAAATAACTAAATATTAGTAGTAGTCTAAATTCTCTTATACTAATAATAATAGATAATATCTTAACTTAAATAGAAGATATTCACTTAAATATATTAATCTATTTATTATTAGTCTGTATGTTAGTATATTGGTATATATGCAGTATACTATGTTATGTATATAGTAGTCTAATTTTTTATACTATTTTAAAATGGATTTCTAATTTCAATTTCATTTTTCTATTTAATTTCAAATGGAATATTTATTATAAATTATTATAATAAATTTCTGAATTTCAATATTTAATTATTTATTATTATTAATTTCTTATATTTTATATTTTATTAAAATATTAAAATGAAATTGAGAATTAACAAATAAAAAATAAATAAAATAATTCACTTCTAAAATAAAAAATTAATAAAATAATAAGATTTTAACTAGAATAAATTGGAACTAGAAAAAAATAATGAAATAATGAATTCATCTTTTCTCTCCTCTTAATCTGGTTGGCTAGTTTTACAATACAATATTAGCATGAGTTCGTTCTAAAAATTTGAGGTATGAACTTCTTACAAATTTATGTATTCTTGTGTTATATACAATAGTACTCTATATTAACTTTCATTTACTCAATTATTCCTCTTATCCAATTGTGGAGTGGAATTTTAAATATATATAATTCACATATACATATGTATATGTCATTTATATTTATTTATATTACAACAACCTCTTTCTATATTGTGTCTTAATAGATTTATTAATCTTTCCTATAATTTGTCTCTCTCTCTCTCTTTTTCTATATATAATTTTGTGTTATTAAATGACCAGTAGTTATAATACTTTTGTGATTAAATGACTAGAAGTCATATCACTTTGATAATAATTTTTTTGATAGAAAACTATCTTGTGCTTCTTATGGATGGCGTTATGGACCAAAATATTATGAGAATTTGATGATTTAATGATTATAAATATTAAAGCCTTGAAGACCACTAACTAAAGTATTTAATTACACAAAATAGCTTATAGTTTTAAAAGATTTTTGCTATGGTCCTAAAGATCAATATTTGAAAAAATTGATGATGTGCTATTGAAAGTAAGAGAATATAACTATGAGGGTGATAATCTTATAAAAAATATTACAAGATGACCAGAAGTCATATAAATAAAAAAACATGTTATAATATAATTAGAAGTTATATAAACAAAAAATAAATGTTAAAATATGATCAGAAGTCATATAGACAAATTATCATCAATTCATTAAAATTAAATATCAAAATTGGTCATGACTCCAAAAGGACAATGATATTTTATAGAAAATATCAAGAGTAAATGTGACTTCCAATGCAATAAATTGTGAAGAAAAATATCAAAAGAAATAATCATAAGCTCATAAGGCAAGACAAAAGAAATAATTATAATCCTAGAAAGCTATATGATTTTTAATTTTTTGTTATTAATTAAATTTATTGTGATTTATTTTAAGTTTTTGAAGTTGTTTTTTTAGTTTAACTAATCTCTTGTTAATGAAGAAGAAAAGTTAAGCATTTGTACAATATATAAGCATTTATTTACATGGCATATTTTGAATGTTGCAAATAAGTGATACATAGTATCTTGAATAATGTTGAAAAGTTTAGAATGATATGTTCAGTTTCTACTTTATTCTTAAAATTAAAGTTCACTTTAAGTGATCTACTATATTTTTAGATTTGATGAGTTTGATAAATATTTGATTGATTCAAATACAATTATATACTTATATTTATTATTATTATTTTATTCTAATTTCAAGAGAGATGTTTTCAAACTTTATTTTTGAAATGATGAATTATCGGGCATATATATTAGAATTTAATTTAGTTTTCTTATGGCATTTGAGAGAAAAAGAAAAATCATATATTTATGTTACATGTGAATGAGAATTTACTATTTTATGGATTTTAATCTTAAGAGTTATTACCTGCTAATCTTAACATTTAAATTAAAAAATTATTTTTAGTTAGCGACATATTTTGAATTCCATTGGATATAGTTAATATTGGTGTAACATTACTCATGAGAGGATCTTGGATAACCATTGGTTGAAAGTAATTTTTACTCTCTTTATTGGAGGATTAAGTGATGATTGATACAAACAAATATTTGTTTGTATTTAAAAATATTTAAAAATGGTGTGTATTATGTGAGTTATTAGCTATTGATAATATCTGAAGTTATTTATATTAGATACTCAATTATTGATCAATAGGAGTTAAATTATTGATGCTCAAATAGTTGAGATAATTTGAAAGAAAAATAAAAATATCATAATCATTTATTATTTTGTATTATAATGTTAATGATATGTTGGATCTTATAACATTGTATCCCTAAACATCATAAATAATTATAATACTTTGAAAATGTTGAAGTCTGTTATTAATGAATAACCAAATTATATAATGATATAATAATATATTATAGTTCTTGAAGAACTTATATGACAAAAAAAATGAAATATTTCCTGAAGAGCTAATACATATTTTTCTTACGGGATAATTGATAATAAAAAATATGACTCATAGATCTACATTAGATCAATGATTATATATAAAGTAGGAAGCATCTAGACTTCCTAGTGAAATATATGAAAATAGAAAATATGTTGATATAACTCACATTTGAGAGGGAGATTATTGGAATACAAGTGTGAGCTAATATTAGATAAATTCTACTCAGATCTTCATATAACTTCAATTGATATCTAAAAAATAGATGTCATTATTGTTGGTTACAGTAAACCAGAAGTTTACTGATCAAATAGATATATTATTGATAAAATTTGTTTGTTCATTATAGATAATGTAACAAATTATTGAAAATTATGTATTAACATCCATTGAAGAACTAGAAGATTCTTCATGAATAGCCAACATAATAATTAACTTGTGCTGCTTGTTCTAAAAAAAAATTGATCATGAAAATCTCACTAGTTATACTTTATAGAATGAATATTTACATTTTTGAAAATATATAAAATTCATATACATAGGCCCATTCAGAAAGCATGTAAGCCATACAAGTATTCAATAAATTTGATAGATGCATATATAATATTGTTACTTATGTGATTATTATGAGTTTGTAACAGAAGTTCACAAGATTATTTAAATAAATCTTTATGTTTGATCATTATAGATAATGTAACAAATTATTGAAAATTATGTATTAACATCCATTGAACAACTAGAAGATTCTTCACAAAAAGCCAATATAATAATTAACTTGTGCTGCTTGTTTTTAAACAAAATTGATCATGAAAATCTCACTAGTTATGCTTTATAGAATGAATATTTATATTTTTGAAAATATATAAAATTCATATCCATAGGCACATTCAGAAAGCATGTAAGCCATACAAGTATTCAATAAATTTAATAGATGCATCTATAAGATTGTTACATATGTGATTATTATGAGTTTACAATAGAAGTTCACAAGATTATTTGAATAAATCGTTATGTTTGAGTGCACAATTTTAAAAAAAAAAAAGTGATTCTAAAACTATTCTCTTAATAATGAAAATGAGTCTATATATCATGCTTTCAATGAATTATTAGAAAAACAGTTGAAAAGCCTACTTAACAAAAAGATCCATCAAAAATATTTATTAGCACCTTCATGGGTGGTTGGATCAATGCTTATGAGAACAAGATTTTTATTTCAATGTTGGCATATTTAATTTGATATATTACAATACATATCAAGTCAACAAAATTCTCCCGATTAAATTGGCTTTTGGTTAGGAGCCAGATATTTTTTAAATGTGCAATTCTTATTGATCCACTACAATGCACGTAAATGTATATTTAAAGAAAGTTGTGATAAATGTTGGGTATAAATTTTTCTTCTTCTGATTTGTCTCTAAATGAAACACAAGAATGCTTCTAAAGGAAACAAATGGATTTAGTAGAATTATACTACATGATTAGTTGATTGTCGTTTAATAAAGGTTTTCCAATATAAGGGGGAGAAATTGAGTGGCTGGAAAAGAGAAACACTTGAATGTATTGTTACTATCAAATGTAAATCCTTAAATATAGTAATATGAACTAGAAGTTCATCAAATAGTACATTAATAAAATATCTTCTAGATGCGACTACAAACTATGAGAATTATCAAATCTCATATTCTAGTTAAAGATGCTCCAATTAATACAGATGAAATTGAGGCATGCTTGAAGCATGAAAGACTAAATCTGTTTGAAATATAAATATCTTGAAAATATAGGAGCATATATTAAGATGATTATAATGAGGAGGCAGGTGCTCTAGAAGAGTGCTAAGACATAATTATGTGCAAAAACTTCAAAAGAGGTTCATGTACCTAAAAAGTAATAAAGAAAGCTCGATAAATTATATCACAATAAGAAAAATAGAACCGAAAAATAAAGTTATCAACAACATTTTTAATAATAATATCATGCGATCAAATAAGGGTATTATGTGTAGATATCATGTGAAGTAGACAAAAAAATGTGTTTGGCCAAAAGGAAAAGTAAAAGGGAAAAGGCAAAAGGAGAATAAATTAAATTTTTTAATATGTAAAAATTATGGACCTATTGTCCAAACATATGAATGTGAAGTTATTATTAATAAATGGACATTTATGTGTAAATAAAAATTTTCACAAAGGTATAATGTTGATTATAATGAGACATATTATTGTGGTGGATGCAATATTTTTTGCATATATTACATGTCTGGTGGTATGTGAAAATAAAATATATATCAAATTGATGTTATTATAGCCTATGCATATGACTTACTAAATAGCAAAATTTATATGATAATCTTTTAAGGATTTAAAATACTTGAAGTATATAAAGAAAAATGTCTAAAGTTGAATATCTAGTGATTTCATAATCTTTGGATTTTTGATATGATTATTTTGCCTATAAAAATATATTAAATTTAATGGACCAGAAGTCTCATATATTTATTCTATTATAATATTTACCTATTGTGTTGGTATTTCATGTTTTAATTTTATTGGCAAAATTAAGTTCTTGTAACTACACAAATGGATAATAAAATTGATATTTGATATGATAGTTCTACAAAACATTATATGAGATTATTTTGTTTTGAATAAATTAAACATGTGAATACAAGATATATCATGGTGCTTTTCAAGATATTTTTTTTTGTTATTTAGTGCATAAGGCAGATGAAGAGTATGCTAATTCAACATATCCAGAAGATATATTGGAGGAATATAGTTAAAAAATATAACAATACATTATGCATAGTTCAGATAAAAGGAAAATATGCAAAAAGAATATTGAAATAATATGCTTGAGAGACTAGTATATTATGTTCAGATGAAATGACAAATATTGATGTTGTCATAAGGGGAGGTAAGTGTGATATTATCATTAGGGGGAGTAAACATCATGCTATACTCTTTTTTCCTTAATCAAAGTTTTATCCCACTAGGTTTTTCTAGTAAGATTTTTAACGAGATAGCTTCAATATATATTGTTTACTCTTTTGCCTTAACTAGCTAGGTTTTTTCCCACAAAGTTTTTCCCAGTAAGGTTAACAAGACACAATATTGATAATGAACACCCAAGGGGGAGTGTTATAAATATTATAATATGGATGCACATCTCCCTCTTCCTCTTAAACTTCACTAAGTAACTTTCACTACTCAATTACTCCTCCACTACTACGTTAAATTGTAACTTCTACTAGGTCATTTATGAATTTTATTGCAAACTATTTGTCATTCAAGTTTGGGTGTAGCCTACTTGTAAGACTATGCCAATAAATAGGGCATGCCATTTGTGTTGTAAAAGGGTGGAAGAAGACAATCTATTTCTCTTATTTTCTTGTCTTCATCTTTTCTCTCCTTCTTATCTTGTTGATTGGTAGCTACTTTTACAATAATATTCAATTTTATTGAGAACATTTAGACATAACCATAAGTGACAGTTGTGCTGATTTTCTTTTTGCATGAAAGTAGTACTCTTTGGCTTAGATTATTTCCCTATTCTTCATTTCTTACATGATGTTATTCAATGTCCAATTATCTAGTTCTATTGGGATTCTTTTCAGCTCTTGCATGGGTCTTAGAAGGAGCCTTCTTCATTTCTCAAGTGGGGAATAAAAAATAAAATGAGGAGATGGAGAGATGATTGTATTATGCTATCGTGATTGTAGCTTAATATTCACTATGTATTTTATTACATATTATTACTTAGGGTATGACATTTAACATCTACAGTTATATATATTATTTTGCTTTCTTTTCCATTCTAATATGCATTCCAAGCAACTGTTAGAGTAAATGGTTTTGATGTAAAACAAGAAGAAGAAAGGGAAGAGATCAATTAGAAGGCAAGAAGGTCATTATAGAGAAGAGAGGTAGAGAGGAGATAAACTAGAGGAGTTGAGGGAGAAAGATAAATGTCAATTTTCGATAATCATTCAAAGTCTATGTAAAATGGAAAATCTAAAACTACTTATGGTAATAATAATAATCCTAATTATAATAATAAAACTAATCCTAGCCAAAGTATAAAATTAATAAAATAAAGATAAATTAAAATAATCCTAAAACAATAATAAAATATAAAAACTAATCACATATTGCTTTATCATATTCTTTGTCCCATATCTCATCATTTCTCCCTCGCTTGAAGAACTCAGCTTTTGACGAGTTAAAATTGATGGAAAAAGGTAGGGAAGGAAGGTTGGGATAAAGAACTTTTGTACAATACTTCGATATGTGAATCTCTTCCAATTGATGAGGTAACTAAAAAGATAACCTTGGTATGAGCCAATAGTTGGATCAAAAGATAGTGTATGGAAAACCTTTCGAACATATAAGATATTATTGGAGCGATCCATTCAGCAATGGGACTACCTTGTGAGATGTAACTTTCTAATTAGGTGGCACTATAGAATGTGTATGTTGATCCTTGCATACCACAATTTGAGGAGGATCCCCTTTTAACAATGTATTGTACTCAACTTAATTACTAAGTAGTGGCTTTTTGGTGTTGCAATAAGAATGATTTACATTCTCAGGCACATGAGTTTCCATAAAAGTTTGTGGTAGGATAGATGCTAATGGCTTCGACTTTCCTTGAGCCAAGGGCAACGATTCACTTGAATTTACAACCTCATTTTCTACCTTTAAGGCAAAAGCTACAATATTCATCAACTTGCTTGCATCTTCCCTTTGCTTGTCCTACTGTTCAAATGGCTCTAGCATCTAATGAAGTTTGTGCTAGGATATATGCTGATGGCGCCATCCTAATGCCATGACCAAGTTCTACTTGAGCTAGGGGCAACATTTTGCTTGAATTTACAACCTCATTTTCTACCTTTAAGGCAAGAGCTTCAACATTCATCAACTTGTTTGCCTTTTTCTTTTTCTTGTCCTACTCTTCAAATAGCTCAAGCATCTACTGAAGTTTAGTCATTATGGCATCTAGACTTATTTGCATTCAGCTTGAGCCTTACAACCTTCATCTTTAGCCTTGTATTGCTCTTTAGTAGCCTTGTAGAAAGCTTCATGCTCTTCTTTAGCTTTGCAATGTCTTTTTGCATTTATGTAATCCCTTTCAACTTTAATTGGGAAGAAGTTAGAGTCAGTGTCTTGATAACATTCTTCTTCCTTGTATCAGTAACAATATGTATGCCTATACTGGTGTAGGTAATAATGGCGAGCAATGTATCCATCACAATCACTATAGTCATATGTCCATGATATGTATCATTATAGCATTGAGCATTATACCTATCATAACTATGATTAACCTTGTACTTTTGGTAACTGACATACTCTTGTCCATAGTAGGTGGACTCATAGCAATACTCATCATCTTTGTACCATATATTATACTCACCATTATGTTGATGCTGAGCATATCGAGGTGGAACACCATATGGACACTCCTTATGTAAGTTGTCACTATAATTCATGCTTGTAAGTGAGTAGCATGATCATTTTTTTCTATTCATTTCCCTATTTTTTTCACACCTTTTCTCTATATATTTTTGTTTTTCTCTATTTTTTTAAAACTAACTAGGAAAATTAAGTCAAATAAAATGATAGCATGGTAGTACAAACTAATTAGTATATTGCACAATGATATAACAGCAACAATAATAAACCTGAGTATGACTTTAGCAAGGTGTAAAATCTGAGGAAAAATTTACCTAATAGATCATATGGGGTGGTTTCGACTTCAAGAAAGTCTAGGATGGAAAAAGTAGCATAAAAGAGAGATAAAAGTTAAAAAACCATGTTATGGAGAAAAGCATGTTCTAATAAGATCACTTATGCAAAATCATATTTTGGAAGAAGTGATTATTTAGAATTGTGTTTAGGAGTGCATAAATATCTAATGGTGCATAACGGCATGTCACACCTCCGCTGGCCATGAAATTTTGGGGTTAGGCGATATTCCACTAGGTGGTTCCAATGGTGTGGTTTCATCACAATGTAGTGTTGGGAAGGCCTTGAATAGAGGATGACAACGATAGTTTTAGAGATGGCTTCGTGTGTGAATTGTCTATTGTTGGCCTTCACTCTTGAGTAAATGGACGTATTTGATGATACAAATGAGTGGTAATGGTTGTTGCCAGAAAGGTTGTCAGAAAATTTTCTAACGATTATGGTGGTATGACAACGGTGAAGCTTTGGTTGAAGGGCATGTTTGGGGTGGTTAAAATGAAGGAATTAAACACACAAAAGAACCATGACTAGGCTCGGATATCAAATTGATGTAAAATAAGAAAAATGGGAAGATATTAGAATGAGAGAGATCGTAAGAGAAAAGTGGAGAAGGTAAAGAAGAGAGAAACTAGAGGAGTTAAGAGAGAAAGGTAATTGTCAGTTCATCAACAATCAATTTTAAGTATACCATCTAAATGAAAGTCTAAAAGTATATAACCCTAACAAATTAAAGTAATTAAATAATAATTAAAACAAGGAGTGGGGTAGATAACTGCCCATTATTAGATAAACTAAAATAAAAACTAATTAAAATGAAATTAAAATAGAGCTAAAATACTAAATATCAATTTGGTATCAAAGCCTAGTTGATTGCTTGCTGCACGTGGTTTAACTTCATTCTGGCAACCAAACATGTCTTACGTATTGTTTGGTATGAGGGATTTGAGGGGGAGGGATTTTGCTCCCCTTCCCTTGTTTCAATTCTTAAAAATATTAAGTTTCCCTTCCCTCGTAGGCTGAACTTCCCCTCCAAAATTGGGAGAATTTGGAGGGAGGGGTAATATTTTTGTATGATCAAATTAATATGCCCATAATTTTTTTAATATTCCAACATTACCCTTTTACATTATAAAGTAGATAACCCTAGCAATCACACTCCAATTGACTCACAAGCCACTCTACTCTTCATTCTCGTCTCATCTTATTGCTTCATCTCGTCTCCATTGGGTTGGGCTATCTCCCTTCCCATACTGTTCTACAATCTATCGAAGGTTAGGACTTTTATCGATTCTTTGTTGGGACTTTTTATCGGTGCTTTTTGTCTGGGTTGCTTTTTGAGCCTCTTTGCTCGTATTTCCTACTAGCTGGCTTTTTTGATAGAAATTATGGGTTTGGCCTTCTTTTACTTGTTTAAATAAGTAATTTGATGGACAAGATGATATTTTGTGTGGACTTCCCTCCCTTGAAACTGGGATTAAAATTACTCTTATGGGTAAGTGTTTGATCCCAACTGAACTTTTTTGTGCTGATTATATCTGCTTGGTGCCTTGGAATACACTACTTCTAGACAAATTTTACATGGAGAAGGTGGCGTTAAGTGTTGAAATCATGAGCCTAACCTACCAACTAGTTAGCACAAGCATTAATCTTTTGTGAATTTTGCTGAAATGTAATTTACCAATCACACATTAGCAACTCTCCCATCCCTTCAGAAATAGAAAAAGCTAGATGCCTTCTATCATGTGAACTTGTGTCCTTTGAACACATCATTACATTATCAATGGTTAGAGTCATTATACAAAACCAAAAGAAGCTTTACTAGATAGTAGAGTATAGGAATTTATCAGTCACATGTACTGAGTTTTAGGATCATTATGGCACTTGACTCGTAATAAAATGGATTTGCACTTGAGAGAGAGTTGTTTTGGTTTTTTCTTTATATTTTGTACCCAATAATTATGTTACCCTTATCCATTAACGATGCTCCAATAGATTGGTGATTCTTAGCTTTTTCTTCTTATCAGTTATATCTCAGCTATGAAGTATTAAATATTGGCTTCTTAACTCCTAGTTAGTGCATTGAAAATATGATGGAATATAATGTGAAGTCTATCTTGCATTTACTGTATATAGATAATATTGGCTTCTTAACTATTAGTTATGTTTATTGTATATAGTAAATATTGGTTGTTAATTTATGCTTTCTGGTTGGAGAATTAGATAAACACACACATATATATATTTGATACATAATATATATATTTGTTACATAAGTCAACTTATTTTAGTCATTAATTTGAGATAATTTTTTTCTTTATTTGTTAGATGGATTCTGAAAGGGAATTTTTGATACAATGGTGGGAAAATATGTTAGATACTTGTGGCCTGCCTTATTTGTCTTGTTATGTAGTATTGTGTGGCTCAGATGTATAATCATAAGAAGAAAATAACTTATAATATGGGTTCAACAAGAGAAAGGGTATGTGAAAAGTGATGTACTTCAATAACCAATGGTTGATATATTGTTAGAATGAGTCTTAAACCTTTTTTAGGATCATGTGATATGTTAGAAAGAGATGGTGGCCTCAAGACCACACGATACTCAAATATGGAAGAACAAGTTGCTAAAACCCTTTACATCTTAGAACATAAAACAAAATGCAGTGTGGTTAAGTTTTGGTTTAGGTGTTCCTGTGAGACGATTAGCTGCGATTTCCATAGTGTTTTAGGTGCTATTAATGAATTAGAAGATAAATTCCTTGTACAACCAGATGGCTTTAGAGTCTCTCCTAAGATTCATGCTAATGACAAATTTTACCCATATTTTTAAGGATTATGTTGGGGTTATAGTGATAACTGTCGTTCTAATTATCAAAAGAAACTAAGCTAACATATAGTAAAGAGAAGTTAACCTAGGTAGATTCACAAGGAGCCAAATAAATTCAGTTCCTAGCAATTCTTTAAGTCACAAATTATCAAATTAACTAAATGAATTGATGGAAGAATTGATTGAGAGCTCAAGAATTTAAATTCCTAAAACTATTATTTATGATTTTAATGTTGATGATGAGGTTATGAATTGATGATAAGTGTGTTCCCTTGGGGATAGCCCTTAGCCTTCCTACTCTACTAATAATATAGAGTTAAACTGAATGTAAATGATAAGCCAACAACTTATTATCTTCTTGCAATCAATCTCACAACTGTGTAGTTCAAAGGTAAGGTAAAATTCATCCGGATAAGAAAAGTAAATGACGAATTGATCTTCCTATCAACATGCACAACTATGCTCTATCATGAAATCAATTAAATCAAATATAAACAGGGACCAACTTGGCCAAATTGATAGTTCAATTCAAATTCGAAATTAGGAAGAGAAAGTCCAACTCGGTCTAACAGAAATTCATCACAACTGATCATATGCAACTCAAAGCTTAAGTTCCATCATTAATCATATCAGAGTTTGAAATACAAATTGATATACAACTAGCATATCTCAATTATCATTCTGTCTAAGCAATGAGAATTTAAACTCCTTTATGCAGATTAAAGACTCTAGCTCTGTTGATATCCAAGTGAACACAACTGAATTAGCCATGCATCATTGAATCAATTCCTATTGTGAAAGTGTGAGTAGAGGAATCCATGGAAGAAATAGAGATTGAGTGATGAAGTGGAAAAGATGAAATGTAGAAATTGGAGTAGAGAAAGAAGCAAGAATTGCACTGAAGAAATTCATGAAGAAAGATGGGAATGAAAATTGGAAAGAGATGATGACGATTCAGAGATGTAGAGAAGGTCCAGGCCACAGTGTCGAGCCTCTGTTTCTCTGTCAAGTCCTTATGTGTGTGCATTTGAATGGATGATCTGCATCCAGAGGGTGGTTGGATATATATCCAGATCTGTCAGTGAATGGGTCTGTTATGTATATGTGCATGGTTGATAACTGTCATTTTAATTATCAAATAAAAACTAAGTTAACCAATAGTAAAGTGGAGGCTAACCTAGGTCGATTCACAAGGAGCCTAAATGAATGTAGAAGTTCCTAATTTAATCTAATAAGCCACAAATTAACAAGTTAAAGAGATGATATTTGATGAGTTTCAATCTAACTAATGAAAGTAAATTCTATGCTATTGTTTATGCTTTTAAGTGTTTAAGATGATGAGATGAATGAATGACAAGTGTGTTCTCTTGGAGATTATCTTACCTTCATTATCCATAGAATATGAGGATTAGATCAGTTGAATTAGAATATGTTGTTAACAACTTGCTAGCTAAATCTCAATCAAAGCTACAACTTGTAGACATTAAAAGAGATTAAAAATCATTCAATTCAGAGATAGTAGAATATGAATTAAACATAATCACTTTAATTAATCACAACTATGTTTAACTAGATCAAAGATGCAAATCAATCAAAGGATAGTTATGCAGAAATAAGAAATCTAACTCAGTTCCCTACTTCTTTGTCCTATACTACTCTAATTTCATCATTAATTACAAAATTAACTATATCAACTTGATATAATTAACTATGAATTAAAGACACAATGAACTCCCTGTTCAACTCAAGGATTCTGGTTCAGCATCATCTCTAAGAGAGCACAGTAGCTTAGCCTTCCATTGCTATATGAACTTCAGTAGCAACAAAAAATGCAGTAGTAGTCATGGTGAGAATGATAGAAGAAGATGAAGATGAACTACACAACTTTTCTCTGGTTCTATTGTCCATAATAGAGGAAAGTTGCAGAAGAGAAATGGAGAAGGAACGAAAGGAGTGTGTGCAGAGTGAAGTGGTATAAGCATGAATATGGAATGGAATGGATGTGGAGTGAATGATGCAGACGGTATGTGATCTGGAATATAGCAGAAGCAGACTCCCTTGATATGGAATGGTGTGGATATATATATAGGTGTGGAAGGATGTGAAGGGTAGCTGAAATTGTGTGAATGATGTGTGGAGTCCATGAACTGCTGCTGGAATGTGTGATTCTATTGTATGTATGTGAACAGTGCTAGAGGAGTGCGTGAACAGTGCCAGATACACGTGAACAGTGCGGTGTGCATGAATAGTACTTTAGCATATGCATAAGCTCCCACTTGCAATCTGTTCCTCAATTCCTGGATCTAGCCCATGTGCTATCAAATGTCATCAACTCCTTAAGTTCAACTGTCATTCTCCCTTAATCCATTGATATGTGATAGAAAATTAGAATAAACAGATTATTTGTTCACTTTAAGCACTAAATTGATATCAATTAATTAAGCACTAAATTGATATCAACTAATTCTCAACTGTTCTGAATATTATTTTATTTAATAACTGCTCAATATATTGATAAATGGGGTTAAAATCAATAATAAACTCACTTTAAACACACTACAAATTACTGCAAATATGATTTTATCAACTCCCCCACACTTAGCTTTTACACTTCAAGCAAAATTATGGATCAAAATTGAAATTCAAACACACATGTTCAGCATATTTGGCAAAACATATTCAGCATAAGCACTTATAGTAATCAATCTTTTCCTTTTAATTAGTAACAGTTTAAACTAATCTCATATCAATCAAAGAATCCCAATCATGCAATGAAATCATAGTAAGCAACTAGGTTGAGATTTCCTCACAAGTTGTAGTGTTTCACTCATTCTCTTATCAAGGTAACTCAACCATCTAACTTAGGCTTCCCAAAGGCTTATTTCCATCCTACATCTCCACCACTAATTGCTACAAGGATTGGGAATCAAAGGGTCTTTATTAGGTTGTAATGTTGGAGAGGCTAAGTGATGAAATGGAAATACATGTCAATGATTAATGAAATACTGCACATGATTTTACTTCAAGCTAATTCAACATTTGATCATAGTCTCAATTATGCAACTATAGAAAGTATTACAATTCACCAAATATTTTCCTTTTATTCAAGTTGAATATCACTTTTGTTCTTTCTGGTCTATCTCTTCTTTCTTTCTTTTTTTCTTTTCTCTTTTCTGTACTTTTCTTTTTGCTTTTGTCTTTTTGTCACTATTGAACCAGATAGCACATACATTAAAATTCAGATATCCAACAAGTGGTGCAATTTATCAATTATTTCACAATTTAAGACTTACTACAGCAGCAAAAATCTTGTACAACATTCATTAAACAAGGATGAAATGTTGAAAGAAAGTGAAGGTCTCAAAGGGGTAAGAAAAGGATTTAATTTTTTATATGGCTACTGTTTGGGCAAAAGGGTTTTGAAAGAAATGCCTTTATCATATTTACAATTTCAAGAAGCTAATGTGATTTTGAATCAAGTATTCAGACAAGTTCTGTAAAGTTACTAAACTAGATGGTGTCACACAATGTAATAGGTATCTGTTGGAGGCTCAAGGATCCTTCCATCTGGCTTACTCACCCTAATCTACTCACTATGACAAGATTGCAAGAATATCAAACAAAGTACATGATATCAATCATTCATGCTGCACAATTTCCAGTAGTAAATCAATAAAACAAGCAGCTCATTACTTCATCAAGCTTGTCAATGTTCAAAAGTATGTGTTCAAAATTCAATTTTAAATCCATGACAGTAAGTTCAATCAACAATCAGATGAAATAAGAGAATTTTTCTGCTGAAATTCATGTCTAGTCGCACAAACAAGGTCTTTAGGTTGCGATTGTTTTACATAAAGAAGAAGTTTTTAGAAAATAGGGAATATTAGTCGCGACTAACAGGCACATTGGTCATAATGCATGATCACAAAGAGTAATCTTGACAAACACACAAGTACAGGTCGTGACCAAGTATCCATCTAGTCACGACCAAAATTCACAGTGAGTTACAGTCGTGACAAAGATAAGCACATAACACAACTAAAACATCAGAGACTAGTAAGCATCAGAAAATAAGAATTATTTGTCACGACAAACATATTAATTGGTCGCGACTAATTTTCACAGAGAAAAAACTTGACATTTTTGCGCAGTTTAGTCGCGACAATTACATCTCAAGGTTGTGACCAGAATATAGAATCACATCAATTATATGATTTTACTTACCAACTTCACAAACTACTCTCCCATACTTAATTTCTATATTGTCCTTAATGTGAAGAAGTAGTGAAACATATGCAAAGGCTAAAGTAATGAAGAGGACAAAGCTAAATTAGAATCCAAGATGAACTTATTAATATTTATCCACCTATACTGACTTGGTCTCCTCCCCCATACTTAATCAATAATTTTCAGCTCAAGTATATAAGTAAAACAATGTAAACCAGACTATTGTAAGTAGGAAAACAAGGAAGGAGACAACCTGAGTATCATGGGGGCTTAAAGTTCTCCTTGTACAGCTTAAATACTTGGCCATGAACCTAGGATGCTGTATCATCTGCTTCATCTTGTCTTGTTGATATAGCCTTTATCAATCTTAAGAGATAATCCACAGCTTGCAGAATATATGCATATCCAAAAGATAGTGGGAATGGTCTTGTTGATATAATTGCTGCATTATTTTCTTTTGTCTTTACCAAGTAATTCTGTTGATGTTGTACCATATCCTTTAATTATTGCAGTCCTAAAATGTCTAAAAATTCCAGTTTGAAACTCTCATGAACATGGTTAGAATGTAGTATATAATTATTGAATTGAAAACTCCCTAGCTCAGAGGTTCCAATTCCTTCTCTCTCAAAGTATGCTGCATAATCCCTGTCCTGCAACTTTGTTAACTTTGCTACAAACCTTCCTAGATATTGCTCATCACTTGAAACAGTGAGGTTAGTTCCAATAGAAAAAATATTAGATAAAGATGAAGAAAAATCATCCATAGTTGTAAGGCAGCTATCAATTTTAGAATTAATGCATAACACATCACCATTTGATAAAGAAAAAATAGAGAAATTAGTGGAGGGGTTAGAAATGGAAGATTCTTCAACTTTATCATCATTTTCAAGATCATGAATATTATCACACTCATTTTCAAGTAATGCACCAATTATGTTAAGTCCTAGGAGAGAATGATCCTGATATGGGTGTCTATACATGTTAAATTGAATTATATTCCCACTAAATTCCATTTTAATAATTCTATCTTTCATGCAAATCATGGTGTTAGCTGTCTTCAAGAATGACCTTCCTAGAATAAGAATACTATCACCAAGAGATTTATTTGACATATCCAAAACATAAAAGTCCACATGAAAAACAAGTTCCTTAACTTGAACTAAAATATTTTCTAAAATTCCCTTAGGATTAATAATTCTCTTATCAACCCATTGAGCTAATACCCTAGTTAGTTTGATCATATTTACTCATAAGGCATGATAAATGAAACTTGGCATAACATTGATAGCAACACCTGAATCTAGCAATGCTTTTAGAATATTTATCTTGCTAATTGTACAAGGAATAGAAAATGCACCTTGATCTTTACACTTTACTAGAAGTTGAGAGTTGAAGAGTGCAAAAGCTTTAGGTCCAACTTGTACCAGTTCATTAGGTTTATGTCTTTCCTTTTGTGTGCAACTATCCTTCAAACATTTTGCATATTCTGACACTCTTTGAATTCTCTCCAGCATAGGTACATTCACTTCAATCTTGTTGAAAGAATTAAGGACTTCCTTGTTCTGCTCCTCTAAGGCTTTCTTCTCATTGCTCATGAATTCCCTTGGAATAGGTAGTTCCTTCAAATGCGCCTTTTCCTCAGTTATACTAGAGGTTGTTTCTTGCTACTTGAGCTCTGAATTTACTACTGGTTGTGTTTCTTCAGTTATGTCCACTCTAAGATTCCTTAAATCATAATCCATAGCTTCAGCAGCATAGTTTCCTTACTATTTAGCTGTCCACAACCTTCTGAATTTGTGGCAAAATTGATTTGATTTTTTGTATCCTTTTCATTCCCAATGCTACCGTTGGAATCAGTGTCTACCTCACATTCCTCTTCATTGTTAACATTTGTAGCTTGTTCCCCAACTTGTTCTTTGATTGTCAAACATATAACATTCACAAATTTGGGGTTAACAACTGTATTTGAAGGTATATCTCTACTAATTATTGCATGAACATCATTAATTGAATTGGTTAGCTGTGATACATAGAAATCTATATTTGCAACTTTTGTTTCTCACTGTTCCATCTTATTATGCAAGGCAGCAAATCTAGACTCAATCATTGCTTGATTGTTCTCCACAGTATATCTCAAGTCTTTAAAGTTAGAGAAGAAGTTTGTGTTGATGGAGTTTATATTTGAATTCATCATATTAATGCTCTTCATTATCTCAGCAGAAGATACTTCTATAGCCCTAGAAAATTCAGCCATTTGTCTATCATTGTTGAATTTATTTTGCCCAAAATTCCTGTCTCCACCTCCATCCCTCCATCTAAAATTAGGATGATCTCTCCATCCTTCATTATATGTGTTGGAGTATGGATTCCTTTATGGATATTGATTCTGTTTGCCTTGATAGATAGCTGATACATCTTTATAGTGTGTAGGGCAATTGACAGTGGTGTGTATTGGAGAAGAGCAAAGTTGACAACTAGGAGCAACAAGAGCATGAGAGTATGGGCTTTGAACATGTGAATTTCCTAATTGAGCAGTTAGGTTGTTGATCTGAGCATTCATCGCAGCAACTTGGAGGATAAATAATTATAATCTTGAGAAGGCCTTGCAGAAACCTCATGGACTTGCCTAGCATCATATCCCCCATACTACTGGTCATTGCTTGCTATTTTCTCAATCAGGTTCCATGCTTCATCTGGTGTTAAATCATCAATGGAGCCTCCAGAAGCTACATCCAAATTCTTTCTGCATGCATAACGTAATCCTAAATGGAAATACTGTACCAAATGCTCAGTTAGAATCTGGTAGTATGGACATTTAGCTAGCAGTTCTTGAAATCTTCCCCAAAACTCATGGAAAGATTCTTGATCATACTGTTTTGTAGCAAAAATCTCCTTCCTTAATGTAGCTGTCTTTGAAGTAGGGAAGTATCTCTTTAGGAAAGCAGTCCTCAAGTTGTTCCAAGAATCTAATGCTTGAGGTGTATGATGTGGCAGTATATAAAACTATTCCTTTAACTTTCCTTCAAGTGTAAAGTAGAATACTTGTCTCTGCATAGCATCCATATCAGCACCTACAGGTTTCATGGATGAGCAAACCCACTGCATAGTCTTCAAGTGCTTGAAAGGATCTTCACCTGCCAATGCATAAAATTTTGGTAAGTTACTTAACAAAGATCCTTTTAACTCAAAATTAACATCTAAAGTAGGACAAGTGCAGAAAGGATCAAAGTTTGCATGAGAAGAAGTCAATTATCTTATGCTCCTACCTACTCTTCTATTGTTTATGTTATTCTCTCCATGTTGCTCATTTTGAATATTCTAGTTATGAGTATGAGTTTTAGCTTCATTAACATGCTCAATGACTAAATAATTATCTAATATAGCACCAGATGCACAGTCAATTTCAGCAATAGAGTCACCAGAAGAACTAGGCTCAATAGAAGATGTAACACTAACTTGATTTAAGATTTTAGCCTTCTTAATTTTACCAAGTGTTATATTGATTTATCTATCCAAAGGAAAGAATTCAGAGCTTTTATTCATGCAAATCAAACTTCACAATGATGCAGGATATCAAATATGTCACAAATATAGCAATTCCAGAAATTCAGATCAAGTAATTGTTGCAGTTCAAAACAGTCAGGTCGCGACTAAAAGGTCACCAGGTTACAACTAATAAGCACAAAGAATAGAGATCGTGACAAGAATGAACTTGAGGTCACGATTGCTAGTCACAACAAGGAAAAATTCTTAATCAGGATTTTTGGTTGCAACCAAACGTCACTTTGGTTACGACCAAAAATCACAGATAGTAAAATGCTTGCAGTTTTCAATTTTTGGTTGCTACCAATTGTCACTTAGGTCATGACTAAAAATTACAGAAAAGAAATATGATTGAAATGATGATTTTTGGTTGCAACTAAGTGCCAAACTGGTTACGACTAGAAATCACAGAGAATAAAATTGGATAAAAAATATTTTTGGTTGTGACCAAAAAGTAGTCAGGTCATAATTAAAATTAACAGAAAACAAAATTACTTGAAAACAATTTTTTGGTTGCCACCAAATGTGCTTCTGGTCTCTACTAAAGTTCACAGAGACACTCAGAAATCAATTTTAAGTACTTTGGTCGTGACTAGAAAGGCAATTGGTTACGACTCAATAAGACAAAACACTAAATACGTAGAAAACAACTGAAACACCTATATACATTTTATGATTTTTAGGCCCAGGAGATTGCTTAGGAAACCTTAACAAGTAAGGCTCCCCAGTAACAGCGCCATTTTGATAACTGTCATTTTAATTATCAAACAAAAACTAAGCTAACCAATAGTAAAGTGGAGGCTAACCTAGGTCGATTCACAAGGAGACTAACTGGATGTAGAAGTTCCTAATTTAATCTAATGAGCCATAAATTAACAAGTTAAAGAGATGGTGTTTGATGAGTTTCAATCTAACTACTAAAAGTAAATCCTATGCTATTGTTTATGCTTTTAAGTTTTTATGATGATGAGATGAATTAATGACAAGCGTGTTCCCTTGGAGATTACCTTACATTGATTATCCACAGAATATGAGGATTAGATCAGTTAAATTAGAATATGTTAGCTAACATCTTACTAGCTAAGTTTCAATCAAAGCTACAACTCATAGACATTAAAAGAGATTAAGAATCATTCAACTTAGAGATAGTAGAATATGAATTAAACAGAATCACTTCAATTAATCACAACTATGTTCAACTAGATCAAATATGCTAATCAATCAAAGGATAGTTATGCAAAAATAAGAAACTTGGTTCCCTACTTCTTTGTCCTTTACTACTCTAATTGCATCATTAATTACATAATTAACTACATCAACTCGATACAATTAACTCTGAATTAAAGACACAATGAACTCCCTGTTCAACTCAAGGATTCTAGTTCAGCATCATCTCCAAGAGAGCACAGCAACTTAGCCTTCCATTGCTATCTGAACTTCAGTAGCAACAGAAAATGCAGCAGTAGTCATGGTGAGAATGATAGAATATGAAGATAAACTACAGAACTTTCCTCTAGTTCTATTGTCCAGAACAGAGGAAAGTAGCAGAAGAGAAATAGAGAATGGAAATAGAGAAGGAATGAAAGGAGTGTATGCAGAGTAATGTGGTCAAGGCATGAATATGGAATGAAATAGATGTTGAGTGAATGATGCAGAATGTGTGTGATCTGAAATATGGCAGAAGCAGACTCCCCTGATATGGAATGGTGTGGATGTATATATAGGTATGGAAGGATGTGAAAGGTAGCTGAAATGGCGTGAATGATGTGTGGAGTGTTTGAGCTACTGTTGGAATGTGTGATTCTGTTGTGTGTGCGTGAATAGTGCCAGAGGTATGCATTAACAGTGCCAGATACGCGTGAATAGTATTGTGTGCATGAACAGTACTTCAGCGTATGCATGAGCTCCCACTTGAAATATGTTCCTCAATTCCTGGATCTAGCCCATGTGCTATCAAATGTCATCAACTCCTTAAGTCTAGGTGTCATTCTCCCTTAATCCATTGATCTATGATAGAAAATTAGAATAAATAGATTATTTGTTCACTTTAAGCACTAAATTGATATCAATTAATTCTCAACTGTTCTGAATATTATTTTATTGAATAACTGCTCAATATATTGATAAATGGGGATAAAATCAATAATAAACTCACTTTAAATACACTACAAATTACTACAAATATGAGTTTATTAATGGTGAATGCCAGCTTGGAAAATATCATTAGCTCTTGTTCCATGAGCTGCTCTCTCATCCAATTAACTGTGCAAACATAATGAATTCCTTCCTCCTTAACCAACTGTGAAAACTAACTCCTCTGTTACATTCTAACTGCTTTCATTCTATTGCAACATTTAAACCATCTGGTAGTTAATAAGCAGCATTTTCCTGTAAAAGAATTAAAACATATTACTTATTCCCACCAATAATATCCAAGAATTATGTCAATTAATTTCTAATTGTTCCAATTTAATATTATTTATTAATTGCTCAAAATAATAGACTTCATTTCTAAAATTGATGATAAAACTCTCTTTTAATATACTAAAACCTCTATAAGAATAAGAGTTTATCATATAGATGGAACACATATATATGCAAAAGTAGCCATGGCAGATGTTCTCGTTATCGAGGTAGGAAGGAATTCCCTACCCAAAATATATTAGCAGCATGCACATTTGATTTAAGGTTTACTTATATGGTTGCTAGATGGAAAGGCATTGTATCTGGCTCATATTATAAAATATGAATTAAGATGAGAACATAGCCTTATGATTCCTCAAGGTAACAATGTTACTAATTGGTAAAGTGATATAATTAAATAACATCACAAATTTAAAAATAATAAAGTGACTATTCTATCTGATGATATGGATATATTACCTAGTCGATACAAGATTCATGTTAACAAGTGATTTTATTATACCTTATGAAGGAGTTTGCTACCATTTGAAAGAATATTCATATAGAAATCTACCCCAAAACTATAGAGAACTTTCAATCTTTGACATGTATAATTGTGTAATGCAATTGAACGGGCTTTTGGGGTATTGAAAAAAGATCTGTAATTTTATCAAGTGCTACTGAGCCTTCTTATGGTACCAAAGCTCAAAAGGTGATTATTACTGCCTATTGCATTCTTCATAATTACTTAATGAATATAGACCCTGATGACGAGATTATTTGTAAAGTAGATAATGAACTTGCTGCTCAATCTGAATCTAACAATCATAACCATACTCTAAGAGGTGATAGAATTGAAGCAGCTCAGGGTGATCTTATAAGGGATGCAATAGCTTATCAAATGTGGACTCATTATGAAAATAATGCTAGGAACTAAAATTTACATGTTCCTTTGTTGTATGGTTAGTAGTTTAATGTGTATCTTGAGGATGGATATTTGTTGTAATAATTGACAATCTTTTGTTGTATTGCTTATTGGATGTATTTGTTTGATATTAAACTTTATTGCGTTTCTTTAATACTTTCAGTTTGCTTATCTAATGTATCATTTTCAGCACTTTTTTTTTAATTATATGGTGTTTTATTTGGGTTTAAATTCTATTTGTATGGCTCCAAAGACTAGCACTACTGATAAGAACTTGATTTGGAGCTCCAAGATGGATGATGCCTTGATTGATGAATTTATGCATGAACTTAATATTAGCAACAAGGTTAATAGAACATTTACACCTACTGCTTATGACAACATAAAATAATATTTGAGTGGCTTGTTTGGATTTAAAGTTGAGTAGGAGAAGGTGAAAAAATGTTGGAAGACTTTGAAGAATAATTTTTCTGAAATTTATGACATCTTTAAAGGTGGTATGAGTGGCTTTTCATGGAACTCATCCACTAATAATCTAGATGGGAAGTTGAGCATCAAGTTTGGGATCAATAGTGAGATTAATAAACCTATCATTTTGATATACATACTATTTTTTAGATTAAACACGTGAATCATAATGTTTTCATTTGTATGCCTATTTTTTATTTATTATCAAGTAGTGCAGGCAGTGTTTTGATATTTATGAGATGCATTTTGATTTTCATATACATATTTGATAACAGCATCACTGTTATTGTTGCTAAAATAGGCATCAATACATAAGTATTACTCAAAGATGTTTAATTAATACCTTTTCTTCTGTTCTAGCATCTGACGTTTTTGTTTTAACATTTGATATTTCCTTTAGATGCTTTTGTTCTGTTCTAGCTTTGACAATTCATTAATTCTCCCATCTTTATATAGACTATGCAATGAACTAATTGTATGAAATGTATTTCTCATGTTAAACTAAAAGCAGCCCTTTAGAGAAATACACCACTGCTTAATCATGAAAAGATGGTAGCTCTTTATAGAAATGATAGAGCCAATAGAGATGAGGGAGATACTCCAAATATGAAGAAAATGAGAAATTTAAATCCTCAATACTTTTTTCGTTCTTTCAATGAGGTTGATCAACTTACCTCTCAAAATGAAGTCACTCTAGAGAATTTCTCAATCAATATGGAAAATTCCCTACTTGATAACCATTCTCCAGAAGCAAATAGTCAAAGCAGTAAGAGGACTAAAAAGAGTGGTACTAAAGATAAAGATCTTTTCCAAATACATCTGATTAGGGAGAATATATAATTCATTGCAAATGTTATGAGTAAAGGGAATATAATATTTAAAGATAGATATGTCCCACAAATTTAAGGGGAAGAAACTTTGAAGATGACTGTTGATGCTAGATGTGAGGAAGACAAGATCTCCAAAATTTATGGCTCCCTCATGAATGTTGTGGCTAAGCTAAGGGCAGTAATTCAATGTCCACTTCTGCTGTGAAGCAAGTGATTATGGATATGGTTTTCAGTTCTTAGTATGTTGTTGCTTGGAAGGAAAACCATCTTTTGTTCTAGGCACTTGTAAATACTTATTTGGCATGGTGTCCATGTTATTTTGTTAGCCATATGATGACATTTCATGACATTTTATACCATGGCTAGTGATATTTTTTAGGGCTATATAATAGCATTTGATGACATTTTATAGCATTCATTGTGATTTTTTGTATGGCCATATGATGGAATTTAATGACATTGTATACCATCCCTTATGATATTTTATTATGCCATATAATTAAGTTTATAATTATATTTATTATCTTTATGTTGACTTATTCTTCATTGTTTATATTGTTAACCATTGGCTAGAAAATTCTTCATTATAGAATAAGTAAAAAGTAGACATCATAGTCTATTTATGTTGACTGTTAATTATAGTTTTTTTCTTCATTATAGAATAAGAAATTCTTTTTTATGGCCAAGAATTAAGAGATCCTTTATTGGGGCTTGTCTCTATGAAGTAAAGTTTGTGGCACATAATCCAGTAAATCAATGGGGAATACTTATGGGTTTCATAAAATTCTTCATTATAGAATAAGTAAAAAGTAGACATCATAGTCTATTTATGTTGACTATTAATTATGGTTTTTTTCTTCATTATAGAATAAGAAATTCTTTTTTATGGCCAAGAATTAAGAGATCCTTTGTTGGGGCTTGTCTCTATGAAGTAAAGTTTGTGGCACATAATCCATTAAATCAATGGGGAATACTTCTAGGTTTCATAAAATTGTGGGGGATGATGAGGCTCTCTATACTTGATTGAGTTCCAAGTTTTCCTAGTACTTCGTAGATGTGACTTTCAATGTTTTTTTGGTGAGGAACATTATGCCCTATATAGTTTTGATAACCATACAATTTTAATTTCATATGTTAAATGTTATTTATAATTATATTTTATTAAAATATTCTATAGTAAGAAGCACCTTAAAATTTGTCAATACAAAAATATTTGCCCTCTCCTCCACTTCTAAACCAAACAAGGTAACATTAAAATCCCTCCCCTCATCTCCCTTTATATTAATCAAAACAAGGTAATATTAAAAGCTCTCATTTTTCCTTCCCTCTGTTTCCCTCCATTAAAATCCTTCCCCTCCCCTCTTCTCTACTGAGCCAAACACAATGTTAACGTCTAAAGCCTTCCAAAAGACTCTGCAACATCCTTCCATTCACTAGTTTTCTTATGTCTGTTCACTTCACCACCACCACTGTTGTCTTTGTTGGCGAGTAACTGGTCAGATCCCCTAAGTTTCGATGCTAAAGGCCTTATACGTGCCTCTACACTCCTCCAAGAGCTCCTATAAGCATATCTACATGCGATGTCACTTCTCAGCCTCATATCTCTCTCGTCTAACATTTGATCAACCACTGCTATTGGAACTGTATCGTCTAATGCAACACACACCACTGAAATTACATGGCTATTGGAGCATACACCCCTACGCATGAGATCTATGCGTCGATATGGTCTAGCTCGTCCATATCATGTTTCCTTGCATTTCTAACCCTTTTTTTCCTCATTTTGCCCCATTCTTCCACCACTATTGGGGTAAAAATTATGAAGTTTTGGCTTCCTTAAGTCACACTGGTAAGGCCCAATTTATCCTCACTTTACTTACTATGGCTTTTAGCATACTATAGGTTACTTATGTTATTGTTTTAGGTTGTTTATTGTCACTAGAGGTTACTATTTATTATTGTGAATTGTATTATGTTACTGATTATATATATATATTTCAAGTGATTTATTT
Source organism: Leucaena leucocephala (assembly GCA_037074615.1). Classification (NCBI taxonomy): domain Eukaryota; kingdom Viridiplantae; phylum Streptophyta; class Magnoliopsida; order Fabales; family Fabaceae; genus Leucaena; species Leucaena leucocephala. Next base: position 19,364,638 of record CM073533.1, read on the forward strand.
ACTTGAATTTATTTCATAGCTTAAAAAAGAATAAAAACAAAAAGAGAGAGAAAAAGGAAAAAAGTACAAAAAAATATAGCAAAAAATAAAGTGAGAGAGAATCTTTGTTTTATTTCTTAATTACATCTATCTTTACTTGTTTTATTTTTTCAATACTTGTTACTAGCTTTTGCGTACTTAGTACATGACAATTTGTGATATCAAAAAAAGATAAGACATTTTAGACTGATAACTTTTGTCCCTATAACCTCATATTAGCTCCCTTCAATCCTAAATGGAACAAAGACTCCAAACCTTTAAAACTCGAATAAATAAACTCACTAAATGCCATAAGGAATCTGTAGTTGGGATTAAGCAAGAATATAATTCTCAATATCAAGAGCTTATGGCCTCTAACCAAGAGCTTAAGGGATCTCATGAGCATATTAAGGATTCTTTTCTTGCCATTAATAGGTGAATAATGAGAAAGGGGAAGATAGAATACTTGAAAATGTATGGGAAAACAATCAATCACATACTAGGCTTGACACTGGTAGACCATCTTACACCAAAGGATCCTAACTTTACATTGGTTTAAGTAACTGTCAACCTAAACCGTCTCACGTTGAGGTCCTTCCCCACCTCCTGAGGAAAAAGAGGACCCCTAGGATGAGCAAAGTATAAAGACCCATTATGAATCCCATAAGGGAAATAGATGTATCCATAGAGGACATATAATTAACCCTATGTATGGATGAAACCCATCACTACATAGATGTTACCAAGATGCCCCTCGACTATATTACATTGATGACATGATAAAAAGGGTTATGGTTGAGGCACTTGATTTTAATGGTTGGTTGGATTTAACTGCCTTCCTTTATTGGTTAGCTACCATGGATGAGTACTTTGAGTGGTACAATATGAGTGATATGCAAAGGGTTTGCTTTGCCAAGATAAAGTTTTTTGAATCTATGAGGAAGTTTTAGCATAATGTTCAAGTGAACCTGACCACTTAGGTCAAACCCTGGTTACAACTTGGGCTAAGATGAAGTTAATGTTGGAAAACGTGCCCTAGGGGCCAATCATTGTCTTATGAACATTATTGATTTATGAATTTATTAATTGTGTTATCATATTATTTGCATGTTTACTGTGATGACCATCCTTGGATAATTCATGATCTTATCCTAAATGTCCCTGGTCGGTCATCTGTGCGGGAGCAGAGATGAAATAAGACCAGTATGACTTTGAAGATGTATAGAGATATAAATCAAAGTCATATGCACATGTAAGAGTACAAGGTGTTGGACCGACCCGCTATGAGAGAGTTACATGGGTTACGTCATAATCTTCTCTCATATACAAACCATGTCACTATGCCCTTTGACCTGAGATCATCATGGATTCCTACATGACAAACGCTTAGCTTTGGCCTAGTCAAAAGTCACTTTTGACCGAGTGATCATAAAGACTATGTTCGGGCTTAGTGGTTTTTCATGCGGAGGAATGTGAATGGTCAAGATGGAATTTGTCTCTCACATTTGTAGAGAGATATTACTGGGCCCCTCGATGAGTGAGTCTGAGAAATGTATGGCCATACTGTAATGGAAAGGTAGTTCCATTTCTATAGTCAGACTACTCAGGGATCGAGAAAGTAATGGTCTAGAATAGGAGGATGACATTATCCATGCCTCATCCATGACCAAAATATCGCGTGACAGAAGGGACATGATATAGTCTATGTTCGGCCTTAGTGGTTTTTCATGCGGAGGAATGTGAATGGTCAAGATGGAATTTGTCCCTTACATTCGTAGAGAGATATTACTGGGCCCCTCGATGAGTGAGTCTGAGAAATGTATGGCCATACTGTAATGGAAAGGTAGTTCCATTTCTATAGTCAGACTACTCAGGGATCGAGAAAGTAATGGTCTAGAATAGGAGGATGACATTATCCATGCCTCATCCATGACCAAAATATCGCGTGACAGAAGGGACATGATATAGTCTATGTTCGGCCTTAGTGGTTTTTCATGCGGAGGAATGTGAATGGTCAAGATGGAATTTGTCCCTTACATTCGTAGAGAGATATTACTGGGCCCCTCGATGAGTGAGTCTGAGAAATGTATGGCCATACTGTAATGGAAAGGTAGTTCCATTTCTATAGTCAGACTACTCAGGGATCGAGAAAGTAACGGTCAGGAATAGGAGGATGACATTATCCATGCCTCATCCATGACTAAAATATCGCGTGACAGAAGGGACATGATATGGTTGTATAAAAGGTTATATCGTTTATCGATCCTCATATGATTTGGGTAGTCGTTATGTCTTGCTAGAGACTGCTTGCGACTTGTGGGCTAGTATAGCAAATGGCCCATTGCCAAATTCATATGGGCCTACAGGGTCGCACACAAAATAGCCCAACACGAGCTATGATGTCCAGATTCATTGAATCTAAGACATGTCCAGATTCAATGAATGATCCATGATAGATGTATATATATTTATTTATATTTATGTTCGTATATATATATATATAAATTCGTATATATACATTATATGTATATATGAGATATATGAGATTTAATTTATAAGGATAAATTAAATCTCTATCATGTTTGAAATTCGAAATTCAAATTGATAGGATATCTCATATAAGAGATATTTATAAGATTTAATTTATAAGGATAAATTAAATCTCTATCACGTTTGAAATTCGAAATTCAAATTGATAGGATATCTCATATAAGAGATATTTATAAGATTTAATTTATAAGGATAAATTAAATCCCTATCACTTTTGAATTTGAAATTCAAATTGATAGGATATCTCAAATTTGATTTATGAGAATAAATCAAATATAGTTTAGTCTCATCTTTA